>CM037852.1:144678226-145108576 GCA_021234595.1 Delia radicum
TTGCATACATATGAGCTACTTCAAAAATTTTCGATATCTGCTGAAACTGACTTTAGATGCCTATTAGTTCTTAATGTGTGATGAATTGGCTGAAACAATGGACAGGGTTAGGTAGACTACAATTAAAAACTTTGGCATGTAAAGTTTAATTTTGAAAAGTCTTTAGCTAAAAATATGATGGCCATTTAAAAGTCGAAAAATGAAAAAAAAAAAAATACTTTAAGAATAATAAAAAAGTTTTCAGTTGATTTAAAGTAAAGGATTACGCATTTGCAATTGGCGTAAAGGTTATGGCGATTTAAATTCCAAGAAATTCTTAAAATTAAATTTTTATTGAATTAAGAAAAAAAATCGCGTATGTATACCAGTATTTAATATTTTTGTGGCGTTTTGATGGAAATTTACTACCTTATTTGTGCTTTTCAAAAAATCTTTGTCAAATTTTGTGCTGTTTTAAAAAATTAAATTTTTACTTCAAATCGCGATTAGCTCGATATTTAAAAATTATATCTTGTTGTTGAAATTAAATACGAATTTATCGTAATCAGTTGATGAGAAAATGTATTGTCTACAACTTAATTCCACCTATGTGCAATTTTTTAAAATTTAACATCATCCATGAAATATTTATTTCTAAAAATGTATTTATGCTGCCTCTTAAAGTATTAACAAATTGTACAAATAATGTTAATTTTAACGCATGTCGCTCAACAGTGTCGATGTGCGGGTGCAAACCGTGTTTATACAAAATTAAAAAAAAAATTTATATAGATCGCATAAAGTTGCGCTGCCACTATTAGTCTTAGTTAATATCATTTTTTGCTATATAAAAAACGCAAAAACTAATTATGAAATATTTCCACAGTTTTAAAAAAAATCCTTGTAATTTTTGAATTTAATTTTTTTTATTTGCTCCTCTGAGTTTCTGATATAAAATTACAAAAAATTTAATTTATAAGAAAACTGGATTATTTGAAACTTAACTGCTAATGAGCCTTGGGAATAACTGCTTTTTTAACAAAATTCACTCCCATGTTTTTCAACATTTGTGACGGTCGCACTCTTTATCTGTTAAAAATCACAACAACGAAATATACCTCAAACTGTGCATAATTACAACATTTACGAACCACTGTTTTTAAATTTTTCTTTCATGATGATTATTTAGTGCCCGGTGAAAAAAATACCGAAAATTTTAAAACTAAACAAAAATTGGTTTATAATTTCGATACCATGTATTTATTTGTAACGTGATGGCACTCTGATAAGGTACGTCTTGTATTTTTTCTCAAGTATTAGGAGATTGTGTAATACCAAAAGTAATCCAAAGGTTTAACTCCCCAAACGAAAACGATACAAAATAGAAATATAAATTTTGCACTTTGACGAGTAAAAGTGTTGTTAATATGAACGTATAAGCCACTATTCTAAAAAGAAAAACCGCGAAATTGTTGAATAATAATATCAGTTTCAAAGGATTCGAAAATTGGAAGAAATTAAAAAAGTCGGTGTTCCCCGTGCGACTTGTAAGCTGAACAATCGGCTCTACTTCGAGAGGGTGACTAATCTTAGGTGGGCTAATGGTGTGACTTGTGTGGTAACAAGTCACATCTGGCCGGCTCTGAATCCGGGGCGCACAATGGAGCTCCTAATACTATCCAGGGGGAAGATCTCGAACGTGGTGGCAGTGAAAATGGATCACTGTCTCATTGGCAGGCACGCTCAGAGGTTACGGTGTTATCGCCCGCTTTCTGTTGGAGCTATAGGGACTGGGAGGAGGACTAGAGCATTGAGCATTTTCTCTGCTTATGGCCAGCGCTGGAGCGGCGAAGGATGGCCTCACTGGGATTGTGTTCTTTCACGATCTCAGTGATCTTTCGGGTACTAACATTTCACACTTCCTTAGCTTCGTAAGGAGCTCGAACTATTTCAGCTGTGGTGTCTCATCGGTGATAATCCGTCAGTCTCGTGGCATCACAACGGACCTCACTATATATGTATATATGGCAGGGACCGTAAATAATGATTATTGCTCGTTTTTTGAATCAAAAACTCAATAATTTAGAAGAGACATAAAAAAAAAATTATTGCACCATTATTATTATTTTTTGACAATCTTTGCATATCCGTCATGATTTTTAAATTTTTGCTTTTTAAAGTTTTCTTCAATGGTAATGATTATTTTTGAGTAATAATAAAAAAAATCTGCCATAATCATTATTTTTGAGCAAAAAAAAATAAAACTCAAAAATAATCATTATTTATGATTTTTATTTTTTTCGCTCAAAATAAAACTCACTTTCAATGTGTGGGATTGACATATCTCAGGAAGTAGAGGAGCTTATCGAAGATTATGGTATCAATCTCATCTTTGGAAGATTCTCTAGCAGATTAATGCATCAATCATATTAGTGGGTGAGGTTTAAGGGGTTAATTTCAAAATAGGGTTTTTTTACCCGTATTTTGTGCAAGTAACAATGTGGGGGATGGACATATCTCAGGAAGAAGGAGGAGCTTATCCAAGATTATGGTATCAATCTCTTCTTTGGAAGATTCTCTAGCACATTAATGCATCAATCATATTTGTGGGTGGGGTTTAAAGGGTTAATTATTAATTTCAAAATAGGGCTTTTTTGCCGTAAAGTCAAAATTTGGAAGCTCGATTTTCACCGTAGACGTATGTTTAAGTGGACTTTTTTGCTCAGTACAATCCCAAGAATCAGAAACGCGAAGCGCCCATTAAGATTTTTTTCATTCCATACTAATCGCCCCAACCTAATATGTATATATATTTACACCTACATGAAAGTGAGTTTTATTTTGAGCGAAAAAAATAAAAATCATAAATAATGATTATTTTTGAGTTTTATTTTTTTTTGCTCAAAAATAATGATTATTGCTGATTTTTTTATTATTACTCAAAAATAATCATTACCATTGAAGAAAATCATTAAAACTCATAACATAATCATTATTGTGTAATTTTTATTATAAAACTCATAATGATTACGGTCCCTGATATATGGAGCATATTTTGTATTAGTAAGGATTTCATTATTTTTGTGAAGAAAAAATTCAAGGAGACCATGATATGGTCATTAAATGTTTCATCAATATTGATGAAATTGTTACATTGGACGAAAATTGATGACTTATTCCTGGTTTTCTAAGGGCGTAGTACTTAGATCAAAAGCAAACTATGATAGAAATAAAATATTTTTCGCTTTATTAACATAAAAGAAACAAAAATTTTACATTCAGAAGTGAGACCCAAAAATCGAGTCGACCGGTGTAATTGAATATAACATTTATTTTTACTGAGCTGTGGCTAAAATTTGAGCATTTACTTTTAACTTATTATTTATTTGCTCTTACGGACTTGTTAGCTATTTAAACAATATTTAAAAATAAATGACAAGAAACGGTTGATTTCAAGGAAAAGTAAGTAGACCGGATTTCAAGTGATTTATCATTTATATTAAATTACATTTTAGGCTATTTTAAACTACAAACTATTTTGAGTGTATATGACAAAAAACAAATGTTTGAGTGTATTTTAAAATTGTTTGGTGGTGTAATATATATTTTGAAATGTGATAACTACAATGAGATCTATAACTTCCCAGCAAAAATAACCTGGATTTGGTAAGTAGTAACTACATTCGTATGCTTCCAAACTAGCGCTTTACCGCCTTGAATACAATAAAGCAATTGGGGAAAGCATTCTGTTGTGCTTCCCAAAATGATATATTTGAAGCAGTGAACAATCCTTACAATGAAGCAATAAAGAATATATACCATAAAACGTTAATGGTGTCAACATACAAAAAAAGCGCTTCTTATTGCCGAAGTGGGCATGAATTTATTGCTTATAAGAGCACATGAAAGAAGCGCTTTTCACCTGCTTAAAAGAGACATAACCAGTGGGACATCGCGTAGAAAAGTCATTTCTTCTGGACTTGTGTTGAAAGCGCTTCGTAATTATAAATTTCCTTCCGGAAGCGCTTCTGGGTAAGCCATATTTTTTGCTGGGTTTAATTAAATCCAAGCAAAAACTGTAATTTTAATATTTTTAATTTGTTTTAAACTTAAAACAGCCACAACTTTTGAGCACTTAAACGATTGAATCGAATGAATTTAGCGTTCTTAAACATTGGATAACATATGTGTATGTATACCAAAAAAGGATATTTATGTCAACCAAAAAGGATTTTTAATAATATTTAGCCTCAATGTATCGAACATTTTTGAAATTCCTCATATATTCTTAGTACTTAAATTAAAAAAAAATATTATCACAAGTTATAAAAATTTCCAACATCTAGCAAACCTATATGAAAATTTCACTTTCAAAATTCATTTCAATTTCTATTCATTAAAGTAAAAAGGTTTCATCTTCTCTTCCATAAAGGATTTTTTTGCTATTGTTTTATCTTTTACTCACACTATTACAAAATTTACACAAATGTTTCATGTTCTACACATACATATGACAGCAATAAACATTTCAAAGTTATCGTTATGGTGGATGTTGATGTCATTACTGTCATTTCATTAAAAGTGTCGAAAATATATGTAAGTGTATGTCTGTCCGCCTGTGTTTTTTTTTGTATCTATCACTTTATCACCTTATTGTCACCTTTTACTTTTTATATCAACTCTTATACAAATTGTTTTGAATTTTGTTGTTGTTGTTGTTGATGATGATGTTGCTGTTTGTTAATATGATGCCACATTTGTTGAAACAAAAAGAAAGAAATCATCAAAAGTGTGTTAGTTGGATGACAGCTAGAGGGGTTGGATGGATGGGGAGGGGGAAGGTTTGATGTGTTTAGGATAAGTGGAACACATATATTTTGTTCTGAATTCGTATTTCTGTTTATTGTTTTTTCTTAATGTATCAGTAAGATTTAGTTGGGGTTTAATGTATGTAAAGTGTAATGATGATTGTTGTTTTATATTGTTAGGACTCAAAAAAAAAAAAGTAGGTACGATTAAAAGCTTTTGTCATTAAATGTGAAATACATATTCAATATCAAGATTGATTTTTAAATGGGTTAGAGATAAAAAGGAAAATATATGGTATTTGTGTGGAAAAGTTCAATATTGTAAAAATATATTTGCATTTTGATTGTATTGCTCTCACCATTGAAATAAAATGTTATAATGTGTGTTCAGGAAATATATTTACCTAACCCGTTAATGACACGTTATAGATGTGATAGACATTTATTAAACAAACCTTTTAGATATTTATTTATAATTTGTTTTGCTTTCAATCTCCCCTCTAGTGGAAATATTGAGCACCCAAGTGGAAATTCTGGCAAGAATCAAACCCAGAAAAAAATATTGCTTACCCAGAAGCGCTTCCGGAAGGCATTATTAATTAACGAAGCGCTTCCAAAACAAATAAAAAAGGCATGATTTTGTTGGTGATGTCCCACTGGGTATGTCTCTTTTAAATAGGTGAAAAGCGCTTCTTTCCTTCTTAGGCAATAAGAAGCGCTTTTTTTTTTGTATGTTGACAGCACTAATGCTTCATAGTATGCATTTCTTATTACTTCATTGTAAGCATTATTCACTGCTTCAAAGAAGGCATTTTGGGAAACACAACATAATGCCTTCCCTAATTGCTTTATTGTATGCAAGGCGGTGAAGCGCTATTTTGAAAGCATACAAATTTAGTTACTGCTTACCGAATCCAGGTTATATACTCTTTTTCATCGAAAAATACGCTTTTTTTAGTGAATTTTTTTTATTTCACATTACGCCAGTTCGAACTTTTTTTTTATATAGTTGGAAAATTTTGGAGAAAAATTAGCAGAAGAGACTTTACCTCTTCTGATTTTAGTAAACCTTGGTATAAATATCATCCAACTCTCAGGGAACTTTTGCTTTAAAAATATGTAGTTGTTTGGGTTGTTATACAGTTTCTTTATTTTTAATGTAAATGGCAGTCATTTGTAGAACAAATTAAATTTTTTACTAACATTGTAGTTCATTTAAAAAAAAACAAACCACATCAAATGACTGTTTTATGATTTTACATTCATTTTTTTACGGTTGTTTTTTGTTATTTAAAAAATAGTGTTTGATTAGTTTTTATTAACATATGGGGTTCATTTTTTGAACATTAAAAAACAAATGACAATGTTAATGGAATTTACTGCAATGTAAGTCGTCCTTTCTCTAAGTGATTTAATTTAATTTTTTTTAACTACATTGCAGTGGTCTTTAATATATGATTTTTCTTTTTTGAATATTCGTTATAGTTCACGTTTAGTCGCTTCTCCAAGCTGTGGGGTTTTACGAAATGCGTGAGAAATGCACAATGTTTTAATTACTATAACATTTTAAAGTGCCAACTTTGGTGTCATTTTAAAGATTAAATCCTCTTCTGTAAACAGTGTAGCACAAAAATTATCTTTTTTCACTAAAAGAACATCGCAAATGGAAAAATGTCACTAAATCGCTTTTTGCTAAATATATAAAGCTAGAAATTTCAAATTTGTGTATGCATTACAGTAATTAATCAATGATATTGAAGGATCAAATTTTAAAAAAATCATCTTTTAAATTTTCTATCCTGAAATATTGCAACTAGTTTTGTGGAATAGCATAGATTATTATCTTTTATTTGATATCCATATTCGCATCATATAACGGTTAGAAGTATTTAAATGATTTGTTAAAAAAACTTTATTTTAAATGTATTTTTGAAAGGATATATTCGTATGATGCGATAACTATAAACTGAGTACGCATTTTAAATAGAAGATTAAGGTCTTCTATTTAAAATGCATTTCAATTTTCCCATTTGTCGTAGGGTGGCTGTGTAGATATTAGGGTATTCAAATTACTCGGGTTTGGGTTTGTTTGAGTAAACCAGAAACTCGATTTTCAGATTTTTAACTTACTCGATTAAACGAGTAAGACTTTAAAATTACTAGAGTAACTAAAATAATTTGAATAAGGTTATATCACTAATTTTACCATAAAAATACACAATAAAACACAAAATAAATACAACATCAGGAGTTCCGATATGTATTTTATAAAAATTAAAAATATACATAAGGTTAAAATAAAAAGGGTCGTTTAAATTAATATACAATTGAAGTGTTCTACTTTATTTTCTTTTGTTTTTATAAGTTCGACTTAAAGATAGCATTAAGGACCTAGCTTTTAGCATTTGTTACTGATATCAAGTATAATATGGCAGTCTATGCCTTAGAAAAACATAAAAAAAAATTATATTATTTTTTCGCCGTCGCACTGTGTTGCGGCTAGTGGAAAAGTAACTTTTTTCCGATTATTTTTTCAGTGTTTTTAATGATGCAATTTTGTCACAGACATTCCAAGTAAACAAAAAACACATAAAAGCTTATTTTTATGTTGGCCCGTTGATTTTTAATTGATTTTAGAAGTCAAATATACAAAATTTTCACGAAAAGAGGGGATTTCAGGGCTGTATTCAAAATGATCTCATTTGATTTTGGTGACAGATATTTTGATTTGGAAAAAAAATCTGCCTTCGGACAAGTATCTTCTGTAAAAAAAAGGAATGTTGTTTGAGACATTTTCATATGCACCTTTTTTAGAGCGAAAACCCGACTAAAGGTCCATTTTTCCTTTAAATTTGGGTTAGGTAAGCAATATCTAAAAAGTCCCAGAGAGTCCCAGTTCCAAACCACTACAGAAATGTTACTTAATTTGTTTTCAACGAACTGTGAAAAAATCAGCTGCCGATACCAGCCCTCCTGGGAGTTATAGCGATTTTAGTATATCACTCTCAGTATTTATTCCATAGAAATAGAACGGAAATTCTCGGAACCATTTATTTTTTTATTCTACATCTATTCTAGCACTCCACAGAAATGAGCATAACTCTCTTAAAACTGAAGCTATTGACTTCAAACCTGTATCAAATTAAAGCTTTTATTGCCACCTTTCAAATAAGAAATGAAATAGATTTTGGTTTTATATAAAATTTCAGAATTTTTCAACAAATATCGAAAAATCATGAAAATTTGACGTTTATAATTCTTGTTCGGACCACCCTATAGTTTATTTAAAAAACTAATCATAGGGTATTTATCAGAAATAAAAGAACAATTAAAATAAATTTTTTTTGTAAATTTTTCGAAAAATTTTTTTTTTTTTTTGATTTTGTTGAAAATTTGACCCAACAATTTTTTTCGGTGTACATTGTTTTTTTACTCATTCTGTTTGGGATTTCATTCTGACCAATCTGTAGAAGTTTCTCATCGATACAATTAAAATTACAGTTTAGGCAATATGATTTCCAAAAACTTCCGGTTTCGCAACACTGTGCGTCGTTAGAAAAATTGCCCCAACAAATGCGTCGAAGTTTTTCTTCAAAATCAAAAAATAAAAATAGTTTTTTACCAGCAGAGTATTGTGCATATTGTGATGACACACAAACAAGTTATAGCCCTGTTAAACAAATTTAATTTGTACATTGCTTTATATTTCATAAAAAAAAACTTTTTTTAAAAATACGAAAAAATTGAAGCATTTTTTGTAAAATGTAAAGAAGATATTTGGTTTAATCGATTAACTCGATTAATCAACCAAAATTTTTCGAGTTGTTCGTTACTCGAAATTGACCATTTTTATTTACTCGAACAATTGCTTGATTAAATTCATCGATTAATCGACTATCGGATAACCGATTGAATATCCTATTGAATATACAAAATTTTTATTTTATTTATCAAAAATTCTTTCGGAAAAATTCCATTTATTTTTGAACGCCTCTAATTCTCATTTTGAAATATGTATGTATATGTTGTCAGCATGCGCGGCTGCAGCAGTTTAATATGTAGGGCAATTTGATACGCTCATATGGACAATATAATGTGTTTGTTCTCTTTTGCCTACTGAGCCGTATAAAACTTCCACTTATGCTGGAGCTGCGCATGTTGCAAGTGATATATTGAGTTAATTGAAAAATAAATTTAGGCAGAATTAATTATGCACTGATAGAGTTATCTGCATGTTATCAATGAATTTTTGTGTATTAAATGAATGAAATATCACTAAAATTCGTCCATTGAACTTTTTATTAAATTAATGTAGTTGTACATAAAAGTTAATGAAAAATTCAATTTTATTTATTACAATTTCATACGACCAATGAAAACGTTTCATTAAAGCGGTGAAGATTTAACATAAAGTTTAAGAAATTTTTCTTTCACAATGTGAAAAGAGTTCTTTATTTTAGTGAAACATTTCATTAACGCTCGTCCAAGTAATTCTCTCTGTTGTGGTGTTTTTGGGATATTTGCGATTTAAAGTCTTTTCGAGAAAAAAAAAAATAAATCTGCGGATTTGGTCTATGAAATTAAACCCAATTTTAGTTTTCTGTTGTCACATTCAAAAGTTATGATAATTTCAACTTTGAGCAGCTACATTAACTAGCAGAATAAAAGGCCCGTTTCATATTTTTAGCCCGTGTATCCAGTCATACTTTGCAGATCTATAAAATTTAAAATAAGCAAATTATTTTAGTTTTGACAGCTGGATATATAAAAATGAGTCAATTTGACAACCATTAATTTTTGTGAACTCTAATAATCTTTTATGCATAGAACTAATAAATTTTTATAATAAGTTTAAGTCAAAAGTTGATCACTGTGATAAAATGTCGGATTTTAGGTCTTCAAATTTGTTAAATTGCCTTTCATTGGCGTAAAATTACCGAACCAATATACCCGAAAAATTATGTATGTGGTCAGATCTGGTTAACACGAGACCAGTGTAAAGTTAATAAAACACTACTTGTTCGCTTTAGATCTTATCAGCAACTGACTCTTTATTTATTAAAATAACTTAAAGCTACTTAAAAATAGCTGCAATCATCATATTCCCCCGGTAAAGGTATTTGAGTGTAGACAACCAAAAAAGTATGGTTTTTAGCCAACCACAATTAAGGTTTCAAGTGTCATACAAAAGGTATGACAACGTTGGCTTGTCAAATACACTACACCAGCCAAGAAGTGCAATGTTTATTCTACGAAACCACATTTTAGTTTCATTGCTGGTATGAAATCTTGCATTGTTTGGCATGGAACTCCAGTTTCCACTAAGGTGGTATAGTGAAAATGGCACCAAAGTGCGTAGCAATATTGCAGTATAAACAGAACTATGCATTCTTGAGGATGTGAATCTATATTCCAGTGCACCGACTGAAGAGAACGCACCCTACATCATGACAATACCGCCACCAAACTTGCGACATGAGAAGTATCGGGTTTCTTTAAGTAGATTACGCCAGTAGTGGGTATTTCTATCAGGTCCATTCAAATTCTATTTTTTTCGTCAGAGAATATCACCTTTAATGAAAGAAGGGATTAATTTATTAAAAAAAAAAAGATATCGCAATTTTGACAGAACATGTTCCAATTTGTGGTCATGTCTAACTCTGCGAATTCCATACGTTTGATTTTGTGCTTTCCTAAAAGTCCTGCAATTATGTTCATATACATATATATTTTCGGATGCATTTATAACTCTCCAAGCTATTGATTTGCTTACAGGAGGAGCAACTAGGACACTAAGCTTTCTGCTGCTTATGGTAGAAATACTTACAGCGTTTAAATTCCAGTGTGTATCGAGATACGACAACTTCGATTTTCTTCCACTCGTCTTCTTTGTTCAATAATTTTGCTTATAATTAAAAAAATATGGCAATTGCCTTTCGACTTCTCCAATTAAGCGCGAAATTTGGGAAATTGATAGTTTTTGGGTTGTAAAAGGTAAAATTTTTGCTTTTCTTAAAGCAAAAAGGGCGGTTCCTTTTGACATTATACTAATAAATACTGATTGTAAGAAATGTCGCTAACAAATAGTGGGTTCTTTTCAAAAACAAAAAGCAATTATACCTGAGTAAGGAATTTTAAACTCGAAAAAAGGCTTGCAGAAAATACTCAATATCGCTAACTATAATACACACTTGATTCAAACCAAATGATTAAAAAATTCAAAGTAAATTTTATAGAGCTGCCTAGTATAATTTCATACATTTGTTACAAATATGAAACTGACCTTTTTAAATTTGAAATAAGGTTTTATACCTGAGGTATACAGTTTTTAAAAAAAAACTTGTTAGAAACAGTTGAACCACGATTATATGGGTAACATGGGGCCGACTCAGCACGGATAACCGAAAAGACGGTTCTTAGAGATTTCATATTTTCCTCGAATTTTAATAGCAATTTCAATTCAAAAAAAACAAGCAAATGGAATAATAGAGCTAAACACGGTTAATAGAGGTACAAATCAAACATCCAGCATGCTGGTTAATGGATTTCCGGATAATCGAGGCTCAACTGTATATGGAATAAACTGACTCGCGCACAAACAACTTTCATTTGTCCATGCCTCAAATTTTACATTGGTTTGCTTGATGACGCTTTTAAACATAGCTCTGAGAGTCCAACCGTTTTAAAAAAATGTATTTTTGTAGATTTTCAAATAATTTTGTACTTTACCTGGAACGGGCACCATATCAATATCGGTATAAAAATTTTTCTTTTTGCAAGTATATCATCTATTGTGGAAATAATTTGGAATTTTGCAAAGCTAGTGCATTTTCATCGGTGCATTGGACCAAATGTTGACTTCTTATTGTAGCGTTCAAGCAGCATTTCTGACAAGCAGCATATTTCAAGCAGCATCTTTCAACGTCTCTCGGCTTCAACTCATATGGGCCCCAATTTCCTCGCTTTAAAATTAATCAAAATGCTTTTAAACGTAGGGAAATGGCTTGTTGTGTGACTCCCAATAATAATGTAAGTTCTTCTTGCGTTTGACAACAATCTTTGTGGAGTAATGCTTTCAATTCCTCATCTTCAAACTTTATCGGCTGACCAGGCCTTATTTTAAAATTTTATTCGATTAACTGATTAAGAAAAATGCTCAAACAATTGTCTGATCGATTAATGGATTAAGATAAAACTCGATTAGTTATACAATATTAAATATAAAATGTGTGGTTCTACTTAGCGTATGAGTAATAATTAATATTAATTGATAATCATACGCCTAGTAGTTCAACTGCTCCGAATGAAGTAGGTCTTTGACAAATTTCTCAATTCATATGACAATTTTAGGGATTGTTTGTTTGATAATTTTTAGAACTATTCGAATTTGACACTTATTTTTTATTGATAGTTTTTAATATTTATTTTATTATTTAATATTAATACTTTAAAACGAATTTAATATAAAATATTGATAGTTTTTAATATTTATATTATTATTTAATATTAATATTTTAAAACGAATTTAATATAAAATAAAATATATATATATATATTTAGACTCATTGTATTTAGAAGCAAAAAAAATTATATATTTAATTATAACCAAACTTGGTATCGACGGCAACTTTCAAAGTAACAAAGTTTTGGGGTGCTAGATATGAACATTAGGGTTGTCTTTCGTTGTATGGGCGAAAAATAAAATTGAGATTTTGACTGTACCGCCCTCTTAAAATATTTGTTAGGGTGTCAAAACACGCCACGCAAAAAATTAGAGTTCTAGCATAACGGGAAGATGTCCCGCATCGCCCTTGAAAATCGGGCCACTTGGAAAAATGGGCATAATTTAAAAAAAAAATTAAAATTTTTTTTTCTTCAAAATTAAAAAAAAATATAAAATAATTTTTGTGTTGGTTGTAATCATAACTACTCAGATAAAAAATATTACTTTCCCAGAAAATCGCTAACTTACCCTAACTTTGTGTCAAAAGAATTAACACATATTTTGGGTGTACCTCAAAGTGACTTTTTTGCATTTTTGAAAATTTTATTCAACAAAAATAAAAAACCTAGTGTTTGCTGTCAAGTATTTTATTAAACACATCTCAAGTATTAAATAAGCCAAGTACTGTGGATATCCGTTGGCAAAATTTTTTTAGAGAATTTTGATTCTCGGGGATTTCAAGGTTTTTTTTTATTTTAAAACAAGGTTTTAATAATATTTTATCAATATTATTGTATATGCTCTTTTATATGATTGTTATAACTTTATTATAAAATACTATTTTTTCTGTTGATAGTTAACCCATGTTAACCTGGGGTCAAATATGACCCACGTAAGAAAAATGCAGCTTTGTCTCAAAATTTATAAATAAAATAAAAAAAGGAATAATTCAATTTATGTTTATTCTAAAAAAAATTCGTTAACCGTTTCTAGTCTTCAAGTAGGTCAATTTAGTAAAACTAGAACTTAAAACTTTTCCACAATAATAATTTTGAGTGAAAAAAATTTAAACTAATAAATTAAAAATACCTTTTTTTAAAAATACTCCTGAAAATGTACAAAAAAAAATTTAAATATGAATACAAATATCTGAATTTATACTAAATAATTAATTTTAATTCATTTTAAAATGTAAATAAATTACAATTAGAAACATAAACAAAAATTAATTTTTTCTCATCTTTGTGATTTTTGACTCTTTAAAAAACGAGGGTCAATTGTGACCCCATGAACACACAGGTTAACTATGAACACGAAAAATTATACTTTATAATAAAGTTATTACAATTATATAAAATAGCATACACAATAACATTGATGAAATATTACAAAAATCTTGTGGAAAAAAAAAAGTATATACAAATTTAAAAAAACGTTGAAATCCGCTAGAATCAAAATGCTCTAACAAAAGGTTTTGCCAACGGATATCCATAATACTTTTCTTATTTAATACTTGAGATGTGTTTAATAAAATACTTGACAGCAAAAACAAGGTTTTTGATTTTTGTTGAATAAAATTTTCAAAAATGCAAAAAAATCACTTTGAGGTACACCCAAAATATTTATTAATTTTTTGACACAAAGTTAGGGTAAGTTAGCGATTTTCTGGGAAAGTTATATTTTTTATCTGAGTAGTTATGATTACCACCCAACACAAAAATTATTTTATATTTTTTTAATTTTGAAGAAAAAAAAATTGTAATTTTTTTTAAATTATGACCATTTTTCCAAGGGGCCCGATTTTCAAGGGCGATGCGGGACATCTTCCCGTTATGCTAGAACTCTAATTATTTGCATGGTGAGTTTTTGTACCCAAACAAATATTTTAAGAGGGGGGCAGCCCCAAAAATCGCAAGTTGAAAAATAAGGACGACCCTAATGAACATATAAGAATCCTATATGGTGCTATAAGGACATGTATGACATTGATTTTTTTGTAAGTAAATGCAAAATTGTTGTACTGCAGTAATTTTGAAGAATACAGTATATTCAAAAAAGTACAACAGTTTTGAAATTGTCATCCCTGGTCCTAAGTTCTGTTTAATAGTTTTCTTCAAAAATCTTTTCGATTACAAATATCAATTGTGAAGTAGTTATGCCAATCGGTATTAATATTTATTTATATCTTAGAATACTATGTAGGTAAAGACCACTGCAAATGTAGTTAAAAACAAATTAAATTTTACTTTGATGTAAGACTAAATAATCAGAAAATTGATATTGTGTCGTCTGTACGGAATTTAGGTATAATTTTCAATAATACCCTCACTTGGTCAAACCACATTAATAATATTGTCGGTAAAACATACAATATGCTACGTACTCTTTGGGCAACGCAATATTTTACTCCACCTAAAATCAAAATGCTATTATCTAAAGCCTATCTGATGCCATCTTTGCTATATGGCTGCGAAATTTTTTCAAACTGCGATGCTGATAGCAAACGTAAATTAAATGTTCTTTTCAATAATATTGCTAGATATGTCTTTGGTCTAAGAAAATATGACCGTGCATCTGCGTATGCCCAACAGCTTTATGTAATGACGTTTGATAATCTCTTGAAACAAAAATGTTTAATAATGTTGCATAGGATTATTTATAATAAAAACACCAAAGTACCTACATGAATACCTGCTTTTTAACTCTTCACAGCGAGGAAAACGGATAATTCCTATACTTTATCAAACACTTATGTCAGAGTGGCAGTTCTTTACAAGTGCTATACGTTTTTTGGAATGCACTTCCACACAACATTCAAAGATGTAGTAACGCATTAAAATTTAAAAATGAATTACAAAATTTACTAGCGTAATTCAAGCAGACTTTAATGATTAATTTTAGTAAAATTTGACAGGTCTAAACTAAAATAATCTAAACTAAAATATCATAAAATATTTTTGAATACCACTAAATAATTTTATTGTATTTTGTTTTATTTTCATTTCTTTGCAATCCGTATTACAAGTATTATTGTACTTTTTATTTTTACTTCTGTATTTTGTGATTTTATTAATTTATTAACTTATAATTTTTAATACTTTATTTTAACTATTAATATTGTCAAATTTAAAAATATACAATCATTTTAAGTTCTATGCTGTAATTCATAAGATGTAATCTTGTAGCATAGAATATATCAAATAAATAAATTAAATTAAATTAAAATTAAATTAAATTTTACTTGTGAAAGGACGATTTACATTTCAGTAAATTCAACTAATATTAGTGTTTTTACTGTTCAAAAAATTAACCACAATTGTTGTAAAATTGAACAACATGTGCAGTAAAAAATAAACCAACATTTATTTGTTTTATTTACTAAATAAATAAAAACTAGTGTATAAAATGAATGTAATACCATTTGATGTGGTTTGTTTTTTCAAATGAACTACAATTGTAGTCAAAACTGAAATTCTTTCTACAAATGACTTAAAAATAAAGATACGGTATTACAATTCAAACAACTACAAATATTTACAGCAGAAGTTCCATAAGTGTAGTCGCATATAGTCGTCCATATCTTTTTAACGGCTAAAGCACATTTTATTTTTTTAACCTTTTACTGTATGAAATTCCAGATCTTAATGAAAGTTGTAAATGGAAAATAAGTGATCACATATTTCGACCTTTTGCGATATTTTAACTTCTTACGATTTTATTAACAAAAAAACCAAAAAGAGTAAACATTTTGTATCACCCAATAAGCAAGAATAAAGTGAGTATAATACAACCAAAATATGTGTATTGGAAAGCTTATAATTTTTACTTCATATCTAATTAGTTTGTTAAATAACTTTTTAAGTATTACTGCCTATAAATTGCAAATATTTAAAAGTATAAAAATATCTTTTTTGAAATCACCGTTTTTTTCATTTTATATATCTCCAAATTTGCAATTGTTTTGGACACATCAGCTGTTTTTTTTTTTTTTTTTTTTTAATTTAACCAATACTCAGGGGATGCCCCTATTCATGCAGTGCATTGTATTGATCAGGAAAATAGGGTATGGGAAGGAGGAAAGAGGGAATAATTTTTGTGGATATTTGATTTAAATTTTTCTAAATTGTAAGTAACAGGAAAGACTTCTGCGGAAAGTTTGTTCCACATCAAAAACGAATTTTCTTTGTAATGCGTTGTGCGAAACACAGGGCAATCAACTACAAACGGATGTGCTCTACTAGATAAGCGAGTATTACGAATAAAAACTCGGGCTCGTGGAATAAGTTCACTTATCTCAGATGAGCATCTTCCATGGTAATATCGATAGAAAAGTGTCACACAACCCACATTCCGACGATTCTCCAATGAATCAATAGAGTTGGATACACTACTGTCATTGATAAGCTTCACCGCCCTCCCCTGAACACGGTCCAGAAGCTTTAGAATAGACAGTGGAGCCCCTGCCCATATATGATAATTGTATTCCATTTTTGGCCGGATATAGCTGGTATAAATAGTAAGGAGATCGAATGGAGTGAAGTAAGTCTTGCACCGTTTTAGAAAACCGAGACACTTGAATGCATCTTTCGACACTTGAAATACGTGCTTCTTCCAACGGACATCACACTGTATTCTCATGCCCAGAACATTAAGAGTATCCGATTCCTCAATACCTATACCATCAATAGCTACAGATGACAATGTTAATTCCACAGCCCGTCTGTGGGTTAACATACAACATTGGGTCTTGCGTGCATTAAAATCGACCTTATTCGCGCGACCCCACTCGGTGATTGTAGAAAGGTCTTGATTGAGTGTGTCATTCATGTTCTGCCGCATGCCCTCTATCTCCAAAGAGCTTGACCTGTGATCGAATGAAAATGAATGTTGCTGTCATCAGCAAAAGAGTATATAGGATTGAAGGTCTGACCAAGAAGGTCATTAATAAAAATTAGAAAAAGGGTAGGAGAAAGAACAGAACCTGGCGGTACCCCTGATTTTAGCTGAAACTCATTGTAATGTAGATGTGGCTTTATTATATTTAATAAAATGTTTCACGTATTTTTTTTTTAAATCCGCAGTTTAAAACGCTGTCTTTACAAAAAACAGTTTTTTTTAATTGCGTTTCATTTTGAACTGTCAGGTTTGAGATCATAATTAAAATGTTACTATTATAAATAGAAAACGCTAATAGGTTTTTTTTTTTATTTAAATAAAATATTTGTCCATTACAAATTTATCCACCATGCCATTGCCATAGCCCTACATGGTGTTCTTACGGGATCCAAAGTTATGAATAAAAACTTGAAAAAAATACTAAATATATTAGAAAAAAAAAGATTTACATACAGAAAATAAAGTAAAAAATCGTAAAAATGTTAAGTTTTCTTTGATCTTCTTTTATTTTATTCTTCTTAGTTTAAACGAGCTTAAGATCATTTAAAATAAGCTGTAAATTAATAAGACAATATAAAAACCGAAATAATTTAAATACAAGAACGGACCAAAATTTATAAACCTCTAACTTATGTTCCTCTTATGTCTGAAGAATTAGAAAAATCAAAAATTTATGATGATAAGAAATATTTAGTGGTACATAGAACATATTACAAATTAGGTAGATTATTCAGCAAAACTAAGGATAAAATAAATAAATTAGAAATGTCTAATTTAGTTTATAACATACCATGTAAGGGTAATGATAATAAAAATTGTAACAAAGTATATATAGGTATCGCGCGAATCCTAATAGATGACCCGATTTCTAAGGTTGCGGACAAAGTGTCACCGGAGTGGTTCTTTGATATATGTTTTGATGTGTTATTGTTTGACAGAGACATGTGAACCAATCAATCCTGGGAACCGGAAGATGGTTCTCAGGTGTGGTTCACTGATGGCTCTAAGCAGTCGAATGGGAACACGGGTGCGGGCGTCTTCGGACCAGGCTTCCAGCGTGCCTTACCTATGGGAAAATATCCGTCCATTTTTCAGGCGGAGATTTGGGCCATTTGTGTCTGTACAGGGGAGTGCCTGCGAAGGGGAACTCGCAGATCTCGCATCTACATTCTTTCTGACAGTCAGGCTGCACTGAGGGCCTTAATGGCCTATAAGGTGTCGTCCGGATTGGTCATGGAATGCATTCAGACTCTCAATAGGCTCAGTAAAGGCAACTCTCTAACCTTGGGGTGGATTCCTGGTCATGGGGGGCATGAGGGCAACGAGAGGGCAGATTGTCTTGCCAACCGCGGGGCCCGAAAGCCCTTTATTGGTCCTGAACCATTCTGTGGAATACCTGCGGGGTATGTTAGGGAAAGGCTCAGGGCATGGAGAAAGTCTGAATTCTCTGGTTACTGGGAAAACTCTCCTGGTCAGCGCCAGGCTAAAAGATTGATCTCTTTTTCCAGTAGGGGGTCGAGGCGACTCTTGTCGCTTGAAAGGGGGGGGGGGGTTTGAGGACCCTGGCGTCGTACTTAACTGGACACTGTAATCTCAGATACCATCTGCACAAGAAGGGTCAATCGGACACGGATTTGTGTAGGTTTTGCGAGATAGTGTCTGTGTAATAAATTAAATTATGAGGCGGGATCGCCATGTAATAAATTAACCCCTGGTTTCTACAACACGTTCGCCTCTACACGAACGGGTGACTACATGTATTTTGTTTTTGCAATGCATGTATTTTGTTATTGCTTTTAGACGAACGTGAAGCAAAACGTGTTCTAGAAACAGGGCGTTAATTATGAGGCGGTTTTTTAGTTGTTAAGAACTCCAAATTGAAGTCTGATTTATTTAACAATTTACATGTTCTTATATAATATTCTTATAAGTCTAACTTATTGTCTAGTATTGAGTGATTTTATGAATCACTCAATTTATTTTTATTCTTATTCATTCTTATACTTTGTTCTCTTATCGTCAACATACGGTCATCAGATATCTGAGTGTAAAATGCAGTCATAGTGTTACTTGATGCCACATGGTGGTATGTATGTCATTCACTCTACAGCATTTGAGACGGTATGTTGGGAAATCAATATTAGTGGTTGGTATGCAGTGTACGCTTAAGGAGTACACTACATCTGAGACCTCGGTACATGTTCTCTGCGAATGTCCCAGGCTTTGTGATAGGAGACTTAGGTTTCTAGGTGATCGCTTCATTTCGCCTTCCGACATCGCGAACATTTTGCCTAATAGGATAATTGGCTTTATAGGTAGCTTGAATCTGTAGGTAACTTTAGGCAGCACAAAAGACCTACATTGGTCGCGGTGCATAGTGCCTTCTGATCTAATCTAATCTATGTAGGTACAACAAAAAATAAACTAAAAACTAGAATTGTAGAACATAAATCTAATCAGAAATACAATAAAACTACTTCTACACAGAAAACTGCATTATCATTAAACTGCAATAATTCTAATCATTATACAGATTTTGATAATACATCAGTTTTGAACACAGAGAATATGAGATATATGTTACAAATGTTACAAATAATGAAAGTACAATTTACAACGCATTAACTATAACACAGACATAGCAAATGTTGCACAAAATTACAGACATTTAGTTAATAGAAACTAAAATAATTATTATGATGTTTAATAAGATATAAATTTCAATATTCTAGTTAAGATTTTAAATATTATTATAATTATTTTTGTTTTCTGTGATATTTTTATTTAATTTTGATTTCTGGGATTTTTTTTTTCATATTGACAGAAAATATTTTTGATTTCCCGCCTATTTTAAAAAAAAATTTATTAAATGTATATAAGTTTCTAATTATTAAACTAAGTTTTTCAAATTGTAATATTTGTTCCCTGAAAAAGTCACCCACTGTGGAAACGAAATATTGGAAAAAATAATTAATAAATAAATGATCTTAAGCTCATTTAAACTAAGAAGAATAAAGAAAAAAATCTTGGAAATAATAATATTTAATATGTTTTTAATGTTCAAAGATTTCAAGAGTATTTGAATTTTCATTCTAGCTTCTATAGAACTTTCAAAATTGTTGTTGAAATTTGCAAAAAAAAAAATCGTTTACACCCTTTATTAGCTTTTGTTTTTGCTTTTTTCAAGTTGTAGTCTTTTTCAGATGGCTTAAGCATCACTTTAAGTGTTCTTGCCTATTTTGAAAAATGTTGCACTACACTCAAAAAAAATAAGTTAGTACAAAAGTTAATAAAACTTCTTGTAAATCAAGTATACTATTTTTTAGCAAATTTTTTTGCTAAAATCGTGTTTTCAGCTAAAATTTTTGTTACACTTATACAGCACTTAACTGTTTTATACTTATGCTTTACTAATATACTAATGTTTTACTAATTAATTTTGCTAAAAAAAATTGTGCTGATAAGCAGATGTCGCGGCATGTCAAGATGTAGTAGAGAAGAGGAAAATTATACTAAAAAGTACAACTCTAATAAGACATATAAAAAAATCAACCATGGAAGACTTTTGTATCTGTTTTTCATACATAAAACAAAATTGATGATTAAAACAACTTAAATTTTACGTTGTCACCGGCTTGTGAAAATAATTGTCTATTAATAAAATAAAAGACAAAAGAAAATATTTAAATTTAATATGTATTTCTATAATAAATGTTAATAGATTAATAATCTAGTGTGGTCAAATTGCAAACAAACATATACAGACATGTAGACAGAGTAAAGCGAAAGAGAAACACACACATCTTAGTATGGTTCCTTTTTCTTATTGCAAAAAAAAGGGTTGTTTTTTCGTTTCGTTTGTTTTTGTTTATTTTTTCGTTTCGTTTCTATAATTATCTTCGGCAGGTGCGTCCTTTAAAAGAAAGCATCATTTAGACTACCATTGATGTAAGTAGTTGAAAGAAAATTTTTGTTATGTTATATATATTTATTTCTATATATTTTCAGATATTAAATTAATTCATGACATCAATGTGGGAAAATGAAAATTTTTATATTTCGTAATTATTGTAAATTATTTTTAAAAGAATCACAAAAATATGTTTTATGATTTTCAGCAAATATGTTAACTAAATTACAATTTTTTTACAATTTAAAAAGGCTTCCTTGAAGTTTGTGGATATTTAGGGGAGAAGAGAAATGAATGGACTGTAAATTGTGTGTAGATTGCCAACTGAGAATTGCGCAATATTAGCCACCTAAATATTGAGTAGTCGTGTTAAGCCTTTGCCGCAATATTTTATAATTTCTCCGTGTGTGGAGTAATTATAAAAGAATATGCAATGGGAAAATAGAAATAAAAAGAAATGATTTGTGTTTAGAGTTCAAAGTACAAATTGGAGTTCTTTATTGTGCGCACCGTTTGCCAGTTACAGGAAAAGTGATTTATTTTTGTTCGGCTTATGCATAAAGAAAACTATATGCTAACTATTTTTACAGAATAGATAAAACGTAAGGAAACATAATAATTCACAATAAGATATGTTATCCGTTACGTTATTTAATTACGTTAATTTACATAAAATTACGTAAATAATTCATTATTTACAAATACGATTTTAAATTCAAAATTCAAATTAAAGTTGTACAAATATATAAATTTGTTGTGTTTAAATTCATATGACTTATTTTTTGTCTAAAATAAATCGATTTTAGACACAATTTTTTTGCGTTTTTTTCAGTCTACTAAAATTCAGCAAAAAATTTATTAATTTTTACCAACGCTTTTTTATTTCTAATCTACTAAGTGTTAGCAAACGTTTTGCTGAATCTACTAATTTTGTTGCTAAAAATCAGCTCGCTGATTTTCAGCAAAAGATTTTGCTGACATTAGCAATTTTTTTGCTAGCACCCTTCTGAATAAAATTTTGCTGACTCAGCAAAAATTTTTTGCTGACTTTACAAACTTTTTTTTTTGAGTGTAGTTGAACTGATAAATACTTAAAAATTATTGGAAATCCTTTTAAAATAATGTAGGGAAGGAAAGTTTTACAATTTGGATGAGAACGTGAGCTTAGCTGTCTTAAATTTCCAACACGACACTGACCGTAACCTCACGAGAAGTGTTATAAATTGATATTTTAAGAGTAAAAACTAACTTTTAACTGGATTTATCAGCTCAGAACACTTCTTTAGAATTTGTGTACATTTTTCGCCATAGCTAATGTTTATATTCTGATATATTTTAATAAAATTAATGTCAAATGTATGGCAATAGCAGCAAATATTTTTAAAAACTTGATTTTAGATCTTCA
Organism: Delia radicum; assembly: GCA_021234595.1. Taxonomy (NCBI): domain Eukaryota; kingdom Metazoa; phylum Arthropoda; class Insecta; order Diptera; family Anthomyiidae; genus Delia; species Delia radicum. The sequence continues at coordinate 144,700,669 of CM037852.1, forward strand.
AAAAATACTTGTAGAAGTCACATTTAATACAAAATATATGAGGAAAAAAACAGTATTTACTTTTAACTTATTCTAAGTTTTTAAAAACAATTTATAAAATTTTAACTTTATTTTGTCCAACAAAACTTCTTCATTTTTGGTTCGTATTTAGAGAAATCTAAAGTCAAGTATATATGATTTGTAGTTTTTTGTTTCGTATTGTGTACAAATTAAATAAATTTGGTCATATTTGGAATATTCAATGCTATTTTCAATAATTTTTTTTCACGAAACACAAGAGTATTAAAATTTCCACTTTATTTTGTCCAATAGCGTATAGCCCAAATGCCAGGTGTAGGGCCACATTACGGTACTTTCCCTTACATATTTTAAGAGTATATTTTGCATATTTTACTTTATAATTTAACCCTAAAGTGCACAACAGCGTCAATTATAGTAAAAATGTGTGAATATGGTGTTATATGCTAAATAAACAAAAACTGTTTACCACAATTTTTAAAATAATTATTAAATTATAAAGTAATAATAATAAAAAATTTTAGAATAATAAAATAATAATAACAAAAAACCAAAATTTTAAAATTTTAAATTGCTCGTTACACACAAATTAAACTATGTAGTTACAAAAAAAATATATCATTTGAAAGCTTACATTTGGATATAAATACTTATGTATTTAATTTAAACTTTCTAAACTTTTCTTTTCTTCAATATCAGAAAAAGCTTATTTTTGTAGTTTTTAATTAATTTCGCAGATTTTAATTTTTTCGACTTTTATGATTTTAAATTTCATGATGATTATGAAATTTATTTTATTAAAGATCGCCTGGGTTTTCTTAACGCAACATAAATCCGTAAGATTTTTTTTAATGATTTTATCTTTAAAGATACAGAAGGAGTTTAGGAGTTAAAACATATGTATTTGATTTTAAAGCTCATGAAAGTCGCTGTTCTGGCGATAAATAGTGCCACAATTTGTAGTATGTACCCATTGAATAGTAAATTCAGATATCATAGCGTTGGCTTATATACACAAGTGGCGAATGCTCCCTCTTCTATCCCACACTCATTGTAGACATTGTAAGAACAAAATTAAACAGTTTCATTTTATACCTTATTGTTCAACACACATACATACACCATCAATGTATATAAGTGTATGCGTGTGTAAAAAGCATAATTGTTAGTGTATGCGTGCGTACATTATGAAATTGTATGCAGACCTACTACAACAATAAGTTAATTTACAAAAGAAGTTACTCAATTATTCTTAATGGTTTGTAAATTTAAATTTTATGAAGTTTCTTTTTTTTTTTTTTGTTAATTTCCTTTATTTCTTAAGTAGCAATTACAATTTTTTTGTAAGTTATTAAATTTTAAGAATATTTACAAAATTTTGTGGAATATAAAATAAATATAGTGCCGTTGTCAATGTAAGAACACTTATGACATATTTGCATTGAATTAATTTTAATTAAGCTTTATTTCATATAACTCGAGATTTATAGAAATAAACAGGTTTTTTCTATAAATTTCAAAGTACGCACATTAGACCGACTCACATTGTATGGAGAACGAAGTGTTTTTTGACCACCCCTCAAAATGTACCTTAACTGTTAGAAAGTACCACAGGTACAACGAATCAAGCACTAGTTTACCACTGGCTAACCGAGGAAGTGTAAATAAATTAATGGCAGAAGAACACTTGTTTAGGACGCTTTACCAGCGTTTTCAAACAGCGTTTTGTCACAATTATTTTTTTTACAATAATTTGAGTTGTCTACAGGAAAAATCATTGGCAAAGAATTGCCCACTATGCCAATGTTTGGGAAAGCGTTTCCCACGTGATATGAAGTCAGAAATTACCAACGGCTCAAAAGTCCATCCACTGGAAAATTATTTATTTTATAAAACTGAAAATGTTTTTTTTAAAGTTTGAAGTCTGAAGGTTTCGAGTTCAAGCCCGGTTTTAGGCAATAATTCTTGTGTAATTTTTGTATAGTCTTTAATATATTTTCTATATAAAATAGATTTTTTTATTTCTGGAAAAGGTCAAATGGCAACTTTTCCTGTGCAAAACTAATAACAACTACAGAATAATGGTATATAAACCAAAAACTATAAGAAACTTATAAGTAAGTTTAAATATAATAAAAAAAAGTAGAATTTAACCCTTTAACGACCAAAAGTCAAAATTAACCCTTTGCAAATTCCCAGCAAAAAAAGGGTTTTAATGCAAATATACTACATTTTATTCTTTCACTTCTTTTTATTATACTAAAGCATTTTATTCATTTTCTAAATTTAAATCAAATAGGGCCTCTTCATTTTCATCAATTTCTTCACTCTCATCAATTTCATCATCTTGGTTGCTATGGTGAAATTCGTCTATGGGTTCGATGCAACATAATAGTTCAATTTCATCAGGAGGAAGTGTGCGATTTAAAAATGTTGTGGAAATAAGTGGATCTAAATATCGACAGCCCTATTAAATACGTCTGACAGGTTATTGGTGCGGTTGTTTCTGCGGGCGTGATGCAATCTATCGGCTTTGTATATTTTATGTCGCGATTCAGCAGCATCTTTTCCAAAAAAAAACCAAATGAAAGTGTAGTATTTAATATTATTTGTTTTGAGTGTATGAGGGCTTTATGGCAATCAGGAATATAGCTCCAGGTTATTGATGGACTTCACTACACAATTTTTTTTATTTTTGAAGGCCTTGTAGAGCTTGCTAGAGATCCTTTAAGAAGCACCGCTAAGTCTGGATTTCATTGTTTTCAAGCTGACGTTGCTGCCGCTCGAACTAATAACTCAGTTTCATTATTGGTTCCGCTTGAAAGGTATGCTGCTGCTTTCTCTTTCCGTACTCAGACTTTTCGCAAAATGCAAGTTGAGCACGTCCAAGAGCAAAAAAATTCACTTTGCCAGATTTATTTTTATTTTCGAAGCTTATTTCAGCGTTGAGCAAAGTGACATATTCACTTCAAAACTTTTCAGCCTTTTTGTCCTTCCCAATACTTTTGCCCTATTCCACCCATATTTCTGATAAGTTTTTACAGAAAAGGAGCACTTTTTCCGTAATATATTTATTGCAGTCATCGGAAATTTCATCTTTACCAATTTTATCGACTATAAAATCCACAAGTTTATTCTGCTTTTCTTGCCTTGAATTTTTCTTAAGCCAAATTTCAAACAACTCCGCATTTTTAAAACGCAATAACCTAAAAAATAAAGTATTATTCGGAAACGGCTATAATTGGCTATTGAGTGTAAATGGAAATTGCTTTATAACATTTCAATATATTCATTTGTGATTGCATTCAATCCGCCGATCCTCGCCGAAATTTTAAAAGCTTCCACGAAGTTGCAAAGTGTATATTGGTGCTAAAAACCAACAAATTTGATTAGTACGGTCATATAAAAATTTGATTTCTTAATATTTTGGGTGCTACAACTAAAATATAGTTGTATTAACCGGACTTAGATGTGAAAACCAATATTCAGTTGTTCCAAAGCTATTTCAACCGTACTAACTGAACTTGAGTCATAGTAACCGAATTTTAGTTGGCGAAGGGCTGAATGTTTCTGTGGGTTTGCTATCAATTATTATATGTCTCGTTAGTTTAGTGGTTGGAGCTGTCGGCTGTCAATCTGACGGCCTGGATTCGAATACCGTAGGGAGCAAAAAATATACATGAACTTTTTTTTAATTTTATTTTGTAAAATAAATTTTTAGACTACCTATTTCATGGATTTACCAACATTTTGCACACGTTAAAAAATTTGTTTCCCAGTGCTTTTCTGACACTTTTTGAGCAGAAGGACCTTTTGCCTAATGTTGTTATCATTTCGGGATTGGGAAAGTACTTGTTACCAGTACTTGTACAACTTGTTAAGGTACATTGCCATCGGTGAACTGTTTTTCTGTTGGTTTGCTTTATGATGATTCCCAAATTATTTCGTGTCTAGCATTAAAATCCCGTAAATTTTGTTTTTTAACTAAAAACAAACTAAACAATATTAGTATCATATGAGGAGGATTTTTAAGGCGCGTTCAACGGTATATAAAACATGCCAAAACTTATTCAGACATATCATATTTTCACGGATATTCTGTAAAAAAGCATTTTAAATTTTTTGCTAGGAGATTTTTGTGATATAAATTTCAAATTGACATATTTTAAGCTTTAGTAGATTTAGTAAATACCTGTTTCCACTTTTTTTTCCAAATTCACACTAGTTCATTTTAGCAAAAACTCAATAGGATGGAATAACTATTTTCTAATCAGTTCAATTTCAGTACTATAATTTTTCTTTAGAAATGAAAATGAAAATTATTCAAGTTCGCGGCCATACTCTATATTTCTATATTAGGATATTGTCCTCACAAATAATCTATCGAGTTTTTTTTCAAATTTATTAATTGATCACTTTCAGAAATGTGCTGATATAAATATTTCGGGTATTTTCTACGTTCCCATCTTCAGAACACGTTTTGACAGAAGTGACAATCCCATGCAAACATCAAACATTCATATAACCTAGTTATCCCACTAAATGAGAATTAATATATGAGCTCCAAGTTAAAGATTATCACCATTGATCAAAATAAATTGAAAACTTGTTCGTTATGTGCAAGCTCTACCTTAGGTTGATATACAATACACGCTTTTTATTTTTATTCTCTTCTTTAGTTTAGCTTCAATGAGTTCGCCAACTCTGCATTAGGTGACGAGCAACAACTGTTCTAAGATTTATCATCTCGCGCAATTACATTCTTGCCATGCCTGAAGCCCTTTATCTTTCCTCACCTTTATTCTCTGCTCAATCCCCTTTCCAAATAGGAAGAATTTCCTGAGTGTTGCTTCTCTTTATAATAAAAGAGGATTATCTATGTGTGGATATAAATAAAAATTTTGCATTTTTACTGTTGTCTAAATGAAATTTTGAACTAACCCAGTCTGCAAACCGACTGAGTTACTAGTTGATGTAAGGCTTGAAAAAAAAAATTTTACCACGCGCATTTTTGGTCGGCATAATTTTGTTTGCGAATTCAAAATTTTATAAAGTTTTTTGTTTTAAAATGCAACAATTTAAGATCGATAAATATAAAAATTAAAACTGCTTAAATCTTGTGATTCACGAAAAAAGTTATGCCGGGAATAAACACGTAATTGATTTGTTTTCCTAAGCTATATTTGTATCTTTACATCACCTTGAAAGCGAATACATTAATTGAATAATTTATCAAAATTTAGTCCAAAACACCGACAAAAAATGCACAAAATTTGCAAAATTTTAAAATGTTTGCATACATAGATCATGTAATTCCGCAAACAAAACTATTTTATACACATATTGATATGACTAAAACATAGTTTTGTCACCATATATAATTTTTGGGAAAACGAGAACTAGTGTGAATTTCAGAAAAAGCTGAAACACTTAATCGACTAATGATTGAAATATGTCAATTTAAAATTTTAATAACAAAAATCTCCATATAAAAAACCTAAAAACAAATATTTTTTTTACAGAATATCCCTGAAAAAGGGTATGCCTGGACATTCATTGACATGTTTAAATACCGTTGCAGGCGCGTTAAAAAACTATTCATATGATACTAATATTGTATACTCTGTCTTTAGTTAAAGTACAAAATTCTTTGAAAAACTAAAAAATAGCTTTTTTGTGAACGGTCCAGCTCGCAGAAGTATTTTGGGGATCATCAAAAAACAAACCAAGGTACATTTTGAGGGGTGGACAACAGAAACTTTTTTTTCGTGAGTCAGTCTAAAGTACATATTTATATTTTATTGTGTGCTATTGTTATTTTATATTAATTGTTATTTTTTATATTCTTTATTGTTTTGTCTTTATTGTTGGTTAAGCCATTGTTTATATGGTTTGTATATAATGAAAAAAAAAAAATATCATATTTGCATTTTTCCTGACATTCTATATCTATGACAGATTTTTTTTCTATTTGCATTTCATCATCAACTTTTAGGAATATTTTTATAAAACGAGTTTTTTTTATCATACATATAGTAGTTTTGTAGCCTCTACTTAAACATTAACGGTATAGTTTTCTTATCATTTTATTTGTAAAATATTCACTTACATTTTTTTTAGATAATAAAAGAATAAGCAAATTTAATCGAAGTTTAAGTTTTTTAACACACAATTTTTTTGTACAATTAGCATGAGCCTAGAAATATTTTCTTCGATGTATTTATAAATAAAAAATGGTTTAAATGTAATTCGTCCTGCAAAGTTTTCAAGAAATTCATCATTACACTGTTTTTCATTTTTGTAATTGAATATAGGAAATAAAGCTCGAGTTTGAAATAAATGCCTATAAAGATTTAAAAATAATATTTTTTTAAGAATAATTAATTAAATATTTTAAACAAATTCAAGAGCATTTTAAAATATTTCGCTTTTCAGTACAAATTGACAATTCAAATTGATCCATTATAATTCGAAAATTCCTTTGTGGGCATTGTGGTGTAATGGTTAGCGCATTGGACTGGTATACAGATGGTTTCGTTTTCGATTCCCGGAGACGACAACATCAAATTAGAAAAATAATATGTATGAGTTTTCTATCCCTCATATGTATCGTAGTGACCACCTTCAATGTTTCCATAGCACTTAACCCCACCGAAGTAAAATAAAGAATCAGGGCTGAACTAAAAAGCTTCAATAAGTTCGCCAACTCTCCATCAGGTGGCGAGCAGCAACTGTTCTAAGACTTATCATCTCACGCAATTACAGTGTCGCCATGATTGAATCCCTTCATATTTCTTCATCTTTCATCTCACCACTATCCCCTTCACAAAGAAAGCAGCAGCATACTAATAAATAGGAAGAATTTCCTGAGTGTTGCTTCTCTTTAAAAAAAAAAAAACAAATGATACATTTACAAGGAATCCACACAGTGGTGGTATCCCAAAAATACACACAGAGAAAAATTTAGCTCTTTGCCAACTGACATTCGGTTACTTCGACTCACGTTGTGTTATTGGGAATTTCAGTCGGTTGGTACAACTGAACATTATTTTCACAACAAAGTTCGATTAATTCAACTGAATTTTAGTTGCAACATATAAAATATTCAGAAATGTAATGTAAATATCGTTGTACTACCTGAATTTATAGGTTGTTCCCATTAAAATGTTTCGATTCGGTTGGCAATTTATTTCTTTGTGTGTATGTATGAATATTGGTTGTAGGGGACAAAAGGAAAAAAAAAAATTGGTAAGTAATTTATTTTTTATTTTGTTTTTTTATTTTGCGATCTTTTATCATAAATTATGATGTGAGCAAGATTATTCAAGTTCAAAATCATTTGTTTTTTTGTTAAACAAAAAACCGTGCAATGTTTATTTATTAATTAAAAAATTTCTTCATCCTCTAATTTAATGCAGACTTTATCTACATGTTTCATTTCACGTCACCAAAAATCTTCACGGGACCAATGTAGAAGGGGTAGAAGATTTACCCAAATTTTGAATGAAAAAGATCAACGCTTTACCCGTATTGTTTTATTTATCTGATGAGAAATAAAAAAAACAAAATTGGAAGAATTGAATTAATTCAAATCAAAAATAAAATATTTTAAACTCATAAAAATTGTCATAATAAAATGTGTTGTTATTGTTTATTTAGTAAACAACAACACTTTCTGACTACAGCAGTAGGGTCATCCGTCAGTTTTGCCGTACTCTCCAATTTTAAAATGTTTTACTTTTAAATTTTAAAAAATTAAAACAAGAGTTTATTTTTCGATCTTTTATCAATAATAATAGTCGATACCAAACCAATCTCGATCTATTTGCTGCTGTTTATGCTGCATTTTTAACAATGTTTCGTTTTTTCCAGCGAAATACATATGAGTTCAGTGTTAAAAAAACGTGTGATTTTAAACTAAGTTTTTTGACAAAAGATTTTAAATTTGTTTTAACTTTTTTCTCACTGGAGTACTATGCAACTTTATTGCATCTAATTTAAGTACAATTCCGCTGTGCAGCGTTCTTTTCTAGAAAAACTATCAACTTTTTTCAATAAAAGTCGTAAATTGATGTTTTTAATACATAAAACATCTACATTCTGTTGGAACAGTTTGAATACCATTGCCTCATTTTAATTTAATTTAAATGAAGCAAGGTTTGGTGTGACTTTTAACCTTATCTACGGACATTGAAACTAACTTTATAAAATGTCTGTAAAAACAGAAGAAAAATTTACTAAAAATTAGTTAAAAAAAAACGCGGTGTCTCTGCAAAAGTTTGGTGTGGAACATATAAGCTAAAATACTATATTAAAATATCATTTAATAAAATTTGCTGGATCGCGATAAGAAATTTGTTGAAACTCTGTTTATATATCGAAAATACGCCAAATATGGAGCACTTTTTAAAAAAATATTAAAAATATTTGCAAAACATTTATCTAACAAAAATTTATGTAATTATGTAGCCAAATGATGGTTCTATTTTAATATATTTACTTTTAGAATGCTTAATAAGAATTATCAGCACTCGAAATATCTCAATTTTCACTATAAGGCACGGCACGCAAAATTTTGAAAAATTATTTGACTTTGATCGCTCACAGTCAACAGAGTAATTTACTCAAAACAAAATTTTTTGGAAAAATTGTGATGTAGAATTTAATTACCTTTCATCCAGCAGCAAACACGAATGTGTTCAGCTTTTGAATTAATCCTCACTTTTGGTATATTTCAACCCTCTGTGCATTTGTCCAAAACTACTGAACCGATTAAAAAGCAGAGTTGTTTTGCAATCTGATTGACCAAAGTATCTTCATCATAAATCGAGATATAGTCAAAATAGTCAACTAGATCAAATATTTAAATTAAAAAATAGAAAATATTTCAAAAAATTTTTAATGCACTTTTCGGTTTTTGATTTTAGTTTTTTCGGTTTTTCGGCCTTAATACATAATAAAAAAAAATAGTCGCATGTTTGTAACAGTTTTGCTGTAAACTAGTGTTATCTTTATTTAAAAAGTATTTGCGCTACTTATAATCTAGCAAAAACTCAACTTAAAATCAAACTGATCCGAAAAATTTAAATTATATGTGTTCTAATCGTAACATTGTGCTTTACAGCGAAAAAGCAATAAATCGTAGAAAAATGTTATGCGCCAAAATTTTAGAGTATTGTTCTTAAATTGTGATACCAGATTTGTTGCTATTGTTTTTTGTGTTAATGATATTAACCCTTTAACGACCGAACTTAAACCGCTGAAGATTTTTTGACGAAACTAATTGAAGACCTGGGCCTAAGGCTAAAAATATATGTAACTCTGTCTTTGGGGCTTTGTTATTCCCCCTTCGGAGAATTATAGTTCTAAAGTTAAAATATTAATGGGCTGTCGCTACTGAATGGGTTAAGATTTATTAAAAAGTTTAATTTTATACCATTTAAGTATAGATTAAAAAACTAATTTTAAAAATTAAAAACAAATAAAAACAAAAAAAAAATTTAGAAACAAATTTTTTTTTAATTTTGATTTTGTGTTGACTTTGCAAATCTCTGGGACTATTAGGCTACAATTTATAGGTCTACCTAAAAAGCAAAATCTCTCTAGTATCGATCACAACAACTTTTGTTAAAATCTTCTTGCAAGCTTTCATAAAATAGCAAAAAGGAAAAAATGGGACATGGGTTAAGATTTTAAAATTGTAACTTTTTCTCGTTTCCACCCTTTATAAAAATATTGCTATAGGTGAAGAACAATTTATGAACATCTTTTGAAAAGCTTTGCAAATGAATTGGAAAATTTATAAATCAGTTTTTCAAAACATTTTTAAAGGGTATTTAAAATTCTCCCTAACCGCAAAAAAAAATGTTTACTTTGTTTTTGTTTGTAATCATTTCCGTTTGGAATGCATATAAGTATGACTATTGTTTGTCAGTGATTTGTTGCATACTGTTGTTAAGAAGTAGATTACAAAAAATAAAAAATGAAACCTTTAGGCTAAGTATTGCTATTGTTACATTTTTGTTTTCATATAAAGACCAAGTCAACTGAATGAGTTGACTTCTACACTAAAATAAAGAAGTCAGTAAAGTCAGCAACATTCTTGCTGGGAGGATCCTTGTAGAAAAATTTCTACCATCAGCATAAAATTTGGTAAGTTCAGCAAAATTTTTGCTGAATTAACTATTTCTTTTTTTTTGTTTTTGCACTTTTTTTAGCACTTTTTCTACAGCAACATAAAGTAAGCAACATTGTTGCTGGGAGGATAATTACAAACAAATTCCTACCATCAGCAAAATATTTGCTAAATTCAGCAAAATTTTTGCTGAATTTACTTTTTTTTTTGTTTTGCTGATATTATCAATTTTTCTGCAAGGATCCTCCCAGCAAAAATGTTGCGGACTTTACTGACTTTGTTTTTTTTAGTGTATTTCGTTTTTGTTCTGAGTATTTGTTTGGTTGCTATTGTTTAAGTGAAAGTTATTATTTCTTTTTTTAAATGTCCCATCAAATGTATGATTATGTCATGTGATAAAAATGAAACAAAAAATAAAAAATATAGAGTAACATTTTTAATTTACAGGAAAGTAATCATTCAAAATTTAATTGTAACTGTATAGTCAGTTATTTATATTTTTTTTATAAATAAGAGAAAAATAAGACAGCACATTATATAGAGGGACAGGACAATAATATAGAATTGTAACAGAAACTAAACCTTTTTTTATTTAAACCCATATCAAAAATTGTCATAACCAACTTTTGCTATAACCCTTAACATTTTTAGGCTTTTTTTTTAGCTGTAACTCTAAAAATTTCTATTACTTTCCATAATAGATATTTCCTAAGTAGACCGGCGTTCTAATATATCACAGCAAATCATATGCTTCATGTCTTTGGTTTACATTAAAAAAAAGTAACAACAACCTAAGAAAACTTTGATGGTAGCAGTCGAACAAAAATGAGCAACTAAAAACGGATGTGACATGCTTTTAAAGTCGGAAGTACTTAAAATGCTCAAGCATGCACTCATTCACTGTGTTTCCATCTCTTGTAGTAAGTATTAAAGTCGTTTCTCTTCTTGTCTAATTTTTTTTTTTTATTATTTTTTTTTGTTCTTCGTTGTATCGTTATATTAAACGCCTTCTTAAATTCCCATAAGTTAGTGGTATATTATTTGGGAATACCAATTTTTAAACATTTATTTAAATCCTCCACATTGGGGTGGTCCAAAAAAGTTGAAAGTTCGATTTTGTGATCTCCACAAGTTCGACTCTAAATTCGTTAACATTTAGAACTCTCAGAAAAAGTTAACTTTTAAGAATTAATAATTTGTCTCTAGAAGCAATTCTCACAAATTCAGGGTTGAGTTTAAATTTAATTCTTTCTTAACCCTTCCGCGGACACACGAAAATTAGGAAATGTTAGCAGAATGACACATGCATTTATTTGGCTTATAAAGTAGATAATTGAATTCGGATTTCAGTTTTGGGTTTGTGGTTTATTGAATATTAAATTTTTACTAAAAACAAAAAAATTTTAATATGTCGACATACACTGATCTGAATCTGATTGCTTCTGCAGTGGCACACAATATGCTACTACATATAAAACCAATGCAGTTGACGTCGCCTATGTCCGACGTGTTTATATACGATTTTTTTTGCTATGTCGGCATATACCGACGTGTCCAATTTAAGCCATTCGTAGTGTCGGCTTATGCCGACGTGTCCGCGAAAGGGTTAATCTACTCAATGTACCTTAACAACATTTTTCAAAATAGTCTAGATTTATTTGCGGAAAAGGAATATGGAATAAAAATACAAACAAAATTTTAAAGCTTTTAAGTTATTCACGGTTTTTTAAAAAATTATACCAAAAAAATAAAAATTTTTATCAAATTTTAAATTTTTTTTTAAAAATGTAAGCAAAAATCTAGTTTTTAAAGTTTTATATATAGAATTTTTCAAATCTGATCCTAATTTTAATGAAGAACAATCGATCTTATAAAAAATTGGTGAACACAAGTTTGTGGTATTTTTCTAATTACCTAATCATTGAAAAATTGAAATTGTTATAGTTTCGCAATCTACCAGACAAGGACTTTCATCATATTTATATGGTTTTGCTTTAAATTTTAGAAAGGATAACAGATAGATATTCTTGTAGTTGAACTTAAATTTTTGATTTTTTTGTTTTTTCGTTAAAAAATTATTTAATAAAAATTTATTTGTTAACAAAAATCTTATCTCACATAGCCCTATGGGGAATGGGAATGGTTCTGCGTGTGCCACATGATCGGTCCCTTCGTGCCAGAGACTGGTCCTCTGCTAAACCCTGCCATATGTAAACAACTGGCAACTTTAACATGGGCTTGTCATAGGAGGGGGTCATTTGTCCTGCTTTAAACCACATAGTGGCATTCCACAGGACTAACCAAAGATGGGCATGCCACAAGACTGTCGCAAAAGGGCCATGTCGTATAAAATAAACGAAAACTAAACACCCTCCAATGGGTAAAATTCTGGCCAACTGGCTTTTTCTTGTTAATAAGCATTCTGGTTAAGTGGTCACAGGATTGGTAATTTTAGGACAATTGACACTGCTTAACCCACTTCAGCATTAAATTATACCAGTCCTGTGATAAGTCCTTCTTTAACCAGTCACTTTTAGGTCAATTGAATCCTCATTCCCCATAGTGAGTGGACATCCACAGAAATATATCGATGTAAAAACATAATTTTCACAGAGGTAACTATGTAAAAGTGGTTGATAAAAGTTTAACTCTTTTTTATGAGAAATTTTCCATTTTCGCGAATTCTGCGACTCCGATTTAAGTTTCGATTTCATATTCGAAATGTACGCCCAAAAATATATTAGATAAATGTAATAATAATAATAATAAATCTTTTTAATTTTTCAAATTTTTTCTCATAATTTTTTATTATTTGATTTAAGTAAAATAGTAAAAAGAGTTGAAACATTGAAACTTTAATTTAGATAAGCGACCACTTACCAAACATTTTTGAGATTTTTTTGGCAAACCATATATATTTTTATAATGGCATATTTTAAGGGTTGTGGGGTTTGCGAATTACAACTTTTTTTTTTTTTTGCCTACCTTACTTCACATAGATACAGTGGGGAGGTCTTCTGAGTACATGTTAGTAGTTTTTGTACCTAAAGATTCAGGCCACATCAGGAATGAGGCAAGAAATATTGAAATTTTTCGTTGTGAATAAGTTTATATGAACAAGTTTACATTTATATTAAATATCATAGATATTGTCGGCAAAATTTCGTTTATTTATTGAACCCCTCTGATTCCGAACTCGAAATTTTTAAATGTTGTAAGTGATACTTTGATTTAATTGCAAACTAAATTTCAGAAAACTAGTTATTTTTGAGATATTTGCGAACTAAGGACCATTTTTTTAATTTCGTTATCCTTTTCGGGAAAAAAATAAATTTTAGAGCAACACTGATTAATGAAGAGGATTTTATCTTTAAAATTAACCCAAATTTTTAATTTTTTTTTACGTGTTCAAAAGTTATGACTATTCAAACACAGTATATTTTATACAGTATATAGCAATTAAACGCAAACTATGACACATTTTTTAGAAAGAAGAAATGCGTTAACTCCAAATTTACAAATAACAAGTTTAGTGAAATTTAAAAGACCATTATTGGAAAGTTGTGTTATAAGTTTTTAAAGGCTCCCTATTATGAAAAATATATTTCCCGGATGTGTAATAATCTGAGGACTTTTTTATTATCGAAATCGAGGCTTTTCTGTTAATACAGCTCGAGAATATTTATAAAAAACTTTATTGATTTTCGTCCAATGTAACACTTCATAAATATAATGAATCTGTTTCATAAATGGGCAAATTGATTACATGCTTCCTTATATTTATGAAATGTTTCTTAATATGATGAATTTTCATAACTTTTTATGAAATGTTTCATAAGTGTTATTAAATATTTCATAAATAGGATGAAGCAGTTTCAAACATTTTTATGAAAGCTATATATAGATTTTTATGAAATGTCTCATAAATTTTTATGAAATGCTTCAAAAATGTGGTAACATTGGTTCCAATCATTTATAAATTGTTGAAATTATATACAAATATATAATTTAAAACTTGTTTTTTATTCTTAATTTTTAGCTTTTACACATTGTGTTGTTTTCCTGATATTTCGATGTAATTTTTAGAGCATCATCTGGAGATTTTAAGCCAAAAATAAAATTTTTATTGAGTTGCAAGCTCTTTACTCCACTGTTAGATTTTATGAACTTTGTCAATTATAAATATTATGAAACATTTCATATACATTTTATAATACTATATTAAACAAATTATATTTAAAATTAAGAATATATCAAATTATATTTAATTGATGTTTCAGAATTTAAAACAATTTCTGGTAGTTTTTAAGTTTTAAGAAGTCTAATACATACTACACTTATACTACAACCAGAAAATAGTAGTTTATAAAAACTACAATCAAAAAATAAGTTAGTAGAAAATTATGTTTTCTGCTAAAATTTTAGTTATGCTTACTCACCACTTAACTGGTTTGAACTAATGTTTTACTAATATTGTGCTGATACGCACATTAATACTGCGGACGACAAACAGATTGAAAGATATACGCAGAATGAAGTAGATGTCTCGGCATGTCAAAATGTATTAGAGAGGAGGAAAATGATACTAGGAAGTACAACTCTTGTAAACATATAATAAAATCAACCACGAAAGATTTTTGCATCTGTTTTTCATACATAAAACAAAATTGTGGATTAAGACAACTTAAATTAAATTAAATTTTGCGTTGTCACCGGCTTGTGAAAGTAATTGTCTATTAATTAAATAGAAGATAAAATAAAATATTTAAATTTAATAAAAATCAAATGTGTTTTCTAACCTAAATGTTTATAAAGATTAATAAATTAGTGTGGTCAAATTGACATCAAATATACAGACAGGTTGATAGACTAAAGCGTAAGACAAATGCACTCATCTTAAGTAGATTTGTATGTTTCCTTTTTCATATTGCAAAAAAATTTTTGTATATGTCATATTTTCTCTTTTTGTGTCTATAATTATCTGCGGCGTTTTCGTTTCTTTAAAAAATAGCATCATTTAGACAAGCATTGACGTAAGTAATGAAAAGATAATTTTGTTTATGTTATATATAATTATTTTTATTTTATTTTATAGTTTACATTAATTCATATAGTCAATGGGGGAGTATGAACATTTTAATATTTTGTTGCGTATTGTAAATTATTTTTAAAAGAATCACAAAAATATGCTTTACGATTTTCAGCAAATAAATTAACTAAAGTATAATTTTTCTAAAAATTGTTTGAGTTTTTTTCAGTCAAATAAAAAAAATGTTATTAATTTTTTATCTTCTAATCCACTAAGTGTTGGCAAACCTTTTGCTGAATCTACTAATTTTCATTTGCTGACATTATCAATGTTTTGGCAAGCACCCTCCTGACTAAAATTTTGCTGACTCAGCAAAATTTTTGCTGACTTTACTAACTTTTTTTCGAATGTACTTGTATGTCAAATTCCACATAATTTTTTTTATCAAAAATTAAAAGTTTTCAAAAACAACTAGTTTTTGGCTGTAGTAGAAATGAGATATAAATTGCAAATAATATTTTCAAAAAATTTCAATAAAAACCAAAAATTGTATTTTCACAAAGTTTATGAAACTTTTTTATGAAATTATAAAGTTTTATGAAACATTTCATATTTATGAAAACTGCATAAATATGATGAATAATTGATGACAAACAATTTTTGAAACAATATCATCAATATGATGAAGCTTTTTTTTTATTTATTAATTAATAATCATATAATTACAAATTATATACTATTACCCTAACCGAGGCACTAGATAATATGGCCTTCGGCGCTTTGTAGCGAAAACAGACCAGTACCTCTGGTGGGAATCGAACCCACGACCCCCGCACAGATAAGCAAGTACGCTACCAACTAGCCTACCGGGGTGCACTGATGAAAATTTTTCCCTGAGTGTACCTTATACATTTAGAAAATTATGGTTTAGCGCTAGTGTCATCTTTAGACACAAAAAGTACTTACATGTACTCAGAAGACCTCCCCACTGTATATTGGAAAAGTGAAAAATTAATGCTTTCGTAGTAAATGTAAGTTTATAGAGAAGTATTCGCTGTTATTTTGAGTGGAGTAACTAGAAGAAAAAAAAAATCACAGATTTATAGGTTTCGCCACACACTTTCATATTGTACGTGCATGTTATGTGCTTTTAAGCTTTATATGTGTGCATTAGAATGGGCTGATTTTGTTATTTCTAAGAAAAGCTAAATTCAGAAATTCTTTCCGTAAAATAATTTGTACTATAAGATGTCCAGTTTACCGCTTTTGGATCATTATATTAGATTAGATCAGAAGGCACTATGCACCGCGACCAATGTAGGTCTTTTGTGCTGCCTCAGATTACCTACAGATTCAAGCTACCTATAAAGCCAATTATCCTATTAGGCAAAATATTCGCGATGTCGGAAGGCGAAATGAAGCGATCACCTAGAAACCTAAGTCTCCTATCACAAAGCCTGGGACATTCGCAGAAAACATGCTCCGAGGTCTCAGACACTATCTCGCAAAACCTACACAAATCCGTGTCCGATTGACCCTTCTTGTGCAGATGGTATCTGAGAAAACAGTGTCCAGTTAAGTACGACGCCAGGGTCCTCAAACCCCCCCCCCCCCCTTTCAAGCGACAAGAGTCGCCTCGACCCCCTACTGGAAAAAGAGATCAATCTTTTAGCCTGGCGCTGACCAGGAGAGTTTTCCCAGTAACCAGAAAATTCAGACTCTCTCCATGCCCTGAGCCTTTCCCTAACATACCCCGCAGGTATTCCACAGAATTGTTCAGGACCAATAAAGGGCTTTCGGGCCCCGCGGTTGGCAAGACAATCTGCCCTCTCGTTGCCCTCATGCCCCTCATGACCAGGAATCCACCCCAAGGTTAGAGCGTTGCCGCTACCGAGCCTATTGAGAGTCTGAATGCATTCCATGACCAACCCGGACGACACTTTATAAGCCATTAAGGCCCTCAGTGCAGCCTGACTGTCAGAAAGAATGTAGATGCGAGATCCGTGAAGGATTCAAGTGTTTATAAAGTCTGGTGCTACTTTAAGCTATTTGCATTTTCTCATTCCATTTATTAATTTTCATTCTACTTAGGAGATTCGAACTGAAATATTTCCATTGAGACTCCATCTCTTTTAACTCCTTTACAAACAACAGTTCTCGTCTTAATAAAAATGTTGATAAGATATTGGGTAAACGGGTTTCATTGTGTTCAAACAAAGTTATACACTTAGGAAATTATGTTGGTAAAGACGACTGCAATTGTAGTCAAAAACAAATGAAATTTCATTTAAAAAAAGGACGACTTACATTTCATTAAATTCAACTAACATTGTCATTTGTTTTTTAATTTTCAAAAAATGACTAACATTGTAGTAAAAATGAACCACATGGTAGTAAAAAATAAACCAAACTTTTTTTTTTTATTTTTTTAAATAACAAAAAACAACTGTAAAAAATGAATGTAAAATCATAAAACAGTCATTTGATGTGAGTTGTTTTTTTAAATGAACTACAATGTTAGTTAAAAATTTTATTTGTTCTACAAATGACTTACATTTACATTAAAAATAATGAAACTGTATTACAACCCAAACAACTACATATTTTTAAAGCAGAAGTTCCCTGAGTGTACTTATATATTGAAGATGTAAAGCCATCGTATAAATATGGTTGTTTTAGGCATTTTGTTTCTTTGCGGCTATCAACTTTTGGATTTCATACGCCTCAGTGTGCACAAAACAACAAACACATGCAATTGTACATCTGGGCGTAGAAAATTTCCCTGTACATTAATTGCTGGAGCCGCGCATTGCTAGGCCATAAATATAAAAATACATGGTCGTCGAGAATTGAAATGAATTATTTTTTAGTTCAAAATTTCTTTACCTTTTTTGTTCAAAGCACTGACTCCCCTTCACAAAAAACTGGTTCGTTGAAGTTGTGTTTAAATATGGTATGATGTGTGTTTCGTTGATGTACTCTTAACAGATAAAGATTACG
Organism: Delia radicum; assembly: GCA_021234595.1. Classification (NCBI taxonomy): domain Eukaryota; kingdom Metazoa; phylum Arthropoda; class Insecta; order Diptera; family Anthomyiidae; genus Delia; species Delia radicum. The sequence goes on from CM037852.1 coordinate 144,718,851, forward strand.
AACGTCACGAAAACTGAAAAATATGAGCGTGAATTATGTTTAAAAAACCAGTTTTTCTCTCGGCACATTCACTGCTCAGTTTTGAATAGGTCGAAAGTCGATTTAGAGACAAATTTGTCGAAAATCGGTTTAGAGAACAATCGAAAATCGACTTTTCTACTTTTTTCGACTTTTTTGTAATTCGACTTTTGTCTGATGAAAAAGTCGAAAAGTCGACTTTTTTCTAATGAAAAAGTCATTATATATATATTTATGACTTAAAAGTAAATTAAGTTTTAATTGATATCACAATTGACATACATAAAGCCATTGTTGCCCAAAAAAAATCGTTAAATATGACTTAAATCCCAAAAGTAAACGAAAAAAGAGCAAAATAAGGTCAAATCCTACGAAAAGGTCCGATTTGGATTTATTTTGTGCAATTGTAAAGGAGACGTAAGGCTTCTCCGAATCTTCTTTTCGACCTAACATAACCTAAGGCTTTTTAAAAATAAATTGTGTAGTGACTAATTTCATTAAACGGTGAGCATCAGTACACTAAAATAAAATATCTAAATTCGTTCGCAGCTTTAAATTGTATAAAATATGAGTAGATTTAAATGATTTTAGACTTTGGGCAATCTGCTTTATGAGATTAGTCTTATAGTACAAATATTATTTGTTCGATGATATTAAAACTTTAATTTTTGTTGAATGAATTCTGGGGTTTTTGTAAAAACTGCAATTTTTTATTAGTGAAATGTGAAAAAAATAACAAAAAAATATTTTTTCGAACTTTGTCTTAAAAATTTGGGAAAGTTTTAGACATTTTTTCTAAAGATTTTTGTAAATTTTGTATATAGTTATGGTTGATCTTTTAAAATTCCATTTCATTTTGAGTGGTCCAGGTTTGAGATTATAATTCAAATGTTTCTATTATAAATAGAAGTTACTAATTGGTAATAAATGTAAGAGAAACACTAACAAAATCTTGTGAGAACCAGCGCTAGAGGAAATGGCTCAATTTCGACTTAAACGACTAGGTCATCTCCAGCCTCATTCTAATCCACCACCCACAAGATCTCATGGTTTGATCAGGTATATATGAATATCAACCAACTTACCGAAAATTAAAAATTGGTGTTTTCTATTTATTTTTTTCTAAACATTTGAATTATGATCTTAAACCTGACAATTCAAAACTAAATGAGATTATTTTAACGTTGATAAAATTCGAGTTCGTTATCATTACGAATAAAGCATAAATTCTAAGTTAAGATGCAAATTAATTGACCCCCAAAATTATTTACAAAAAATTGTTTTCGCAAATTTGAAATTTTCATACAAAAAGTTGATTAATCGACTTATATTGGAGAAAATACAAAACATCGACTTTAAAAAAAACGAAAATTCGAATAGTCTAAAAGTAAACTTATAAAATTTTTACGAAATTCGAACAGTCTAAAAGTCGTTGCAACTATATAACCCTAGTTTTAAATAGGACTGTTTGTTTTATTAACTATGTTCTGTGTTATTTCACAATATAAAATCAGAAAAGTTTAAGAAAATGAAATGATAAAATAATATGGACTTTTTAAAAAAATTGTGCTAAAATTACATAATTTGTTTTAGCTTTTTTATATAGCCAACAATGATACTGAAAGATTTTAATGGAAGATTTTATTGAAAGATTTTTATATTGTCAACGCATATAACACCGGTCGACAAAAAAAAAAACAAATTTCTTGGATTTCTCGTTACTGCAGAAAATCTGATTATAGACATCGAAAACACCAAAATATCCATTCCCAGCTTTTAAAGTTTGTTTTTACGGTCTTACGTCTAAGGAGTGAGATCTAATAAATCCTAACACATATTATCACTTATAACTTTTTTATGTTTAAAAGTAAACTTTTTTTTTTGAATCAAGTTATCTTTCAAAAAGTCACCAGATGATGTGTAGAAATTATTAGCGAAATCGGATCATTACTTTGTTTAAAAATGAAAGCTGAACCAAAAGTGAGTAAGGGAGCTTTTTTTGTCAGTTTTAGTGTCCTAATTGATAGGTATTGGGAACTTGCTTTGTAGCAATAATTTAAAAAGAATCTTAATATAAATTATTTTTCTGAGTTCTGAACAATTAAGCATATTTTTTCTACGAAATTTAAGGTTTTTTTTTTTGTAAAAATGCTACTTTTTTCTCTCTTTTTGTTCTTTTTGTTGTAAACAAACTAATTATCCGATTTCGCTAAAAATGTATACACATCATCTGGCGACTTTTTAAAAGATAACTTGATTCAAAAAAAGTTTACTTTTAAACATAAAAAAAGTTATAAGTGATAATCTGTGTTAGGATTTATTCGAACTCACTACTTATATGTAAATCTTGGAGATCTTATGACCGGCAATGTATTGCACTTAGATCAGAAACAAAGCTGGATAAAAAAAAAATATTTTTCATTTTGTTAGTAACATAAAATAAACCTTAATTTTACATTTAGAAGTCAGAATTGATCGCCATCACACATTTTATTCAAGAGCCACTGCGAGCTAAAAAATTAACTCTTTTATCTAAAAAAAATTTTGATTCTTCACATCAACAATGTAGAGCGAAATTCGGTAAAATAGACATTATTTGAAGGTATACACACAGAGAAAAACTTTGTTATTTGCCAAGTGAAATTCGGTAACTACGACTTAAATTCTGTTATTACAAATTTCAGTAGGTTGGTAAAACTGAACTTTAGTTTGCACAACAAAGTACGGTTAGTTCAACTTAATTTTACCTGCAATACACACAATATTCAGAAATATAATGTTAATATCGTTTTACTAACTGAATTTATTAGTTGTTACCATTAATATACACTTTTTCATTCGGTTGTCACTTTATTTCTCTGTGTGTAATCAAAAACAAAACCTTGGCAGCATAATAAATTTTAAGAAATAAAGACTGTATATTACAATTGAAATTTAGTTAGTTTTGGAAGGCATCATCTTAAAAAACTGCACTTTGTTGGAGTTAAATTGTAGAAATTACTCCATCTCTTCAACTGATTACGTGAAATTCAAATATATTCTCTAAAGCAAGTTATTATTTTAAATATCTCGTCAACCGGGATTTTGTGCAAGGTTTTATTGAGTTTTATTTATGGGTGTGTCTAGTAAAAATCTACATTTCATGTGTGCAAATTTTTTAAAATAATTTAATTTTCAAAAGGCCCCGGTAACATTGTGATATCAAAACTATGGCTCTCCAAGCCACTTACATGCCCACCCCTAGTATAAAATATCTTTATGATAAAACCCAATAGCGAAAACTTTTTTAGAACAATTTATTAAGATCAAAAGAAACATAATTCAGGGTAAGATCTGAAAAAATTTAAACTCTTGTTTTTTTCTATTAACTGAAATTATTTACGCTATTACCATATTTTACCCCACACTAATGTACATATATAAGCAAGTTTTCTAAATACAGACTGATAAATGAAGTGCATACATTCGTATGGACTTTTAAGTACTTTTGAAAAGTTATAAAAAAGCAAGTAATTCTAATTTTTAAAGAAATTTAAATGTTGGCAAAATATTTAAAGACTTTCAGCATTATAAATGTATGTAATTATTTACTTGCAATTATAGTAGCGGAATAAATTATTTTATATAATTCTCTAGTTTCAGAAAACTCAAAAGGCGCCTATACTGAGATCAAATAAATTTTTAAATTAAATATTATAACAATGTTGCTCTAAATAAATGTTTGCTTGGTTGCACATAAAAGTAAAAAGATTTAAATTAAAAAAAAAAATATTTAAAATTTTATTTTTTTAGAATAATTCCATTGACGAAAATATGCTTTTTTTCAACATAATCCGTTCTGATGTGCATAAAACTTTTTGTATGTGTTCTCTTAATTAGTACGTGAAAACTGAATTTTATATATTTTTAAAATTCGTTGTAGTTCGCGTTTAATCGCTGCTTAAAATTGGTATTTTTCTGTATTGAATACACTCATAAAAAAAAAAACTAGTACAAAAGTCTGTTAAACAGGTTCTAATCCAGTTGAACAACTCAGTAATAGGCTCTCATTGCCAGAATCTAAATAACAAGCAGTAGTACTAGGGTCAGCCGCATATTATACGGCGTCAAAACTCTTTATTTTTGTTTGACGAGGTCGTTTTTGTAAGTAGTTTTACATATTCGCTACATGAAAAAACGCACAAAATTTGTACACTCGCTTACGCGCTGCATTATAAAAATATAAAAAATAAGTGGTTACCAAAATTTGTTATTAACTAGTTATGTGTATGCTTATAAGCCACTAGAAAATAAAGTAGTTGCAAGTTTTCCAATAAAAACGCTTACCCTTACAATTATCAGTAATCAAAAAATAAGTAGTTGAAAAAAATACATTATATTTGTAATAAAATAATTAGTCGCAGTTAAGTTTGACGGCTTATAAAAACGACTTCGTCAAACAAAAATAACTAGTGCTGACGGCAAATTATAATGTGTTAAAATATTTATTTTCCTTATATAACCACCCAGGTAGAAATTGCCAAATAGTAATTGCAGAACACTGCTATTAAAAAATAATAAAAGTATAACTAATATTGCACTAGGAAAACACTATTTTAATTGAAAAGCATGTGTTTTGCCAGTGCCACATGCAAAATTCTTTGCCAAGATTGTGTTTCCATTATTACAACAAATTAGAAGTATTTTTTTTAAATATTTTATTATATTTCACACATTTTTAAATGTGTTTTATTACACATATTTCATAAAATTAATTTAAATTAAGATATTTTAAGAGTCCTAAATTTTTTTAATTACCAACGTTTTGGCAACGGTGGCAAGTTCGCCAACGGCTGGTCTCTGTTATCAATCCGGTAACAGGACAATACTGTCAAGTTTTTTAATCCCGCGTTCTGCCAAAGCATAACCGATCGTCGATAACGCTTTGTCAACACTGTGCCGATTGTATTTTTCTGCCTGGGCACTTACGGTAAAGAAAATTTTGCTACGTGTTTTCTGTTACTTTCGTCTAAATTATTTATTTGGCTAAAGTTATTAGTTATCTCAAAAAAAGAACCAGTTTCATTTGTACTTCAATTAATTTTTTAATCTAGTATTTAGTAATTCGTGATTCTTACACACAGAAAACTGTTTTGTAGTTGCAACCGAATTTTTGTGGTTCCAAGTACTATTGCTATTAGTAAATGTAACAATCGACATTTATTTACAAATCGATTTTTTATTGTAACAATTGAATATTTTATGTTTATGGATTATAATATTCTATAAATAGATTGACATGCATTCAACAAAATTTATTTATTAAAAACAAAAAAAATATATGAATCGAACTGGGCTCGAAGCGGTGATCTTACGTTTGTCAGACAAATACTTTACCCCTACCCAATTTAAATACATTTTTTTTAATTTCAACCTTAAACATTTTGTAGTTTCAAATTTAAATATTTATCTAAAAATAGATTTGTATGTACAATAGAAATTCAATATTTTTTTTAGAGTTACCAAAACTATAAAAAAAAAATTATATTATATTAAAATTATTCTATTAATAAAAAATTCTTTTCCGCCAACTGGGCTCGAACCGGTGACCTTCTGCTTATCAGGGAATTACTTAACATCTAGGCTAAACTCAATTTGAATTTCTATTTTCAAATTTCAAATTTCTAACTTGAATATTTTTTTCTTACAAGTTTAAATATTAATGTCTATAAATTGATTTGTATGTACAACAGAAATTGGGTTGCTAATCCTAATATTTTATTAGAGTTACTAAAACTATTTATTTATATTATTTTAAAATTGGTAACGAAAACTCTTATTTTAGATAAAGTGACTGTTTTTTTGCTGGCGAAACTAATATTCGATTTTAACTGCAAACAATTTAAACCACAATTGTTTTCAAAAAATTATTTCTTTCTGTGTCCGCTATCAGTCTAACTTGCAGGTGGCATTATTTTCTCATAATTTTGTTATACGAGTATAATCGTAAAATAGGCTCTATCTCGGAAACTGGGCGAGATAAAGCAAAATGTGCTAAAACTCGTTACTCTTTACTCGGAACTTATTACATATTCTTTATGAACCATTTATATTCTTGGTAATAAATATGGACCTACCTCTAGTCAGATCCGGAGATACATTTTTAGCAGAAAATTTCTGTTGATTTATATTAAAGACTGATTTATCTAAAGTTTTAGCTAATTTGACTAGTATTGTCAATGTATTTAACAGTATAGTTACATAACATTTTTTTTACTAAGTTTGTAACTAAAATGTTAGTCACTTTAGTTTAGAAGAACACGATTATTAATTTCATAAAAAATTCTGCTAGAGCAAATTCAGTTGTTTTTTTCTGTTGTCGAAGCTAAATTTTCAAAAGCTTGTTAAACGTGTTCCAATTCAGTTGAGCTAATTTTCTCTGTTGTTATCGTTTAAATCAGTCATTTAGCTAATGTTATTAGTTATATAATTTTACCTCAAGAACAAATTTCATTCATAGTTGAACAAATTTTTCAACCTAAAATTTAGTAACTCGTGATTCTCAAATTTAAAAAATTTGCCAGTTAATTTAAACCATAATTCAGCTTTAAAATTCAGTTGGTTTAGCTAAATTGTTAGTAAATTTAACTACGACTCTCAACTTAAATTTAGTTGTTTTAAACTTAAGTTGATCTAAATTTAGCACACTGTGATTCACAACTTCATCGAAAATTGTGCTGGCTCTAACTCAGGTAAGATTTTCTGTTGTCGTTGCTGAATTTTCAACTATTTTTGTGGGCTTTCTTATGAATGTATGGGATTTTTTTTCTATAAATTAGGCTTTTTGATTTTTGCTGCTCACAACCAGCGAATCTGTTACACGTCTTCCAATAAGTAAACGCTGCAGATTTGAACCAAATTGTTAAACTTTATAGATCTCCTATTATTTGTCGAAGTTTCGGTTCCTAGGCTAAAATGGGTACATTAAAACAAAATAAGTTTTAATTTACAATTGATAACAGGTACTCAGATATAAAATATTAAATGTTTATGATGTCGTTAACGTACCGTTATATTCCCCAAAGTCGTATTGCCCAAAAACCAAATTGACATATTACCCAAACGTCCGCATATCCCCCAAAATTGAAAAAAAAGAAGTTATTGCCCAAAATCATAATTTTTTTTTTTTTTTTTAATGTCATAAGACATAATGTCTTTTGTGCCGCGAAGCCACCTGCCGCGAAGCCACCTGCCGCGTTCTACGGAGGAAAAAAACCCCTAAGAGCGGCCGAAGGCCGCAACCCAGAAGAACTTGTTTTTCAAATCAGATGTCGAATCCGTTGAAATCGTATATTTTTAAGATATCAAGTAACATTTATTCGACCTGTCATAACTTTTTATGTCCCAAAATACCAACCCACACCAAGATTTATTGTTTTTTTAGTGATTATTTTTTTAAAAGTCTATTTTATTAAAAATTTTACGTATATATTAGTGTCTAAACGTTAAATAAACATTATATTACTTATTGTCTTAAAAATAAGAAATAAAGTTTTTTCTGAGTGCGACACAAAAAAATAAAATTGAAGCAATTTTTTTAAGTTTCTTTCATTGTTTGTTTCATGTTTGATTTCATGAATTAGCCTTGAAATTTAAGGTCTTATGGCATTTAAAAAAAAAATAAAAAATTATGATTTTGGGTAATAACTTCTTTTTTTTACCGTCATAGCGCCCAAATTTATTTTGCCCAAACAAAAAACCGTCATAGCGCCCAACAAAAAATGTTATTTCGTCCAAATCAATGTCGTATTGCCCAAAAACAGGAACATTTTTACAACAACAATTTACATATAATATTTTTGGGCGCTATGTCGTTTTTTTATTGGCCAATATGACTTTTGGGAATATAACGTTTCGCCGTCGTTAACCCATCAAAATTTGGCACCAAAATATTATTAAAGAATAATTTTTTTTAAAATCTGCATAAAATGTTGAATTTTTTTTTTAATAAACTTGCTAAAAATTTAAATGGGTATAATCGGGTTTATAAAATATAAGTTGGAAAAAAAAAATTAGATATCCCCTTTTTGGATTAGCATATGGAGCGATCTCATGGAAATGTGGGTTTTAGTGACCAATTTGCTGAATTAATTTCCTAAAAATTCATCTGGTTCCAAATTAACTAAGCCTTTATTGAAAAATATAAATAAAAGAAAAAATTTATTAAGATTTCATTATAATTTTTTACTTCAAATGCATACGAATGTCGCGTTAGCAAGCCTTTAAATGCCCATGTTCCAAATTTCACTCAAATCGATAGAGTTGTAGCTGGTGACTATTAACGTTGCTTTTGGAACGAAGTTTTAATGAAAATTTCATTAAATGCAATTTTCGAAAATATTCTCCGATTGTAGTTTTTAAAATTTACCATAATTTTTTATTTTATTTTTAGAACTCCGGATTTGGTAGTCATTAAATATTTACCGTTAAGTTGAGACATATACCTGTGAAGGAAATCTCCTCTTGTTGTTATAATACGAAAAGTTGAATAACTTTTTCCAGACATTTTTATTTGGTTTTGAAAATTGAGTACGTGATATTGTGTTTTCTAATCTAAATATTAAGTAAAAAAAATGCAAAATCCTTAGAGATACATAAAAATGTCTAAACATTTTTGTTTATAAGAAAACAATTCACAAGCACATATTTCTATCGATACTTTTTTTGTGTGTAGGTTTTCACTGAAATTAAACCAAACACTTGACGTCATCATATTCAATTTTGTTAAACAAAAAAAAAAAAAAAAAAATAAATAAAATACCTTGAACCAGAAGAACATAATGTTATTTTGGTATTCAACGTCTGTTGCATGTGTGTGCTGCATATTAAATCGACTGTGTTGTATAGTTGTCAATTGTTAATGTTACCTTAAACTGAGTGTTTTTGTTGTTTTTCAATTCAATAGTCAAATTATTTATGATTGAATGAAAATCAATTTTAAAACATTAATCGATTTTCACAAATGATTGAGTTTAGTGGAATTGAATAGATTATTTAGCCTTGATTTAAGTTGCTTGTTTTATAGTATTTAATGTTAAGATATTAATATTATTTTAGTGTACAACTAACGTATGATTAATATTTGAAGTGAAAATATTACTTATACGTCAGAGTAGATAAAATATATTTGAATTTGTTTAAATAGAATTGCTTTTGGACTTAATTAAGTTTAGATCATATGATGATGACATAAATTTTGTAGTACTAAATAAATCACCCAATATTTTGTGAATAACTATTAGGGTAAAGTATCCTAAGTTCAGTATCGCACCCCCAATAGTCGGCATGTTTTTACTTCAAACATGAATTAAAATGAATATCGGTACACGTAGAAAAATAGAGTACCAACCGAATTTAAAAGTGTATTTTTGTAGATGTATCCAATAATTTCAGTTGATACAACCGTATTCAAAAATAAATCCAGAAATTTTTGGTTAGAGCAACTAAAATTCTGTTTTTTTAACCGAATTATGCTGTCATAATGAATATATAGTTGTAGTCACCGATTTCTGCAACTGAATTTTAGTTGGCGAACGACGAAATTTTTCTCTGTGTGTAATTAAGTATTTAAATGATCAAGTTTGCATTAGTAATGATAAGGTTGGACTGACATAAGTATTTTGGCGTCGTTTTATACTTTATGTCTACCAACTTTTTTAACTCTTGTGGGATTCTTGTTTTTATTTGATATTTGTAGCGTGTAGGTCAATTTAAGAAGGTAGAGGTAATCGTGTTAATATACGTAATATTTTAATCATGAAAGTTTGTAGAAGTAAATATTAATTAAAATATTATTCTGAATGAGAAGAATTTAGTAAAAACATTCAGTTTTTATGATTTTAATGAGTGCCTAGTCTTTGACTACAAGTCCTTACATACTAGAACAATTTATTCTTAAATCTATTTATTTTTTATACAAAAAGAAAAATTTATTTACATTTTTTACAATATTGACAATCAAATGTTAATTAATTAAGTTTGCGAATTTGGCTAAAATTTTAAGTTTTCACTTATTGGAAAACGTGCTGGTTGCGAGTAGCAAAAATCAAAAAAGCCTAATTTAGGGACTACCCTAATGTACATTTAAAGAAAAAATTCCCGTACATTCATAAAAAAAGCCCATAAAAATAGTTGAAAATTCAGCAACAACAACAGAAAATCTTACCTGAATTAGAGCCAGTTTTAGAAGAACTAAATTTAAGTTGAGAGTCGTAGTTAAATTTACTAACAGTTTAGCTAAACCAACTGAATTTTAAAGCTGAATTGTGGTTTAAATTAACTGGCAAATTTTTTAAATTTGAGTATCACGTGTTACTAAATTTTAGGTTGAAAATTTTGTTTAACTATGGATGAAATTTGTTCTTGAGATAAAATTATATAAATAATAAAAGTAGCTAACAAGAGAAAAAATTAGCTCAACTTAATTTTAACACGTTTAACAAACTTTGGAAACAAGCAGCTGAATTTGCTCTAGCAGAATTTTCAATGAAATTGATAATCGTGTTCTTGTAAATGAAGGTGACTAAAGTTTTAGCTACAAAATTAGTAAAAAAAAAATTTATATAACTATACTGTTAAATACATTGACAATACTAGGTAAATTAGCTAAAAGTTTAGATAAATCACCAGAATCTTTAAGATAAATAAATATAAATGTTCTGCTAAAAAGGTATCTCCGGATCTGACTAGAGGTAGGTCCATATTTATTACTAGGAATATAAGTGGTTCATAAAGACTATGTACTAAGTTCGGAGAAACGAATTTTAGCACATTTTGCTTTATCTCGCCTAGTTTCCGAGATAGAGAATATTTTATGATTATATAACAAAATTATGAGAAAATAATGACATCTACAAGTTAGACTGATAGCGGACACACAAAGAAATAAGTTTTTGAAAACAATTGTGGTTTAAATTAACTACCAAATTTGTAAATTTACACACAGATAATAAATTAGTTGGAGTTCCATTGTAATATGTTCTCAATAAATTGTTAACACAATATTTTACAAAACATATAGTTGTGCATTTATTGAAATTAAATATTTCAATGAAGAGAACATTTTGAAAATAATTGACAAAACAAAATTAACAACTCAAAGGGAATTTGATTTTATCACATTGTAACCAACAAAATATAATCATTATTTAATAATTTTAATTGTAAGTTACAATTCATCATCAGAATAATTAAACTATATTGTGAACAGAAAATATATAAAATTAACCAAAACACAGTCACATCATTCAAACTATTGGTTTTCCTAATCAATATTAAAAAAATATTATATTCTACATTACTTTTAATACCAACAACCAACCACTTTTCGGAGATTTTTTGACTTGAATAATTTATTTGCAGTTAAAATCAAATATAAGTTTCGCCTGCAAAAAAAACCAAAACACACCTATTTTAAAGTAACATATAGTAAATTTTTTTTTTATAGTTTTGGCAACTCTAATAAAATATGGAGATTAGCAACCGAATTTATATGTTGTACATTCAAATATATTTTTAGCCATACGTATTTTGTTTAATAAAATAATTTTAAAATAATATATAGATTTTTTTATAGTTTTGGTAACTCTAATAAAATATTGAGATCAGCAACCGAATTTCTGTTGTACATACAAATCTATTTTTATACACACATTTAAATTTGAAACTAAAAATTATTCATTGTTGAAATTGGTAAAGTAATTGCCTGACGAACGGAAGATCGCCAGTTCGACCCCAGTTCGCGGAATAACAATTTTTTATTAATAATATAAATGTTGTTGAACATAAAATATTCAATTGTTATAATAAAAATTCAAAATTTGTAAATAAATGTCGGTTGTTAGAATAGTATTAAAATTTTATAATAATGATAGTACGTGGGGCCACAAAAATTCAGTTGGTAAAAAATTCGGTTGTAACTACAAAACTGTATTCATTATAACTAATTGCATAGACTGGTACACGTAAATGTATATAATACAGCAATATCGGCCATTCAATGGAACCAGAAATAAGTCCAAAAATAAATAAAAGCGATGAGCTCGTTCTACGGGATTCTAACGTAGTTCAAATATTAGAATCCCGTAGAATGAGCCCATCGCTTTTATTTATTTTTGCTCATCGCTTTTATTTTATTTTGAATTAAGTTGCAACGATTCTCATAGGATTGCACTGAGTCATTATAATCTTTATCTTGCTGTGAAAATTTTATAAACTTTATCTTTACACTCACAATATATTGTTGTTAAAATCAGAGAAATATGTAATTTAAAACTACTAAACATAACTATAAACCCGGTCTGATTAATTAACTCAAAATCCGTAAAAATAAAAAATTTTATTTTATTTTTACAATAAAAAGAGAATAAAAAAAAAAAATTAAAAAAACTCCCAAATCCGTAAAAATAAACGATTTTGTTTAATTTTAACTATCAAAAATTTACTCCTAAATTATTAAAAACAAGAGTATGTCTTTTTTTTACTATCCTTAACTTTTCATTTCAAATAATGAATTTTTTTTAACAGAAAATGTTTAATGAAAATAATAACAACTGGTACAGAAAAAAATGGATTTATGAGTAGTTTGGTTTTTTTTAATAAATCTTAAAATAAGTTTAAAAAATATTTCTTTGTAATTTACATGTATATTCCTTAAAAACAAAGTTTAATGATTACTTTTTAAATAAACTACAAGCAGTAACTATTAAAATAATGTGAGTGCACCGTTTCCAGGAGGTTTATATGATTTTCCGCAGAAGGATTCCATATAAAAGATACACATTCATGGTTTCTTATTAAGTACACATCCATGCGTAAAAATACCACAAAATATCAAAATAACCAAAAATTTTGTAAAATAAACGAAAATTTGTTCATTTTACAAAAGATTTTATTGTTTTGTCATTTTTTCGTATTTTTAGCATAGCTTATTATTAGTGTACCGACTATTGGTGCAATTACCCTATTCAGTTTAAAAGCTTTTTAAACGTTTAATTGAAAATATTAACAATAAAATAAAAAGTTATTTATTTTTAAGTACAAATTAAATAATCTACTGGCATACATACATATTTAAACCACCATCATTATAGTAAATCGATCTTTAACATTTATACCCTACTACATGTGTCGCACTTTATGTTAAGGTTTTAAATATTTTTCTCGGATGATATATTACATTTTTGCTATACCACAAAAACTTAGATATTAGGATCACAAATCCATTACATATTCAGATGGGCTTGGAATCACTTGATTATGTTGATGGCAAATGTGAACTTTTCCACAGAAGTGACGATCCAAAATTGATGATCTAGCCATCGAATCAGCGAAAGTTGGTTTGGAAATCAACATCATTACGACAAACGAAATCCATATAAATGTGCAATCAACACTACCATGATTGACACAACCGGCACACAGTGGCACCTTTTCAGAGAAGACAGCCAAAAATCTATAACGGCGCAGTGCAATAATGCCATGGGCAGTAAGGCTATATGGTCTATTTCACCGTTTTTAGAGAAATAAGTCCATGAGGTGTTTTTTCCCATTTCATTTGGAAATAAAGCCATTATGGCTTTATTACTCAATTAAAAAATTTTGGTTCAACAAAGATGTAGTATATTTAATTACAAAAAAATAATATTTACAAGAAATTTAAGAAAACAAATTGACAAGTTTTCCTGCGTAGCCGGCCTTCGGCAGGGCTTAGTGGTTTTTTCCTCCAGTATGTCCCTCTCCCGGCTTCGCTGAGCAAAGTTTTTCTGTGTAAAAGTAATCTATAAATAATAAGTGGCTTTGCGAGCAAAGTTTTTCTGCGTAGCCGGCCTTCGCCCCGGCTTAGCAGTTTTCTCCTCCAGTATGTCCCACTCTCGGCTTCGCTGAGGAAAGCTTTTCTGTGTAAAAGTAATCTATAAATGTGAAAGGCGTGGTAGAGAAGAATGAGTGTATTTTCTAAAAATCATAGCTACATTGCAAATTTTCAATTTTTCTGAATCAGACTGCGCAGTTTCTGGCATTGAACCTTCGTCAGTGACCCTGTTTTTTTGAATAATGCAATATTTGTTGTTTTTTTATTTTTATAAATAATAAGTGGCTTTGCCGTGGCCGGCTGCTCAGAAAACATTGCTCGGCACAGCCACTCATTATTTATAGATTACTGTTACACAGAAAAACTTTCCTCAGCGAAGCCGAGTGTGGGACATAATGGCGGAAAAAAACCCCTAAGTCCGTCCGAAGGCCGACTTCGCAGGAAAACTTTGCTCTGCAAAACCACTTAATTATTCATAGGTTACTTTACCCCCACCCCACTCTCTCTCGCGATTGTACTTTTCAACACTTCGCAATGACAACTCATTATTTTGTCACTATGTAACTAAAAAAAAAAACACACAACATGGCTTTATTCCCCATTTGGTTGCAAAACGACCATGGCCTTATTTCCCAATGAGTTGGAAAAGACGCCATATGGCATTATTGCCCATTTTTTTGAGAAATAAGACCATATGGCCATACTGCCCATGGCTTTATCGCAATGCGCCATCTATAACTTCTGAAGAAGTCGACGGAGTTCAATGTGTTTTTTTTTTCTTTTTTTTTTTGTTGGAAAGCCTAAGCCTTTATATTTAATTTAAGATATAGATCGTAGAAATCGATTAGTAATCAAATAATATATTTAGGATCATATTTATATAAAATCTGTTTTTGCTAAAATTTTAGTACAATACACAAAGTTTTTAAAAACTAAGGGCTGGTAAATTCTCTTAAAAGTAAACAAAATAAGACACTATCGGTTTTCTAAATTTTTCATTTTATACACTCAAAAAAATAAGTTAGTAAAATTATTTGTTTGTTAAAATTGCGTTCTTAAATAATATACCATTAAAAATATTTAATTATTTTCCAAAAATGTACATATAGCAGATTTGTTGTTAGTTATTTAGATGATTTCAGTTAATTAATTATTTATGTCTAATCAACTAAAGGGCTAGCAAAATATTTGATAAATTAAATTTTTTTTTTACAATCAGTTCATTGATTTTCTGCAAACCGCTTTTGATGATATCAGCAACTTTCCACCCTTCTAACTAAGAATTTTTTGACACTGCAAGCATTTTGGCTGATTTTACTGATTTTTTTTTACTGTCCAAAATTTTTTTTTGAGTTTAGCAGATTAATTTGTTACCTTAAATTATTTGAAATTAAGTTCGAATATACACAACTAAATAATTTTTAGCTAATTTTTAGTGATTTATTTCCATCTGTGTACAGTAGTGTTAGAACTTCTTGGCCTGGAAAAGCTATTAAGAACCATTTTCTTACTTTTTCGCGGTCGTTAAAAAAGTTCCCACACAAAACGCAGTGAAACTTAGATTACACTGTACAAAAAAACAAATAAATTTCAAGGTCCGACCTATAAATTTTGATAGAAGAGACATAAAAAAAAAGACACGTGTATCGGCGTTTTGAAAGTTTACATCTGGGCTTCATTTTAGGGGGTGGGGGGGGGGGGGGGTAACGTTTCCCCCAAATGCAAATTTTGTATTGTCAATCGGCATAGAAAATCAAGTAAAGCTTACGTTGAAAGTATATGGTGTGTTCAGCAAATTTATGTAAAATGTTACGGAGAATATTTGTAGAATATGTTAACACTCTAACTCCTCAAAATAAGTGTAGTTTTTGTCCTTCTTTTAAACAGAGCAAAAAATACAAATCAAAACAGGGATTTAAGGGATTAAAACGTTCCGCAAAAATATTTGCCGTGAAATTTTACTATAAGTCCCTGAATACACCAAAATCAAACATTTTTGTAGAATATGATAACCCTCTAACTCCTCAAGATAAGGGTCTTTTTTGTAATTTTTTTAAAAAAGAGCAAAAAAACACCATTAAAACAGGTATTTAAGGGGTTAAAATGTTCCGCAAAAACATTCGCCGCGAAATTTTACTATAAGTCCTTGAATACACCAAAATCAAACATTTTTGTAGAATATGTTAATCCTCTAACTCCTCAAGATAAGGGTCTTTTTTGTCCTTCTTTTAAAAAAGAGCAAAAAACACCATTAAAACATAAAACATTCATATATGCTCTCATATGAGCATATATGAATCACACATTGATATGAATTCAGATGTAAACATGAATGAGTTCAGGCATGTCCATAAATGGACACATATAAGACGAGTTTTAAACGGGTTTTTTTTTTTTTTTTGATAATTTGGTTTTCTATCGAAAAAGCATAATTTAGTATTAGTTAGTTATAAGTTACTTATATGGCGCATTTAGGGACAATTTAAAATAACCCGTCAGGAGGCGGGCTTACAGGTTAGATGGTTGAAAAGTCGATCAATATCTTAAAATAATTCTGTCTCTTTTGTATTTGATACATTTATGGAATATTTTTATGTTATTTTGATGTGGCACACACAATGAATGTCAATATTTTAACATTAAATACGAGATGAGGATGCAATGAAATATCAAGTTTGTAGAGTAGATGCAAGTAGTACTACCATTGTTTTAAAAATAATTGTGAAAGTGTATTGTATTGTGTAATGGTAAACAAATTTGCAATTTTATATGTGCTACACACAAATATGTACGAGTATGTGGTAATATATGTATAAATACACCAATAGTTAATATTATCCACTTATATACACATTTAGATGTCCCTTAAAAACGCTTTGTCAACTTACGTTCATTACACACCCAGTTTTATTTCAAATGGTTCCAAATGGAAGAATAATTCATCGATTTTTTTGGAAACGTCAACCCGTGATGAATTTCCGCCAAAATTGCCCTTTTTTGAGAACAGTATATTTTTATTGAAAATTCCCAAAATTGGAAATTTTGAAAAATTATGACTTTTATTCCATTTATTCATTATTATGATATTGTAACTCCGACATTATTGAAAATCATTAACCCACTTTAGCTTGGAATCAAAAATAACCCACAAATGAGATAAAAATTCAAAAACAAATTATTTTTTTCGTTAATTTGAAACTTTTTTTTTTCAATAGATTGGATGTAGATGTTTATTGGTATTGTAATAATATAATAGTTGTAATTAAAGAAAAAACATTTTATAAAATTAAGGTTCATGTTTGTGTGTGGAGGGGCTCCCTTCCAGCACCTTTTTAAAAAATTGATTATTTTGTCAAAAGTTGAACAAAATTTTAATGTTTTTATAAAAGTTTGCAAAATTTTAAGAAAAATATCACTACAATATATTATAATTATCTTTACTTATATTTAAAAATTGTCAACCTTGAGTGGCCTGGGGACAAAAAAAGGACCGTGAATTATAATTTATATTACGAATTTAAGATTATAAAAGTTATAGTTTGATAAAAAAAAAATGTAGACTTGAAAAAATTATGGTTTTATATCATTTGTAAAAATTTTTAGAACTGGTTAACTCAAAATCTATTCTAGAACAGTTTTTTTATTGAAATTGTTTTGTTTGTTTTTTTTTTTGTTTGATTTTTGTTTTTTTTTTTTGTGGAGGAAATGTTTTTAGCATATATATATGATGTTTATATCAAAGTATATAGAACAGTTTATGTTGCCACCGGTTGCATAGAACCGGTTACAGAACACGTTCCTGGGAGTCAAAATGGAAGACTTCACTGTCCTTGAACCAGGTCTATAACTGGTTCTAAAACCGGTTCTAAAGCAACATGTTCTTGTTTGGAAAAAAGAATCTTTTGTAAATATGACAAAATCCATACAAAGAGAATCAGTTGTAGTTGTTTAGTATAAGTTGTTCAGCAACCTTTTATTTGGTTTTTACTATTTTAATTACTGCGAATGTTAATGATTCCACTTTTGATTAACATTGACACACTGGAAAATTTACATGATAACTCTTTCACATTTTTTTTATTAAATTTGGATATATGATGAAGTGTAACAATCTAACGGATGGTCGCAATCGTTCAACATATCAGTCTTATGTTTAAGGGTTAAAAAAGGTGTGTTTTTTTTCGTTTTTTCACAGTTGTTCCAAAGAAACTTTAAAAAATAGGTATTAAATTAAATGCATTTTAGAGGTCTTCCTAACAATCTTTGACTGGGTATATGATTGTTTGTTTTTACCCCTACAACTGTAAAATCTACATAAAGGCCCTAAAGTAGTTCCCGTTAAAGCTGGTTACAAATTAGTTATTGCACAATGTAGTTTAAACTCAAAAGGTCCGAATACATTCACACAAATATTTTCAAATCATTACTGATTTGCTCTAATTATGTATGCGTTGTAGGGCGGAAAAACCAAAATACATATACCCCTTTATATATATTTAGTACGAGGGCGGATCAATAAGTCCGTGACTTTTGAATGAAGCACAGGTTGATTGCAAAAAAAATGTATTTTTCAACATTATCTCCTTTTAGCTTAATACACTTACTCCGATGTTTCTCCAATTTTTGTATCCCTTCCAAAAAATAGGATTTTTCGAGGTCCATAAAATAGACATTTGTATGATCAAAAATTTCATCGTTCATCAAAAATTTAAATCTCTTTCCACCGAGCCATTTTTTTCGGTTTGGAAATAGTCACTGTAGGTCAAATCCGGAGAATATGGCGGATAAGGTACCAATTCGTAGCCCAATTCATGGAATTTTGCCATTGAGACTGCACTCGTGTGCACCCGTGCATTATCTTGATGAAAAAGAACTTTTTTTCTTAGCCATATGGGGTCGTTTTTTTTTAAGTCCTTCGAATTGGTCCAATAAGTTTAAGTATTCGACGTTTATTGTTTTTCGCTTTTGAAAGTAATCGTTGTGTATTATCCCGCGTGCATCCCAAAAAACTGTTGCCATCACCGTATTGGCCACGATTACGTTTATGGTCAATTGAGAAACAGACAACTTTCTTAAACCCAACTGATCATTTAAAATTGAAACCACTCTGCCATAGGAAATGCCTATGCCATCAACAATCTCACGCACTTTTACTCTTCGATCGGCCAACACCATATCGTGGATTTTTTCGACATTTTCGGGTGTATTGACCTCAATTGGCCGTCCAGATCGTTCAGCGTCATTTGTACTTGTGCGACCACAACGAAAGTCAGTAAACCACTTTTTTACCATTGAAATAGATGGTGCAGAGTCCCCATAGTATTTATTAAGCTTTTCCTTGGTCTGATTGACGTCTTTTTTCGCAAAAAGTAATGCTTAATGATTAATTAATTAATTTTTATTTAATAGAAAAAAGTTACAAATTTCTTATTTACTAGAAATCTATTGCACAGATTTGGCTTAGCCTTATATCTTAAGTGTTATAAATATTTTTTTAAGAAAGGTGAAATATATTATACAATAGGATTTAATCTGAAGGAAAACTATTAACAAAAACCTTCAACATGAACTACAGTTAATTACAAAAAAAAAAATAAAAATATGTAAAGTTAATTAATACAAGTCTTGACAAACTAGACTAATATACAAATGTAACAGAATACTTAGATTATTTTTTAAAATTTTAAATTATGATAGTAACAAAAAACAATAAAGAAACTTAATAAAGTAACTGAATTATATATTTGGAGGGTATGGAAATATTAATTATTTGGATTAATATAAGTTAGAGATAAGTGGATTTTCAGATAAACTACAATTTAATCTAAAACGAGTGGTGATGTTTCCAATAGACTCAGATACAATAGTTGTGTTACTAATGACATGTAACCTAGTAGTGGAGAAATGCCAGGGTAATTTAAGTGCCATTTTTAAGATTTTGTTTTGCGCAATTTGTAGGCGCTTTATGTGAGTTTTTGCACAATTTCCCCAAATTGGACAACCATAGAGAATTATTGCCTGAAAAATTACTTTAACTATAAGAATTTTGTTTGAATTATTTAAAAGACAGTTTCTATTGATAAGCGGGTATAATATTTTTTTATATTTATCAACTTTATCAATAATATGAGATATATGATAACTAAATGTTAATTTCGTATCTAAACAAATGCCCAGATATTTTATATTATTCGAACCAATTTATACTGCTGCCCAAAAGAGTAAGATTACTGTTGGGTAAAAAGCAAGGTTTTCTTTTCCTTTTGAAAAAGATAGCTTGAGTCTTATTCGAATTAATTTTTATTCTCCATTTATCGTAGTACTCTTCCAACCGGTCCAGAGAACATTGAACTTCGGTCAGAATGTTCTGACTGAATTCATGTGTGAAATAAACTGCAAGATCATCTGCATACGCAGCAAATTTGCTTGGACTGATTGTGGGCAAATCAGCACAGAATATATTGTACAATAATGGACCAAGGACTGAACCCTAAGGAACGCCTGCTGGAATTATGTTAAGATCCGAAAGGGAGTTACCAATTGAAACACAGAAATATCTGTCGTTTAAAAAATTCCTAATTAGTTTTACAAGCAACATCGGAATGTTAAACTGAATTAGTTTAAAAATTAATCCATTATGCCAGACGGAGTCGAAAGCCTTTTCAACATCAAGTAACACAAGAGCTGTGGATTTGCCTGATATTAGACCTTGTTTTACATCATTGCATAACCTTTTAACCTGATGAATAGTCGAGTGTGATCTCCTAAAGCCAAATTGTTCGTCAGGTAAAATGTGGAAATTGTTTAGAACTTCTATGAGTTTTTCGCTTACAATTTTTTCCAAGATTTTCCCTAAGCTACTTAATAGACTTATTGGTCTATAGTTTTCTGGTCTATTGTGAGGTTTTCCAGGTTTTGGTATAGGTACAACTTTTGCAGTTTTCCATGTGTTTGGAAAGTACTGTAAGTGCAGACAAGCGTTGTAAATATTGGTCAGAAAACGTACTGCAATTTCGGAAAGGTTTTTTAACATCTGAGTGTTAATATCATCTAACCCACAAGCTTTTCTTTTCTTACATTTGTTAATAAGAATCTGGACATCGCATGCTGATACACGTTCAGAGAGTGGTGTCACTGTGCTAAGTGAATCAAAATTATTCACAGCGTGATTAACTATCATTGTGTGATTATCTGAACCCAAATTTTCAGATACCCTATGATTAAGACCAAAAGTTCTGGCGAATGCATTCGCTTTATCTTCATCAGAAATTAAAATATCATCATCCTCTGTTAAAAGGGAATGACAGTGGCTTGTCTTTCTTTTTAAAATTTTAGTGACATTCCAAAAAGGTTTGGACCCTTTATCCATTGCGCTTAGCCTATCATTCCATTGGCGATTTCGGTAAAAGTATATCTCCCTGCGGATCAGGTCAGTAAAGCGTCTCATTACTTGATAGTCCGAATTTTGCCTATACCTCGACCACTCTCTACGATATTGATTTCTAAGCCTAATTAAACTTAAAATGTAATCTGCAAATTTAATATAATTTGTTTTAGGTGTAGATTTTGGAACGGATTGCCTAACAGCTTCTAAGAGTAAACTCGTAAAATCCTCCACACGAGCATCTAAAGCTTCACTGGTATTAATGTTAAGATCAACCGATGTATCATTTCTCATTAAGTTTTTTAAAACGAGTTTATATTTTCCCCAATTAGCATGCTTAAAATTGTAATTTAGGTTCTCTGCTAAAGGTAAGGTTGTAGAGAGATTAAAAGAAACTGGTAGATGATCTGAACTTAGGTCGTTTAAAGTTAAAGGATGTGATATAAATTGAGGAATATTTGACAAAACTAAATCCAGGGTAGATGGATTAGTATTCACAGCTGCCGGGATGTAGGTCGGTGAATTGGGAAACGAAATTATTACGGGAAAATAGGATGTACAATCATTGAGAATGTTTCCCCATGGATTAGCACGTAAACAGTTCCAATTTCTGTGTCTTGAATTTAAATCTCCGCAAATCAAATATTTACTGCTTGTATTTAACATTTTCCACTTTTTCACTTTTAAATTTGTTTCTGAGAAGACTATTATTTTGACCCCCAGGGAAATATACACTGTAAATATTAAGACTTAACCCTTGTCTAAATTTTATTTCAATTCCCACATTTTCAATTACCTGAGTTACAATGCTGGGAATAATTGTAAATTTAATTGTTTTCTTGACAAATATGGCAACACCACCACCACTTTGTCCGACACGATCTCTTCTTATACATGAATACTGAGGATGATATAGATTATTTGCTTTACTGAGCCAAGTCTCAGTTAAAAGACAAATATCTATATCATTGGTATTTAAAAAGTTTAAAAATTCAATAATTTTGTTTCGGATACTTCTACAGTTCCAGAATACTATTTTTATATTTAACATGGCCATTTTTACACATTTTTATAAACAAACTTAAATGCTAATTGGGTTATAACACTAAATTGTTCCTGTTTATTTTTACAATCACGAAGTTTATAAATTAATTCCATTGTGAGATCCATGAATTCTTGCTCAGAGAAAAGATCTCCTTGAGAATTATTACCGAAAGAGTTATTGTTGTTTTTAATTTTGCTGGAATTAGAGTTGTCTATTTTTGAATTGTTGGTCGTTGGTCTCCACTTTTGATGAAACACTTGATTTGATAGGTGTGGTTGATTATTGTTGAGGTGGGGGAAGTTATCGGTATTATTATTTATATTTCCATTAGATTCTCTTTGAGAGCGATTTTGTCGATTTGAGAACTTTTGTCTCATTTGAACATATGCAGATCGATTAGGGCATAGGGGATCAGTAGCTTTGTGACTACTGCCGCAATTAGCACATTGAATTTTGTTTTCAGATGTACACTCAGAGGTTTTGTGTTTTTCTGCACAATTAGCGCACCTCACCTTAACATTGCACCCCTTTTCTCCATGACCGAACATTTGACATTTTCTACATTGAACAGGTTTGTTTTTTATTTTACGTTGATATTCCCATGATATTATGGTGCGGAAAAGAGATCTTACATTTTTTTTAAGATCAATCATTTTTATGGTACCGTTTTTAAAATAAACAATGTAAATTGTATCAGCGTAGTTTTGAAAAGTTCTCTTTACAATCTTAACTTCACTGCATTCCAAACCAAGAGTATTAAGTTCATTTTTTACTTGAACTTCTGTTTTTCCATCGAGTCCATGAAGAATAACTTTAAATGGTTTTTGTTGTCGTGCGTAAAAAATTGACAATTATTTTCACGCAAAATTAGTATTATTAAATTATATGTCTCAGCAGTTTCACAAATGATTTTTAAACCAATTGACATCCTTTTAATTAGGTATTTTGTCACACCTTTATCATTTAATAACTTTAATATTTCTTGATTGTTTTGAGTTAAAACTTTAATTGGAGAAATTTTAACTATTTGACTTTTTACTACTTTTTCACTGTCCATTTCAGTTTCATTCTCATCATAATTATCAAATACTTGTAGCGGGGTCCAGAAATTACCAAATACTCATAGAAAAGTGTTAGTAGAAAAATTATTAAAGATTTTAGTAATCCAACTTTGCAAGTTTTAAACTCATTTTTTGTTCAAATCAACAATTTAGTTAAAAATTTTGTTATTTGGACTTAATGAAATACAAAATTGTTTGCATATTTGATATAATTTTTATTAAAAACAAAAATTATTGATTTTTCGGCCTTTAATTGTGCAATGAAAATTAAAATTATTCAATTTCGAGGACATACTCTATATTTCTTTATTAGGATATTGTCTAATTTCCCATCATCAGAACAGGTTTTGAAAGAAGTGACAATCCCATTCAAAACATCAAGCATTAACTTCGAGCTCATATATGAGTTCTCATTTAGTGAGAAAACTAGTTTATATGAATGCTAGATATCAAAAGCTTTGGAAAAATCAGTGCTTATTTAAATAAAATTTATTATTTTCGATTATTTTAATTTTATCAGATTACGCTTCAGTCCATCACATACAAAAGTAACATAGGAAATAATTAATACAAAAAAGCAGATACAACTCTGAATTGTATGTACGAGGGCGGTTCAATAAGTTCGTGACATTTTGAATGAAACACAGTTTTTTTTGAAAAAAAAAAAAATTATTTTTCAACATTATCTCTTTTTAGCTCAATACACTTAGTCGGACGTTTCTCCAATTTTTGTATCCCTTTCAAAGAATAGAATTTTTCGAAGTCCATAAAATAGCGATTTCTTGGCCATATGGGCTTTTTTTGAAATTCTCGTTAAATCGGTCCAACAAGTTGGCGTAATATTCGCAGTTTATTGTTTTTCCCTCTTGAGGGTAATCGATATGGATTATTCCGCGTGCATCCCAAAAAACTGTTGCCATCACCTTATTGTCCACGATTACGTTTATGGTCAATTGAGAGCAAACGCGGAACCCATCTTGAAGACAGCTTTCTTAAACCCAACTGATCATTTAAAATCGAAACCACACCGACATATGAAATGCCTATGGCATCAACATTCTCACGCACTTTTACTCTTCGGTCGGACAACACCATATCATGGATTTTTTTTCGAAATTTTCGGGTGTATTGACCTCAATTGGCCGTCCAGAACGTTCAGCGTCATTTGTACTTGTGCGACCACAACGAAAGTCAGTAAACCACTTTTTTTAACATTGAAATCGATGGTGCAGAGTCCCCATAGTATTTATCAAGCTTTTCCTTAGTTTGACTGACGGTTTTTTTCGCAAAAAATAATGTTTAATGAGCACCCGAAATTCACTTTTTTCCATTTTTAAAAAAATCCCCGAGGTTGTATGCTTTGAACAGCTGTTAAACGCAAAGTAAATGACGGAACTTACTCAAAATTTGACAGTAGTCTAATAACAGGAGGTACTTGATGGGAGCAGTTTTGCATTTCATATAACTACTAGGGAAGTTCGTAGTTCAATGCAAATGAAAATCGACTTGATGTAATCAACTTTTTGAAATCGATTTTTTGCTAGAGCTTAGTAGAATGAAAAAAAACTAAAAAACTTAGTATAACATTTTCACTTTAGTTAATTTATTTTGCTGAAATTTAAATCTGTTTGTTTTTTGTGATTGTATATAAAAATGACAGGACTTCCACATCGTTAACATAATGCAATTAACTCAAATAAGTGGAAGTAAACAAAATATTTTATTAATTAAAAAGCAAAGCATAATAATTCCCGATTACTTACTTGCATATATGTATATGTATGTATGTATGACGCAATTTTTCATTATTCAAATGAAAATAATTCTAAAATACAAAAAGAAATATTCAAAACATGGTTAAATATCATAAAGTTATCATAATTTTAAAAACAATTATATGGGACTAACATTTATTGTTGTGTAGCATCGTTACAAAGAGAATGTTATATTTTAATTTTGCCTGCATCTTAAATTTATCAAAATATTGTTTTGTGCAATAGCACCATATCATATTTTATTTTTTTCCTGCATCTTCAATTTTCAAATTCATCAAATATTCAGTTAGTAAATTTTTTAAATTAGTATATTTAATTTATTTATTGCTTTATTCATGTTGTCAAAACGCTATGCCAGCAAAAAAAATTAGTTGAATGTTAGTTAAATATTTATATATATATTTGAATAGGTGTGCCCCGGTAAGCTAGTTGGAAGCGTGCTGGCTTATCTGTGCGGGGGTCGTGGGTTCGATTCCCCCCAGAGGCACTGGTTGGTTTTCGCCGACAGCCATAGTAGTTAGTGCTAGGTTAGGGCAATAGGATATAATTTGTAATTATATGCTTATTAATAAATAAAATAATATAAAAATATTTTAAGATACGTTTAACAAAATTTTCAACAAACTTTTTCTTTAGTGTATTTCTGTTGTGATAAAAATATTTAAAAACTTAATACAGAACATAATAAATATGAATATCGAAGTGTTTATTTTCAACGAAATCCAGAGTCACATCGAAAATTTTTGGAATGACTCATATGGCAATTGAAAATTCCCATGAAGGTAAATTTTATTAATAATTAATTGCTATGAACTTTTCAAAATAAAAAAAATAAAGCAATTCAATCGATTTTTGCAAAAAAAAAATGGCTGTTATTTTTGCTCGATATATTAAAAGTCAAAAAAATAACTCGAAAAAATAAAAGTCAAAAATGGCCTATATATTTTCTCGAAAATAATAAAAATCCCAATTTTAAAAATCAAATCGGTTTATGAAAGACTTCTCCACAAGTATCAATATGGTATACTTGAATCAGTTCTTCAACATTTACATCTATTTGCTTTTTTTTGTTTCAAAATCTAAAAATTACTGTTTTTGCGATCCCTGGTATTAAATGAATAAATAAAATCAAAACTTTAATTTTTCAAAATTTGTAATTTTGGAAATTTTTAATTAAAATACACTAATTTACTAATTTAAATTGAACATTTTGGGCCAAAATTGGACATAAATTGAACATTTTCGGCCAACATTCAGCACGCCTTTACATTAAAAATAAAACTAGTTCTTCCATTTGGAACTATTTTCATAACTGGAGGGTGTAATGAACGAAATCTACAAATCGTTTTTAAGGGACATGATACACGTACTTTTGAAGTACAAAAAAAATATAAATACAAAAATTCAGAAAATGTTTATAGCTTAAAATTATATAATATCAATACTATTAAAGTCGCTTGTGTAACATATTTTTTTACCAGTATCCAGTAGTTTGCATAAAAATGCTCCAAAGTGCTTATTCAAAGTGGCTATTTTAAACATTAAAAAAACTTTAAAAGCACACTTTTAGAATAAAAATTTGTATATTTTAGTCCTGACTACTGTAAGTTAAAATTTTTAGATTTGGCAAGACAAAAAAATATTTTTAATGTTATTGTTAAAATTAATTGTTTTTTTGGTTATAATGACCTTATCATTAACTGTTGTCGTTTTTTATTAACAATTTAATATGTTATTAACGCTGTAAACATATTCTTTTTTCACTCATTTTGTAAATGTATAAGTGCACTTTTTTTTTGTCCAGCGGCTGTTTAAACAAATTGCTTTACATGCTGGCCTGACATTTTCTGTGAAATAAATAAATATTCATTTTAAATATTTAAACATTTCATTATATGCTTTTTATTCTTCCACAAATTGTTTATTGTTTTATTTATTCATTATTTTTTTTTAAATATCATTACTACTTTTATTGTTTCAGTGATTTATTATTATAAAATTAACACATAAAAATTGTTTAACAATACTCGTATAAAAAAATTAAACTTAACCTATAAAACATTTAGCTAATTTTGATTAACTCGGGCCCAAAATATTTGTAAATAGGTGAATAAATCATCGCTAAATTGATATAACATTGTAATGCAAACAAATATCTAAAACAAAATTAGTTTGGTTTTTATAATTTTTTTTTAGGAAAAACTATAAAAAACTTCTGTTTGAATTGATTGGCGTATGAGTGGTGTAAGGTCAAATTTCGAAATAATATCGCTCATATGCCAAACAATTTACAAAGAAATGCCAGCATGCAAAAAATTATAATTATTTGCTGACTTAGGGTTTTGTCCCCGCAAACGTGGCACCCATCTTGCAGACAGCTTTCTGAAACCAAACTAATCATTTAAAATGGAAACCACACCGCCATATGAAATGCCTATGGCATCAACAATCTCACGCACTTTTACTCTTCTATCGGCCTACACCATATCGTGGATTTTTTCGACATTTTCGGGTGTATTGACCTCAATTGGCTGGCCAGAACGAAAAAATCACCGCTAGATTGCACATAGGTCTAGCGAGCTACTTTTTTTGGCCAAAAATAAAAAAATCACATATATATATTTATATGTCAGCAGTTTTATTACAACCGGTTCCAAATAAAAAAACACTTTTTTTTTTGAGAAAACGTTAACCAGTGCCGCAAGACGACTCAAAATGACGCGTCTTGGGAATAAAATGTATCATAACAAATTACCAAAATTCGAAGTTAAGAAAAAATATTTTTTTCGTTTGCTTATTCATTTAATATACTCAAAATTATTCAGATGTTCAATCGTGACCTCATCGGATATCATTAACCATATGGAACATATGTCTGGTGAGCTACAGTATTTGGTCAAAACTAACAAAATTTCATATATGCGTAAATTTATAAAAAATTAAAACACAATTTGTATTTGTCCATTTTTGTCCATATTCGTCCATCCAATTTCTCCATTTCATTTTGCAGACAGGTGTAATTTTAAGTATTAAAAAGTTGAATTGATCGACAAGATTTCTGCCACTTGTCGTTTAGCCTAGCGCAATATACACGAACTTTTTCTTTCAGGTAATTCTCATATTCAGTGGAAACATTTGATTTTCCAATATTTTTAAGAATATAATTTAAAAGAACTTCGATTTTCTCAATTTTGCTTTGTCCAGTCTGCCACACTTTTAGTAGGTCAGAATTTTTGAAACACAAGTTGTCTGAAAAAAAAAAATATATTTCTCAAAAACATGCAAATTTTAGCAGAATGTTGTTACTAATTCGGATGCACCACAAATCACTTTTGTTTCGTTGAACTCTTTTGAACATTTTTTGTTATATCTTATACGACAATTTTAAAAAATCAAAAAACCATTAAATTTGGGGTTATGAAAGTTTGTAATTTTTTCTTATCTACATAAAATTTATTGAATATTTCACTCTTAAAAATTCAAATACTTACCATTGTCATCAATATCCATTATTAATAGATTTAAAAAATATATTTATTTTTTAGTAAATTGTGTCACAAAAATATAACAAACACGTGTCTTAGTTTATCACTGCACTTAAAACATTGAACTTTGTAGCTTCACAGAATAACGGTTAATTGTTTTGCAAAAACTAATTGTTGTTTTTATTTGCTTGAAGTGTTTGCTACAATATTTCAACATCAAATACAGAAATATCGGATTTGATTTTTGGCCAAAAAAAGTAGCTTGCCAGACCTATGTGGATTGATATAACATTGTAATGCAAACAAAAAACTAAAGTAATATTCTACAGTAATTAATTAAAAATTAATTACGATTGTCATTATTTGACGGTTGCAAAACACTTTCTAACATGAAATTTGAAGAAACTTGCTTAACGGCGACTCAATCTCTAACCTACACTTGGTATCCAACTATTGTATGTGAATAAAGCGCATCAAACAAACGTGATAATTACTTGTGAAAAAGAGATAGGATTAAGAAGAAGAAGTATTCTATTTGAGAAATGAATTGTGCATTGGTATTAGTTAATTCTGTCTCTTCTGATCGAAACAATACTTGTGTGTACGTAGTGTGACAAAACTCCACTTTAGCCACAGACATCGCTGTGTCGACCGTGGCTCAACTCGTTAAGAGGTGAGATTACTATGCATAGCTTGATGCTAAGGCAGTGAGTTCAAATACCAGTACGACACCAAAAAAAAAAAAAAAAAAGCTTTTCATATAGAGCAAATTAACAATATAAAATACTATGTTCAATTGACACATAATTTAACCACTGACGAGTCCCAGGAGGGGGACGAAACTGCGGCAGTCTGGTGTATCCCTTGTGTCCGTAAAATTTTTCAATAAAAATGTTTTTTCTTCTTCTTCCTGTAAAGAGACTAACAAAACTAGTTTGGTTTTTATATTTTTTTTAGAAAAACTATAAAAAAAAACTTCTGGCTAAATTGATTGTCGTATGAGTGGTGTATGGTCAAATTTTTGAAATAATATCCTTCATACGCCAAACAATTTACAAAGAAATGCCAGCATACAAAAATTATAATTATCTGCTGATTATTTGGGTTTATCCCCGAATTTGGGGATTTTTTTTTTTTGTTTGGTTTATGGACAAAAATGTTAATTTCAATATGGACTCATTCCACATAAAACCATAAATAAATATCCAAGTTTCGACCTCAACCTCCTTCAATTTTAATCAAACTTAGTATGGAAAGTATGTGTCATATAAATTGTGAAAATATCGCGTTTTTAAATACGAAAACAAATTTAAAATTTAACAGAAGGATGCGTACTTAATCGTCCTTATCGTTTTAATGCATTTTAAACCCACTGTTATCATGCTTTGAGTAAAATAAGCGAAAATGTTATTTGTTGAAGGCAAAATGATTGTTTTCAAAATCCGCGATTTAAGCAGCTTTATTTCAAAAAACTGGTTTATTAAAATTTTCAAAAAATATAGGTTATTTATAATTTGTTCCACTACGCCGTTGCCAAATTAATATGTATAGCTCTTACGGGATTCAAAGTTATGAATAAAACTGTAAAAAAATGAAAAAATTTTAATAGAAAAAAAGATTTACATAAAAAAAATAATTTGTTGAAAAACATAATAAGAAAAGTTTTTCAAAAGTAGTTGCAAATAATTGCCCCTATCTTTTAAACGGTTTAATCTACACTAGTTATCGATACCTCATTTTAAAGCTACTGCAATCGTGTTTTTTTTTTTTGGTTCACAAAAATTATTCATTTCTTGACTGTAAAATGCATTTTTTTTCAAAATCCTTGGTTCAAACCGCTGTGTTTCAAAAAACTGCTTTTCTAAAATTTAAAATAAAAAATATATGTTAATTATAGATTATTCTTCCATACCGTCACCAAATCCCTATTTGTTATTTCTGCATATTTCTGAGTTAGCTACCTTTTACGTAAATTTGTTCATATTTTTATTTATAACTCAGGATACCGTAAGAGATCGGATTCGAGAGATAGAGATTCGGACACAGCATAGGGAAGTAATTTATGTTTAACATATATTTTTTTTAAAAATTTTAAAATACCAGTTTTTTTTCAAATACAGCTTTTTGAACCGCGGATGTTTAAAACAATACATTTTGCAGTGGAGAAGTAAATAATTTGTGTATTCTAGTAAAACCATACTTTATGTAGCTTTAAATTATGACATCATGGGCGTAGCCAGGAATTTTTTTAGGTCTTTTTTCGAGGACAATTTCTCAAAAATAATGAAAAAACGAGGACATTTTTTTGAAAAAAAAGTAGGACATATTTATTGACTAGAATATTAAGAGATACTTTAAAAGTATCATTTTTTTCCATTGATTTCGCGTTTTATAAAAACAATTTTCTGGGATTTTCAGCAAATTTCCTGAGGACTTGATCTTCTATTTCGGATTTTCTTTCCTTTACCATTTTCCGATGCACACTGAGCATGCATAATCCTGAAAAAAATAAAAACATCGTTATCATATGAAATGAATCAAATTAATTTTCTAAAACTTTACCATTTAGTCGATTTTCGCCCATGGTTGATCTTAGCCAGGTTTTAACACGCCGAAAAGTGCTGAACGACCTTTCTACGGTGCAAGTCGTGCAAGGTAGTGCCAATAATATTTCCAGTGCATGTGATACAGCAGGAAAAAAGGTGTCCGCTTCCGTGATTACGTCGCACACTTCAAAATTTTTCTTCGCTTCTTCACTAAGCTGTTTGTCTTTCCAAGTGTTATACCATAATTCAATTTCTGCACTTAGATCCAATTCATAAAATTCTGAAAATGGCTTGATGTTTTCTTTCAAATCGCCAATACTTTTTTTCAACATAATGTATGGATGCAATGTGAGTAGTGAAAATGCAGGCAAATTGAATGGCGCGAATCGATTTGCAAGCGATGATATCAATGAATCCAAATACGGAAATAGCAACGATATTTTCCAATAATCATTTGGATTCGATGCAGGTTGATTTGAACGATGCTGCTGTCGTTGGGTTAGTCTGGGCATATCCAATTCAATCGAGTTCGCTATTTCTTTTGCCTCGTCTAGAATTTCATCAATCACGGTATCTACAGCGGTTCGATGGCTAGAGATAACAGTTGATATTCTATCAAGATGGTCTTTGCATTTGAGCAGTTCAAGACTTTTAGATTGAAGACCATTCACGACAGGCTCAAGAATATCCGAATATTTGGCAATTATTGAAGTGCATATGATAAATACAGGTTTCGTTGCTGCAGAGTGTAGCTGAAATGCAGCTGATCGCGTTTTTGCATTGCCTTCGGTGGATAAAGTCAGTAATGCGTTCACGATCTCAACGAAATTGGCTTTAAAAACAGCAATGCTCTTGTGTTTTTGAGACCAACGAGTTTCACAAAGGGCGGGTATGTTCGGAGCACACTTTCGCCGTAGCACTGATTCTCGGAAAAATCTTATTATGTCTTTGATGGTGCCAATAGTGTTTCGTACTTCCGGGACCGTGTTCAAATCATTAACAACAAGGTTCAATCTGTGGCTTGCGCAGTGGAAAAACAATGCTTTTTTGTATTTTTTTCGGATATGTGCTTGAACGCCTCCTTCTTTTCCGGCCATAGCACTGCAGCCATAGTACCCTTGCCCAACGTATTTGTTCGGTTCAAGTTCACAGCTCACGACTGCGCGATCAATTTCATCTGCGTCCATCGCATTTAGTTCAGAGAAACCCATGAATTCTTCTCGTATTTTTGCTTGGCTTTTGTCGTAAAATCGAATACCCAATGACAGTTGCTCTTTTCCTGATATATCTGCTGTTTCATCAGCCAAAATGCTGTATGCTGATGCCTTTTTAGCGTCAGCAATTATCATATCTTTCACTACCTCGCCACATAATGCAATTATCTCGTTTTGAATTTCTGGTGAGGTGTATTTCGCATTTTTTGGTCCTTCTTCAAAGTGTTTTTTAAGAGATTCATCTCCGGCCTCAATTCTTAAGCGAATGAGATCCATGAACATTCCTAAAAATATTATAGAATTTTATCAAAAGACGAAAATATGATAAATTTCAATCTGAAATATTTTACCGGAATCTGCATCTTTTCCTCTTAATGGTGAATCGGTTGTTCCACAGAAAATTATGTTTGATATGATCGAACGGATTATTTTCTTGTTTTCTTCAATTAACTTCTGATGTCCTGTTACCATCTGTAGGTCCACTGGTTTGGCAGTTGTAAATTCAATAGCAGCTTTCATTGAAGTTTGATGCCATTTGCTTCTTGCGTGATTTCTGCTCAATTCGTGCATATCCTTGTATTTGGTGAATGGCTTAACAACGAATGCGCCTAAAAAGCCTTGCACTGTAGTTTTATGAAATAGAACGCAATGTAAGCAAAGGGCGCATTTTTCTTTCTTTGAATAAACTAGCCAAGGTTTATAAACTTGTAACCAATTGTGAAGAAATTTTCGTTTTGAGTCATCGGAGTCTGCTGCAAAATCGTAGTCTTGTGGTGGTACCCAACATCTTTTTAATAACAGAGATCTTTGCTCTGATGATAATGGCTTGTTCATAAATAGACCCAAGTCGAATTCGGAAATGACTTCAGTTGTGTCAATGGTTGAATCATCCATTGGAATTGAATCTTCTTCGTGGGTTTCGCTAGTTGTTTCGTGCATTTCAGTGAAATCGGTATGCTCATAGTAATTTTCCGTTTTCATTGCATCAGTAGGTTCATTTATCTGCATTGCACTCGCACTTAGATTCGACACTTCAGCTTCACTTTGACTTGACGTGACAGCATCACTTTGGCTTGACGTACCAGCTTCACTTTGTCTTGACGTGCCAGCTTCACGTTGGCTCGACTGTGGAGGAGCAACCGGTTCTATACAAATATACGCACATTTCAAAAGTATAAATCGCAAAACACTTTAAACTAATTCATCAACAAAAAACTGATCCCTCGGATCAATTTTTTGTTGATGAATTTGAAATTTATGGAACGGAGCAATTAAGAGATTTATTACTATACTTTGAACTAATTTTGGAAAAACAAAATATAATAAACAGAAACTTACTAAAAAATGATTGCACTCCTCCTGCACGTAGTTTATGATATTTGCCTTTAGCATGTTCTGTAATAGCTCCGTCTCCTTTGTTGTCGGTTCGGAAAGTAGTTTTGCAATATGTGCAATACACCGAATGCTCACTTGCCTTTTTAATCCAAGGATATTTTTTTGGCCACAATTTACCCCATGAGGTTTTCTTTTTTTCTTTATCCATTACTAAAAAACCAAAAATTGATGTTCACAAAGCGAAGATAAAATAAATTAGTATTCACACTTCCACTTTTATTTCCACTTGTTGTATTGAGCTGAACCGTTAGAACGATCAATCGCGACTAATTGTTGTTGCCGCAATGTACGTTAACTTTTGAGACTTATTAATATTTATTTTTATTTAAATTGTGGACATATTATAAAGCATTATATAAATTTCAATTTTTGTCTTTATTGAAGTATTCCCCCTAAAACGTACGTTAACTTTTGAGAGTTATTTTAAAAAGTCAAGCAAGTTGAAAATTCGAGCTGTATGTTTTAGAAAATATTAAAGCGATTCAGGAAACATTTATTTTTAAAAAATCAATAGATTTTTTCAAAGAAGATTTTATTTTAAAAATTAATGTACGTTAACTTTTGAGACTTATTAAAATTTATTTTTATTTAATTTGTGGACATATTATAAAGCATTAAAGATATTTCAATGCATGCCTTCTCAAAGGTACAATATTCCTGCCTTTTTTAAGACATGAAAAAAGGCCTCCAAATTTTAATAAAATCATGCCTTCAAAAAGTATAATATTAATGCATTCCTTTCAGTAATTAAAACATGCCATCTGTTAATGCATTATATAACCCATTTTTTAAATAAATAAAAAAACATATTTTTGTTCATATAAATTTTTTTATTCGCTTTTTAAAGGATTTAAAGTTATATTTAAAGCTAATGTTTAACGTACATATATTTTTATGTGTGTTTTATGCATTTTAAGGAGCAGTAAACGTTTTTGCAATTCAAAGAAGTTAATAATTTACTGTTAATAAATAAAAAATATATATATTTAAATTTTTGTTCGAGCTACAGTTTTTAATCCAAGTTTTAACAAATTTTAAGTGCTGAAAAGTTTTTTCTTATTTCATTACGTTTTGGAAATCACAAAATAAAGCGATTCTTTAGAATCAATGAAATATGGCCTTTCATTTCTGCTCTTTAAGAACCTATGTATCTTACGAAGCAGTAGAAGAAGCAGTAAGGATACAACAGCCGCTTTTTACTGCTGAAATCTGGCGTTCATTTCTGTGCATCTTTACTGCATCCTACGAAGCAGTAAAGATGCACTTACTGCTTTTCACTGCTGAAATTTGGCAGTAGGAGAAGCGGTAAGGATGCACTAACCGCTTTTTACTGCTTCCTATTTTTTGCTGGGAGTGCACATAAAATTCAGTGTTTACATTAAAATACGTTCAAACCTTGTGACAACTTGCTCGCATTATTTTGCGCTTTTGTATATACAAGCATTTGTTAAAATCAATCTCGGGTTTGACTGCAGAATTTTTTGATTCGAAGAATTATAAATATAAATGCCCAAATATGCTCGTGTAATATTTCTAGATGTTAGAGAAATCTCATTGAAAAGTCCTAGTTTTTCGGCAATTTTGCGAATTGTCCTCATTTTTTATAAAAATTTTCATTGATACTCCTTTTTTTCCGCTTTTTTCCCAAATTGTCCTCGTTTTTTACGAGAATACTCTTTGAAAAGTCCTCGTTGTTTCAGCATTTTCTCCAAATGTCCTCGAGGACAAAGATTAA
The DNA here is from genome assembly GCA_021234595.1 of Delia radicum. NCBI lineage: Eukaryota > Metazoa > Arthropoda > Insecta > Diptera > Anthomyiidae > Delia > Delia radicum. Next base: position 144,754,358 of record CM037852.1, read on the forward strand.
TATTTTCTTAAAAACGCAGAATTTTTCGAGGACATTTGGCGTAGGTTGGGGCATTTGCCACTACCTGCCCCTACCTGGCTACGCCCATGTATGACATCAATGTCTCTCGTAGCTTAAGCCGTTATATATATATATGAAATATTAAGTAGGACTAATTTTTTACTTTTTGAAAATTTTCGACTATTTTTCATATTTTGAAACGCGATATTTCATGGTATACTCGAATTAGCTCTCCTACATTTTGACGAGGTTTTAGTTATTTGATTTACATCTTCTACATCAAGTTTGCTTGAAATCAGAAGGGGTGGAAGAAATCGAGTGGTTGATTTTATATGTTTTCAATCTATATTAAAAAATGATGTGAGCAAGATTATTCAAGTTCAAGATCATTTGTTTTTTGTTAAACAAAAAACCGTGCAACGATATTTATTAATCAAAAAATCTTCATCCGCAACTTAATGCAGATTTTAATCCACTGACAGGTCCTTACATGTTTCATGTAGCGTCACCTACAATCCTCAGAGAACCAATGTGGACGGGGTAGAAGATTTACCCAAAGTTATAATTTTCTGATGGAAAAATATGAACACTTTACCCGTAGTGTTTTTTAAACTTCATGAGAAGTTTAAAAAACAAAGCACGGAAGCATCCAACTAATTCAAAAAATTAAAACCTTTTTTTCTTTAACTATCGTTGCACGGTTTTTTGTTTAACAAAAAACAAATGATCTTGAACTTGAATAATCTTGCTCACATCATAATTTATGATAAAAGATCGAAAAATAAATTTTTGGTTTTAATTTATTAAAACTTAAAAGTAAAATACTTGAAAATTGCAAAGTACGGCAAAAACTGATCTATGGTCCTAATTCTATAGTCAGAAACTGTTATTGTTTATTACTAAACACTAACAACACTGTGTACTATGGCTAGAGATGCTAGCCTTTACACAAACAACAACGATATTTGTTAGTTAAAGAAAAAAAGTTTTTAATTTTTTGAATTAGTTGGATGTTTCCGTGCTTTGTTTTTTAAACTTTTCATGAAGTTTAAAAAACACTACGGGTAAAGTGTTCATATTTTGCCATCGGAAAATTATAACTTTGGGTAAATCTTCTACCCCGTCCACATTGGTTCTCTGAGGATTGTAGGTGATGCTACATGAAACATGTAAGGACCTGTCAGTGGATTAAAATCTGCATTAAGTTGCGGATGAAGATTTTTTGATTAATAAATATCGTTGCACGGTTTTTTATTTAACAAAAAACAAATGATCTTGAACTTGAATAATCTTGCTCACATCATAATTTATGATAAAAGATCGAAGAATAAACTTTTGGTTTTAATTTATTAAAACTTAAAAGTAAAATATATATTAAAAAATATTTTAGTAGTTTTTTGGTGATAATATTATAACAAATGGTTGCTTAATATACCAGTTTATATAATCATTACCATATAAGTGTTTATGTGAGTACATATTTGGTAATAGAAAGTACTTACAATTGTCATTACAAATCTCATTTATCTTTTCTACACTATAACGTTCTTGGCGTCACAAATGTGGTGGTCAAGGCGGTGAAGGGCTGTTCACAGACGGCGTGTCCTGTCATCACTTCTGTGATCCATGTTCATATAAAGATTTTTTAAATTCAAAATTTTTTTAAATTTATTTAAAGATCTATTTTCAGGCATATCATCTAACACGCACCAGGTTCCCGAAATGTGCAAATACGTAACATAAAATGACAACGCCATGTAAAAATGATATGTCCCTTTCATATAAAAAGACCGATCCCGGACTCGTGACCGCCCCTTGTCACCGCCACCTGTGGACGACATATCCTGCTTGTTGTCCGGGACATGTCTCTTTGACATATGGTAGTTATTGAAATATGAAAAAAAATTAAATCAAAAAAATGTAAAGCTAGTAAACCCCTTAATTTATTTATAGTTTTATTTATATTTTTTAATATTCACAAAAAAAAAATACAAAATATTCACAATTTCTTTTTTTTCACTTCGTCCATACAAACTGCTACATCTACATATAGTCCTTCTGCTTGTTGTCCATGCTGTTAATGTGTTTATCAGCACAATTTTTGTAGCAACGGGAATTAGATAAACATTAGTTCAAAATAAGTTTTTTGGTAAAAGTTTTAAAAAAAATTTCTGAAAGTTAGATTAATATTTTAAATAGACGTTTGACAAAATTTTTAAAAAAAAATGTTTGAGTGTACATTAGGCCGGGTCGATAAAAAAAGTTGTGCCGGTCACCCCCTAGAATTAAAGATAATTTGAAGAAGATTTGAAAATTTTTTTTTTTTTTTTGCCACGCCCCTTGACCCCGCGCATTTGTTTTTTATTTCCTGTGGCTCCATTTATAGCTACATTTTCTACTTTGATCACTTTTGACTCCGACGTCAAATTCTAGAAGTGACTTCTGGAAACTCGATTTCTACCACCCTAATTTTGCATATTTTTACATGTTTTTGCATATTTTTGCATATTTTTGCATATTTTTGCAAATTTTTTTTGATGTTTTACTAAAAAAGTCGTTGTCATTCCAAAAACAATAATATATCACACGTTACGATCGGACTATAAATGGAGCCACAGGAAATAAAAAACCAAATGCGCGGGGTCAAGGGGCGTGGCAAAAAAAAAAAAATTTTTTTTCAAATCTTCTTCAAATTATCTTTAATTCTAGGGGGCGACCGGCACAACTTTTTTTTTTGTATGGCATGCGACCCACTCTAGTGTACATTAGGGTGATAACTTTTTGCATTTTTTGCAAATATCAAATCTCCCCAGACAAAATCGTGTAGGGCATGGACAAACATTAAGAACTGCGTTTTTAGTTTTTCGCTATCGTTAAAAAAGGTTCCGCACCAAACGCGTTAAAGTTTTGAATCAAACAAAGTTAAAAAAAAAAACTTTTAGTGTATGTATAATGTTCGTACTTATTTTAGTTCCGTTTTTTTTTCTTCTATTAAAAAGGCACTTTAGTTTTTATTTAATTTTAAATTTATTTAAGTGATTCTTTACCGAGTTGTGTCAAGACTGACTGTAATTCTAAATCTATCATACTTAAATACTAAATGTATCTGTATAAGCAACAAAGGGGAAAACATTGCAACAAAACAAATAATCAATGACCCACATTACATTAGTTGCACTTGAACTGTGTAAGGTCTTGTAACAAACAAACACATTGGTTGACTCTTGCCAGTACTAGTCAATGGTGTAATATGAAACTCTTTAACAAGATCATATTTGTGTTTTCATATTTGTGAATGTTTTATTGGTTCTGAGTAATTCCAACTTAAGGTTGAAATACAAACCGTTATTTTCCCTTTGCACACTATGTACCATGAGTATGTACACTACACCTGAGTGTCGGTTTAAAGTAAAAAAAGTATTTTTGGCAGGGGACTAAAATATCTGACAAACATTTTATTTAAATAAATTTGTTTCCAAAAAATTTTTTCATTGAATCAATTAATATTTAAATGTATTATTAAATATTTTAGTGGATATTTTATAGAACTCATAATTTTTTTTTTCGGATATAATCTGAAATTATAAACGGACAGCAAACTTAAATATGATTGTAATAAAATGTAATTATCTTACATGAAAATAGTCAAAAAAGTAGTGATAAGCAACTAACAAAATTTCTGGGTGTAAACATTTTTTATTAGGAATGCCTATATGTGGGTTCTCTTAGATTTCGATACAATTTAGACATGTATTAAAAGTATGAAACTTAAAAAAAAAATTGGAAAAATAACATCGACACATGTCAATATTTACAGCTAAAAATTTTTATTTTTTTTATTTTTGTCTTTCTTGTTTAAAATCTTGTTAATATTTTTAGTACTCCATTGGATAGCTTTTTAAATCTTTTGTTTATAACCCAAATTGATTTTTTTTTTTGAATAAGCTTTAATTTTTACTTTGTTTTCTGTCCCCTCTATCACATATCCAAATCGGTGAGAACCACACTGCATGTCTCACATTACAAGAAAATAGTATAGTTTTCTTAATGATTTATATTTTTTCCGGAAAAATATTTTACATTAGATTCTCATAAAAAGATTCTTCGATTTTAAAAACCGGTCAACTTTCTATAGAACATAATTTGGTAATTTAAACAATTTTGTTCTTTAAATATGACAAAAAATATAGTGTGGCTATAGTTATGATAAGCAGCACACGGTAAACAGTTTTGTAGTTGCAACAGAATTTTTTGTCAACCGAATTTTTGTGGTTAACAAATTGAATATTTTATGTTTATGGACTATAATATTCTATAAATAGATTCAAATGCGTTCAACAAACTGGGCTCGAACATGCGATCTTGCTTTTGTCAGGCAAGTACTTTACTTCTAGCCTAAACCCAATTTAAATATCGCACACCTAGCTCAAAAGTGAGTCAACTCAAAATTTTTCATTTTTCAGAAATCGAAAAAAAAATATTTGCAACTTTATACCAATTCCAACATAAAGGAAGACATAACTGTTTTTTAGCAATAGTTAACAACAACAAAATACACTGAATTTTTTTTATAGATAAACAAGTGTATTGTGCATAGTTTAAGCATATAAACCCGAAAAATTAAAATTTTTAATTGAGTCACTTTTGAACTAGGTGTGCGATACGTTTTTTTAAATTTCAACCTTGAATATTTACTAGTTTCAAATTTGAATATTTGTCTGAAAATAGATTTGTATGCATAATAGAAATTCGGTTGCTAATCTCAATATTTATTTTTTTTAATTACCAAAACTATTAAAAAACCTTATAGTATTTTAAAATTGATTGTTTTTTTGCAGGCGATACTAATATTCGATTTTAACTGCAAATATATTATTCCAGTCACAAAATCTCCGAAAAGTGGTTGGTTGTTGGTATTAAAGGTAATGTATAAGATAATACTTTTTCAATATTGATAAGGAAAAGCAATAGTTTGAATGATGTGACTGTGCTTTGGTTAATTTTATATATTTTCTGTTTACAATATAGTTTAACTATTCTGACAATGAATTGTAAGTACTTACAATTAATATCACTGTGTGTAATTTTTTAAGTCATGGCAAAATAACCATATACGGACACCACTACGTGATAAAAGACTAAAAAAAAACCAGTGTCTCCCAATTTTTCCCAAAGTCATATCCTCTTTTGTGTATGGGCCGCTAAAGATTTGGGGCCTCGGTATCATTTTCGCAAAAAAGTCATAATTTTCTCAGGCTCATATCTTGCAAACCGTTCAGAATTTCGATTTACTCTCTATGGCAAAGTTGTAGCTCTTGTCATAAAGAACAAAAATTGCGAACATATAAACTCAAAAAAACTTCACCTTCCAGATCAAAATCGCAAAAAACTTAAAAAAATTCGATTTTTTTTTTACCTTTTTTCCCGTGTTCAGGTCCATAGGTAGCAAACCGTTCAAAATTCAAGGAAACAATCAACTACAAAAATTTGCCTAAGATCTCAATAAACAAATTTCTAGAACATATAAACTTCCTAGAGATGATTCTTAATACTGTTTAGGTAGCGCGCAAAAGTGAAAAATTTTTCAATTTCATTTTTTTTTCCTTTTTACTCCTGTTCAGGTGCATAGGTAGCAAACCCAATTCCCAGGAAGTTTATATGTTCTTGAAATTTGTTTATTGAGATCTTAGGTAAATTTTTGTAGTTGATTGTTTCCTTGAATTTTGAACGGTTTGCTACCTATGGACCTGAACACGGGAAAAAGGTAAAAAAAATCGATTTTTTTTAAGTTTTTTGCGATTTTGATCTGGAAGGTGAAGTTTTTTTGATTTTATATGTTCGCAATTTTTGTTCTTTATGACAAGACCCAGCAAAAAATTTCCAAAAAGGTAAGCAGGTTTGTAATCAAGCATTTTGGGCAGAACGCATTCCTTACTAGATTACCTACTCGATTCTTTTAACAGGGCGTGAGACTAAAATAATTGATTCTTTAGAATTGATTATTTTTTTTACCGAAGAACCATTTACTTTATATTTTTAAGAACTACATACATTTTTAATAAAGAAATAGTTCCATTGTAAAACTACGAAGTACTTACAAAAAAAAAAATAAATAAATAGTTCCCTAGAAAAAATAAGAAGTACTTACATTTAAAAAAAAAAAGAAGTAGTTCTATAAGTTAATTCAACTTTTACTAACACGTGATTCTCCTAGGTCACTCAAATATAACGATCTAAACTCATACGGCAATAGAATCCTAAAAAGTGAAACATCGAATTGTTATGATAACATGGGTTTGTCATAATTTTGGAGCTATAAACCACGAAAATATAAATTTTTCAAAAAAAAGGACAATTCAAAATTGAAAAACAAAAATATGACTCACGCACAATCACCCTCGAATTTTTTTTTTTTACACTCACTCACAATAACGTCAGTAATTTCAACTTCCACTCACAATTTTCTGCTCACGTGCGCTTCCCTAATTTATACCTAACCACAGTTTAACAAAATTTAGGCAACATGCAATTTCTGTTTTTAGAATTATTTTCCTGCAAATAAAAATTTGTTTGAAAAAATATATGAGATAAATTCTTTAAAATTGTATAACTTCTTTTTTCAAAATTAGGAGCTACTTCCAATAACGTCCTTTTATAAGAAAAAGTATATGATTACTCCTTGAGTACAAAAAGTTATACATATAAGTTAATAGCATTGTTATTTTCTTTAAAGTAAATAATTACTTTGTCATTGAGTTCATGCCTTCTGGTTTAAATTTAAAGAATTGATTACAATACTACTTGCTTTTTTGACTCTATCGTTGGAATGAGTTTGGTATTGCAGTTACTAAATTTGGCAATGAGATATGTAAGCAAGTGTGGGCATCACCGTCTTTTTGGAATGTGTAATTTTTTCCTGGGGAGCTACAACTTTGCCATAGAGAGTAAATCGAAATTCTGAACGGTTTGCAAGATATGAGCCTGAGAAAATGATCACTTTTTTGCGAAAATGATACCGAGGCCCCAAATCTTTGGCGGCCCATAAACAAAAGAGGATATGACTTTGGGAAAAATTGGGAGACACGGGTCTTTTTTTTTTAGTCTTTTATCACGTAGTGGTGTCCGTATATGGTTATTTTTTTCGTGTTGCACTGTGTATTATTGAATAATAATTAAACTTTGTTGGTTACAATAGAATTCCAACCAAGTTATTCTCTGCGTGAGTGTATCTGGTGGCTCCATATCAATTAGTTTTATCGGGAGTTCTTCATTTTTCTTTGTATTACAGATTTCTCTGTAACTTCTGTAGAATATTTTATTTAAGTGTTCTATACGAGTTTAGTCCAAATTGATGTGTAACCATTGGACGGATTCCCTTGCTACTTGTCAAATTGTTACATTTTCCTTTACAAAAACTTCCTTAATATCCTTAAATCAATTATAAAAAAAAAAAAAAATACGCTTCATAAAGTATTTCCTGTTTAACACTTATTTACAAAGTAATAAAAAACACTCCAACAATATTAACTGAAATACAAATCTGACCTGACCCACCAACACAGCCAAACAACTTAAAAAAACACTAAACAATAATTAAGGGACTAAAGACCAGCAAAATTTTTTTGGGCAAATATTTTTTGTTGTTGTATACAATGTGGGCAACATTTATTTTTTTGCCTCTCAATATAACGATGGGACAAATTTATTGCGTGACTTATGGCAACAATTTGTAAAACATTTGGTACTCATTAATGAAGTGGAATTTTATTTTTTATAGAGTAGTAAAGAAAAAAATATTCCATGCTTCAGTGTGGATTTGTGTTGGTTGGTTTTTGTGAGAGGTATTTCAAACCAATTAAGAAAACGTTTTTTTTTTTATTATTTAAGAAAAGGGAATTATAGGAGAAAGATAAGAGAAAAAAAGTTGTGTAATATTTGATTTATTTCATTTAGTATTTTTGTAAAATGCTTATTAGAGTACCCATGAAATATATAGAAACTGCAAAAGTGTTTTCTTTCACGCTCCACCCACCCGCGTTTTCCTATAGATATGGTGTAAAAATAAGATCCGTTTAACGTTTTTAGCGATTAAAATAAAATTTTATGAAAAATTTAATTTTGCAAGTTTTTGGAGAGCGATAAATTATAGTATAGAAATTAAGGATCGTGCAAAAGCTATGATAGCTACGACAGAAACTGAAATTTTCTTAAATTTTCTGACGTGTAGTATATAGTATAAACCATTTAGGATTTAAGACATTATTCTTTTTTTGCCAGAAAAAAACATTAAAATTCAAAAATTTTATAAAGTAAAAAAGGACACACAATTTTATGAATATTGTTAATAACCAGCAAAAAATAGCCTGAATTTAGTAAGCAGTAACTACATTTTTATGCTTCCCAAATGGCGCTTCACCGCTTTGCATACAATAAAGCTATTAGGGAAGGCATTCTGTTATGCTTCCCAAAATGCCTTCTTTGAAACAGTGAACAATGCTTACGAAGAAGTAATAAAGAATGCATACCATGAAGCATTAATGTTGTCAACATACAAAAATGCGCTTCTTATTGCCTAAGACGGCATGAATATATTGCTTCTAAGAGAACATGAAAGAAGCGTTTTTCACCTGCTTTAAAGAGACATACCAAGTGGGACATCGCGAACAAAAATCAAGCCTTCTGGCTTTGCTTTGGAAGCGATTCATAATAATATAATGCCTCCCGGAAGTGCTTCTGGGTAAGCAATAATTTTGCTGGGTATCATCGAATCCAAAGGTTTGATCAGAAAAAATTTACACAACTGTAGTGTGATTCACTAACTTTCTTAACGATTTTTTCGATTTCCTTAACTGACGACATTATCGGTTGAATTGCCGAACATATTATTCAGTATTTTTTTAATATTTGACAAGAGATACCGAAATAAGTTTTTAATTAAAATTTTATTTGCTTTGAAATTTTATCAAGGAGCTGCAAAAATCGGCAAATTGAACTTCAAAAAAATGTTTGTTGATAAGTGAACGATTTTAAAGGAAAAAAATTTACCAAGCTATCTTATCTTCGAAGTTTTAAAAAATGGTTCAAATCTAATCATTATTGTTTTTTTCTAATGAAAATATGTTGAAACAAACACAGGAAAACTTAACATAATTCAAATTGAAATTTAAAATTTATTTTTGTTAAAACAAAATATAATTTTTATAAAAAAATCTCGAATTGAAAAAACAAGTTTTTGAATTTCATATCATACCGATTTTTGGTATTTTCAGTTTTATATTTTTTGTGTTAGAATCCAATAAATTTCTTAATCAAATCTGTGTAGTGGCTTATAGATTCAAATAAGGAATTATCATTTCTTCAATCATTTGTTTATCAAAAACAAGTTCTTGGGTTTTATATTAAGTATTGCGATACTGCTATGATATTGCTTGAAGGTACTGCTATGATATTTTCTAAAACTGATTGTTAAAATAGAGTAAAGATATATTTACCAAATACCTTCTACAGAAAAATGTAAATACATTTTCAATATGGGCTTTGAGAAAAATAAGTATTATTTGGTATACTCAAAATAAGTAGTTTGTAAAGTCAGCAAAAAATGTTGCTGAGTAAGCAAAATCTTAGAACTAATTATATAAAACATAAACCAAATTATCTTTCAGCTACTTACATCAATGGTTGTCGAAATGATGAAATCTTTTAAAGGAACGCAAATGCAGCAGATAATTATAGAAAAGTAACGAAAAAATAACAGAATATAAAATATACAAAACTTTTTTGCAATAAGAAAAATGATTCATAAAAATCTACCTAAGATGTGTGTCTTTGTCTTTCGCTTTAGTCTGTCTACCTGTTTGTATATTTGTTTGCAATTTGACTACAATAGATTATTAATCTAGCTTTAGTTTACAAATACACATTTAATATTTATTAAATTTAGATATGTCATTTTGTCTTTTATTTAATTAATAGACAATTACTTTCACAAGACGGTGACAACACAAAATTTAAGTTGTTTAAATCCTCAATTTTGTTTTATGTATGAAATACAGATACAGGAATCTTTCATGGTTGATTTCGTTATGTGTCTTACAATAGTTGTACTTTTTAGTATCTTTTTTCTTGTCACGATTACATCTTGACATGAATCGACATTTAATTCATTCTGCGTATATCTTTCAATCTGGTTGTCGCCCACACATGTGCGAATTAGCACAATTTTTTTAGAAAAATAAATTAGTAAAACATTAGTGAAATATTAGTGAAACACTAGTTCAAAAAAGTTAAGTGCTGAATAAGTATAACTAAAATTTTGGTTGAAAACATAATTTTAGCAAAAAATTTGCTGAAAAATATTATACCTGACTTATTAACTATTGTACTAACTTGTTTTTTTTTCAGTGTACACTTTTAAATATTGCTTATGTTTGAAATACAATTTAAAGAAAGTAGATGAAATAATTTTAACGTTTTCCGCTATCCCTAAAAAAAAGAAAAGCTCAAAGTTTATATCGTGACCCTAAAAAAAAATTAAGCTGGCCGGATGCATGGCCTAAGCTACTTTTAAAAATGTAATATTTAGTAATTTTTTTGATAGAGTATTTTTCAAATGCAATTTTCTCCTCTAGTAGTAAACAAATTTTAAAGGTTTGTTAACTCATTATAGAAAAATAAGTAAAATATATCTTCCATCGTAATAGAAATGCTTAAGTCCATCGGATCCCAGCAAAAAATAGTGCTTACCCAGAAGCAGTTCTGGAAGGCATTATTAAATTACGGAGCGCTTCCGAAACAATTTCAGAAGGCATGATTTTTGTCCCCCTTGGTATGTCACTTTTAAGCGCTTCTTTCATGTGCTGTGAGAAAGAATGAAATCAAGGATGCTTCATTGTAAACATTATACACTGCTTCAAAGAAGGTATTTGGGGAAGCACAACAGAATGACTTCCCTAATCGCTTCGCTAAAAGCGTACAAATGTAGTTACTGCTTACCAAAGTGAGATTATTTTTTGCTGGGATATACTTAGTATGTACACAACTTTTAAAAATGGAAAATTTGGAAAACAGGTTTGGAATCAAAGAGACAAAATCTATTAATACATATAAGTACACGATATTTAAAAAAATAATAATATTGATGATCATAAGCTGACACTTACAAACTTAATTTTACTTATTTTCTTTTTAGTAATTTATAACGGGCTTCAACTTCCATACATTTACAATAAAGCAGATTAAAAGCACATTAAATATTAAATATTTTAGCTTGGTTGATACATGTATTTTGAACTGGCTAAAGATCTCATCAGAACACGAAGTTTTAGAAAAGCTAGAAAATCCTCTGGAGAAGCAAAATTGCTCAACACAATATCTAAAAATATTTTTCCAGTAATAAGCCAAAAATTACGAAACTTTTGAGCTCTGTTTTGTAAAAAAAAGTTTTCTAAACTCTAGGGAACTAAAGATACACTTAATTTTTTTTTTTTTACCTATTTTTCCAATTTTTAGCTCTTTAATACGCATCGATTGAGTGGTATTTGTAATTATTTTTTATTCGGGACGCCCTAATATAAAACCCCTTTAATTTTTTCTTTTTTCATTCACAACTTTGTATTCATGTTAAGACTTGTCATTATCCAATACAGAACGGAAATAAGATTAAAATAGTGATGGACTTGAATGAAAAATGTAAATGTTAAAACGTGTTTGTTGGTAATAACTAAAAATATCAAATCATGTTATCCTTAAGGCTATTCGAGGAACAGGAGTTAATTCTGTGTTTTTTTTTTAACTTTTAAATCAAAGTTACAGTAGATTAATTTTAAAGAAGACCTGAAATTAAAAATAATCAAATTTTTAAAATATTCCTTAAAGCATTCTTACAAAAAATTACGTTATAATGACATCTTCCCCGTGAGCAATAAGTACTAAACATTTTTAAATTCAACCCATTTTTTATTTTCATAATAACAAAAAAAAAAGAAATATCACACAATTTCAAAAGTCCTCTTTTATTAAATTATAGTCATTGTGCACAATGACCCATAATTATTCAATTACCTACCGCATGTATAAGCAGTAGTTGGTGGGCAGTTCATAATGTTACAACCTTTCGACATTTTGTTTTATTAACAAATGAGTTCTTCAGCGATTTCCATTTCTTTTTTTTTTAATTCATTCATTTAGTATTACAATATTTTAACAACATTATGAACAAGCATGTTATAATGTTGCCAGAGTGAATATTATTTCTGTTGCACAGGTGGTCTAGAATTAAGTATTCACTAAAAATTACTCAAAAAAAAAAAAAAAAAAAAAAATGTGTATAGACTTTGGAAGCACTATTGAGAAAAACTTATTTTAAAAAATTTGAGAAAAACTTATCTTAAAAAAAATATGTTGAAATTTAAAAAATTTGACAACACAAGGCTACAAAATTTTAGAGAGTTCAAGAACCTAGCACTACAGCCAAATTTTCTGAATGCTTGAGGACCGCAGAATCAGAATCTGACCACAAAATTTCTCCATCACGGTTTTTTGCTATATCCGTGACGTAATAATATCGCACATTTGGATTTTTTCATAAAATCTATAAAACCGGAGTATTGAAAATAATAGGGAGGAATTTTAGATTACATAACATATTTTGTGATAAAGTCGAATAAAGCAAAAACAATCGTGTGATTCTAAACTTTATGTTAACATACATCGAAAACCTGATGTGATGAGGTCAGATTCGGATTCAGCGGACCTCATGCATATAAAATAGTGCGTTTTAGCCTAGGGTCTTGATCTCTCTAAATATAAAGACAGAACAAATTTTAGACATTTGCCAACTAAAATTCGGTTGCTAAATATGGCCTAAATCGGTTGGCAAATTGGCTTTCAAAACAAAATTCTGTTAACATAACTGAATTTTAGTTGCAACACTCAAACTATTCAGAAATCGCATTTAAATATGGTTGTACACTCAGGGAAAAAGTTTCATTGATGACATTGTTTCATAAATCGTTTGTCATCAATTTCTATGAAACTCTTTATCATATTTACTAAAATTTCGTTAATATAATGTAGAGTTTCATATAAATTTATGACAATTGTTTCATACACCTTCATCATTTCACAAAAAAGCTTCAACTTTGTCAAAATATGTAAATTTTTCCTATTATTTAAAATTTTTTTAAAAACTCAAAAACTACAAGCAATTATTTAAAATGCTGAACCATCAGTTGCATTTTATTTGAGTTGTTATTAATTTTAAATAGAATTTTATGAATATAATTTAAAATTTCGGAATTTTAATTGATGTTTTTTAAATAGAAAATTATATTTTAAAATTCAAATGGAAACTTTTAACTTGAATTGATGTATAAAAATTATACACATATAAATATTTTTTAATTTCATTGCCGAAAAGCCCGGAAAAATAATTTAAACATCACATTATTTGTTCTTTTTTTGCATGAGCAAATTTGTAATTATTACCCTGCGGGAAATGAAGGGTCGATTGATCCAAAGTGGTAATTCTGTGATGTATGATTGGGGAGCACGTCACGCAACTGGTGAAACCAAAATTGTGGTACACCAAAAAGTGTTAATTTGGGTGAAATGTCCAATTTAGTGACTATAGTTATGGTGACAAAACATTCACTGGTTGGTACCAGATATATCACGTAACTTGAGAAAAAGTAACATAACATCAAAGTGTACTGAAGCAACTAGGGTCGTTGCAGTTGAAGTTGCTACTGGCCATTGAACTGGTTGAAAACCGTTAGCAGTGGATGAAAACTTGGCAATTAGTATTAACGGATGCAGTTCCTTGACTGCTATAAAGTGGACACAACACTGAAGGAATTTTTTATGTACCGACTATGTGACAGTAGAAATGAAGACGTAAGACTCCTCTGAATTAAAATAACTGAATACGGAACTGTTTAGACAGTGACCAAGTTTGTCAGATATGGCGATTTATTGTCAAACGTACCGATCTTAAAACTCGTTTGGCAAGTTAATTTTCGTAATGCCTACTGGCGTTTTTTCGAGTGAATGGCGATTTTACATATTAAATATCGCTACCAAACTTATTCAAAAACTTGAAACACAGAACATAAATTAAATTTAAAATTTTCTGCATATTGGTTTCGAAATATCTGGTTAAGATATTTTACAAGATTTTTGGGAACGATTTTTCTTTCTTTGGGAACAAAATTGAAACTGAGTATATATTTTGTAACTCTGCTTTATAAGTTAAATTTGTTCTGAATTGTTTCAGCTGCTTCTTTATATACAAATATTATTGTAAACTAGAATTATAAAGCAAAATGCAAAATTAAAATGTTCATGAAGTGCTTTTTAGAAGTATTGGAAAATAAAAATTAGTAGAAAATGTTAGCAAATACAGAAAAAACTTGCAAAAACATCTATGTTTTGAACATCCGTACTTTTTGTCTAGTTTATGTACTTTTCCAAATTTAAATTGTTATAATGAATTTAATGTTATAGTTTTGTGTTGGGTATAGACAAAATAAACTAATTTTAAAATTCATTTTTGTTGTGCCTTTTTAAAAGGTTGGTATGACACGCTGTTTTGAATAAGTGCAGCGACTGGTTCCGGACGGGCTATTTAGCAACCCGTACATAATATGACACACGCTGAATAAAAAGTGACAGGTTACTTGCTAATTATTTCTTGCATGCTCAGCGACATGTACCCCTTAGACCAGTGAAGTGGTACTTTACAAAACTATTCCACTCAAACTACCTCTATAACAGAACAAATTGCGCTTAATATGTGACCAGTTTTCCTTCAAAAAATTTTCTCCAGTTCTACGACACGTACACCTACACCAGTCACGTGATAATTTTTTCCCACTGGTTCTATTGCATATCACATAAATCCTAAAATGGTCATACTTTGACACTACCCACTTCTAACTTTTCCCGTACTTGTTACCTTGGTCAAACTTGTTACCTTGGTCAAATTATTCTCCACGTCACACAGGACTCCACAGGTAGCAATTGTCACCTCCTATGACAAGCCCATGTTAAAAGTACCGGTCACTTTCATATAACAGAACCGAAACTAGGACTGGTTCATACACACAAAGTTCTAGCCACGTGACCATACCAGTGACTGGTCCATTTCCCGCAGGGTAGTTTTTACGTAATATACAGTGGTACTAATTTGCAGATTTTCCAGTTAGATTTAGTGATTTTTTCTTCCTTAGCTGGTAAAAAAAATAATTTAGCTTTTAGCTAGAAATCCAGAGATTTTTTTTTTTTGGAAAATCTGGCTTTAGCTGGTATTAAAAAAATGCTAGTAAATAGCATTGCTTTGAAAATTAATATATAATTATATATAATTAAAATGACGCACTTCAAAGCAATAAAAACAAGTAAAATTTGTTGTTGTTTCGCGTGTGTTTTTGCAACCACTTAAAGTGAATGGTTTTTTTTGCTATTTTTTCTGTCTTCAAATACAATAAACTATAGTACGCCAAATCAATTGCGGAGAATCGTCAAAATTATATCAATTGCGTATTTTATTGCTAAGAAATGTCGCATTTTTTTAAGAATAGTAAAATTTAACACAAAATTATATAAAGATTTGTCTATCAAAAAAAAAAAAAGAATTAAAACAATTATATATCGCATCGTTTTTATAATTTAAAGAAAGAAATTTAGGGAAAAATGTTATAATAATTTATAAAAAATTTTCATAATATTAATGAAACGTTTCTTAATATTTAAAAAATGTTTCGTAGGAACTTATGAAAAAGCTTCATCCTATTTAGTGGTTGTTGCCACCAAATTACACTTTTTAATTCGATTGGCACCTTAGTTTTCTTTGTGTATTGCTTTCAAACCCAATACTCACTTTTTGTGGCGCATTTTTTTTTATTGTCAGAACCTAATTATAGACCACCTGTGGCTGTTTCTGTCGTTGTTGTTACCAGTAAAAGTCACGTTTTGTCGGTAATTGTTGTGTGACTTTGAAAGTTTTCAATTTTTTTATTCATTTTGTTGAATACATTCATACCACCACTCTGTGATTGTTTGGTTTTTCATTTTACTTAATGTTATTATTTTTATACAATACATACAAAAAAACACAACAAAAAATTCAATAAAACTGCAGGTTTTATTGTTGTTTTGTTTAATGCTTTTTGATTTCCTTTATAATTTAAGTAAAATCAATGAAAAGAAAAGGATTATTTAAAAAAAATCGAAAGGGTGGAAGTAAACAGTACTAAGAGTTGAAATATGAAATAGTTATTATGATGTGTAAATAATAAAATTTCTTTGCATACATGAAAATTTTCATAAATACTGTGAAACATTTTTAAAACAAGCAAATGTTGTTAAAAACGAACACTTGGCATAATTCTCTTCTTTTTTTTGTAACCGAATTAAAGCTGCAGTGTATTCTAAGAGCAAACTTTATAGCTTATAGTCTTTTGTATGAAATAAAATTTGTTGTTTCATGATTTTCAATTATCAATTTAAAATCATTAGACGTTACGATTTTTATAATTAAAAAAAAGACAGTTTTATTTTGCTTTGTTATACTCTTCTGATAAGAATATAAATTCGAACAGATTCATTTCTTTTTAATTTTTTTTATAAAATATTCAACTAATATAATTAATCGCTAACATTCATAAACTTCTTAGTTTTATCTACGAATAACACAATAAATCTTTCTGGACCAAGAGAAAAACATCCCGATCACAAAAAAGTTACACTTCAAAGACAAAATCAGATTTCATTTGTTATAGATTGATATTTATTTGTATTCAAATTTGTCTCAAAATTGAGCCATCCAGTAATATCCGAGCAGATCTAGCAAATATATTACCAGATTAAGTGAGATCAAAATTTATCTCAGAATTAGAGCTCCAAAAATATTTTATTTAAGATTCTGATGGATCCCAAAATATCCCGTGGGATCTAATAAGATCCGAAAAGATAAGTAAATGTTGCTGTATAGAATGAGATAATAATATTAAATTAGATTTATTTGTACTCCATGACATATATTATTTTTAATAAAAGTATGAAAAAATGCAAAGAAAAATAATTTGGTCCGATCGAAGATGATGCCGTACTCATTTCATATGGCAGTGTGGTTTCGATTTTAAATGATCAGTTGGGTTTAAGAAAGCTGTCTGCAAGATGGGTGCCGCGTTCGGCCTCAATTGACCATAAATGTAATCGTGGCCAATAAGGTGATGGCAACAGTTTTTTGGGATGCACGTGGTATAATACACATTGATTACCTTCAAAAGGGAAAAAACAATAAACGGCGAATATTACGTCAACTTATTGGACCGATTTAACTAGGATTTAAAAAAAAAACGACCACATATCCTATTTTTTGGAAGGGATACTAAAATTGGAGAAGCGTTTTACTAAGTGTATTGAGCTAAAAGGAGATTATGTTCAAAAATATTCTTTTTTTTTGCAGAGAAAACTGTGTTTCATTCAAAAAGTATCCGCCCTCGTATATTACAATATATAATTATGTTTTATACGTATGGTAAATGTTAATGATGCTGGACTATATAGAATCATAACTAAATTATTAATCTTAATGTCATATATATTTATGTCTTAAATTGTATTATTCATATAACACCATATATGATTACATATTGCGTTATATATAAGAATGTACACTTAGAAAAAAATATTACTTAAATCGGCAAAAAACTTTTGCTGAGTTAACTAAATTTTAGTCAAGGTCCTTGCAAAAAAATTGCTAATGTCAGCAAAATATTTTGTTGAAAATCAGCGAGCGGAAAACCAACTCGCTTTTACATGAAAATACGTTCCACAGTGATATGCATACTTTAATTGTATAGAAAGAAAATGTTTATCTGGAGGTAAAAGACTGTTGGTGCCTTTTGGGGTTCCAAATCGGAAACATTTTTTTTTTTAATTTTAGTTTAAATTGTAGTTTTTGAGTGGAACAAGATATTGCGTTAATTACTTTATTTAATCGAATTTCCACCTTACAAATGTTTGTACCCTATAATCCACGTATACTACTAAAAGCCACAAATATCTATAGTGCAACACTGCTGTAGTGAATGGCAAGAGTAAACACTAGGCGTATGATTATTATATGCATGTTTTAATAACACTCATACGCACTGATGTTCTCACATTGTCGAAGTAAGTTAATCATTGCAGTGTTATTCAGATAGTCCACAACAGGGCTTTTAAAAATAGTATCAACCAGCATAAAAAATAATACTTTCTGCGACTGAAAACAAATCTTAGATAATGTTGTTTACAAAGATTATAAAAATCCAATGCCAAATATTTTTACCTTTTTTTACGTTTCTCGCATTTATTGAATTACATTTCGAACCATTTTCTTGCAATTTTACCTTTCTAAAGAATTTTTTTTATTTCATTTTTTTCGCATGAGATCGGTCAATATATAGTGACCGAAGTGTGTATTTACAAAACACGTGCAGAAAAGGACATATTCAGCAAAAAATTACATCAATAGCACATGGAGCAACTTCCTTAGTAAAAACGAAATTTCTTTCGGAGCTAAACTTCGTCTATTTAAAGCTGTTTGTCGCTCGATACAATCGTAGGGTGCGCACATATGGGGTCACTCGCATTTTGAAGAGGTAGATGGCATACAAAGATTCTTTTTAAAACGAATTCTTAAGTTACCTAAATTTATACCTAATTATGCTCTATTGCTTGAGTCGGGAATGGAAGACGCTCATTTGTTTACACTTGACCTACATATGAGATATATTACACAAACGCTATTTCAGTACACGGAAGTTCGGCTTCCTCATTAACTTAGTTTATTGGCATTAACGCATAAAGTTTCTTGAGCGAAATATTTAAATGCTTTAGGTCAAGATAGCAACATTGAACTATCACCAAATCTATCGACGGCGGAAGGGAATGAAAAACTTATAATGCTAAAGAACTACATAAAAATAAAAAATCACCAAAACCGTTTAAACAGACTTAGCCAATCTGAATCGTTTTATAAAAACCTAACGCCAACAGTAGCTCACTTTTATTTTAATGATGAAAATAATCAGTCGAATATTATGTGGATATTCAAAGCACATTGCGATCTTATAAACTTAAATGGATCCAGATTTTCGAGGAGAATTAATAAACGATGTTCATTGTGTAATATGGGAGAAAAGGAGAATATCCAACATTTTATTGGAATATGCCCAATTCTAAATACCTTTAGGCTGCGATTTTTTAATAAGATAACGTTATCAGAAGATGAAATAATTAGATATTTGAATGGGCTGAACCACTGGCAGAACTTAACAAAATACATTATCAATGCTTTGTCATATCGTAAAACATTAATATTAGTATACAACAACTAAATATGTAAAATAAAAATTATTGCTAATCTCTATTTTTCCGGCTAACGACATAGTCACAGCCGTATATTCTTTAAAATTATTTTTTATAACGTTTAAAAAAAAAAAAAAAAAATACATCAATAAAGAATTACTACTACTACTAGTGACCGAATTGCAGTACGAACTTGACCGCTTGGACTGCCATTTTCATAAATGGAGAATAAAAATCAATGGAGCGATAATGTCAAATACTTGGATGTGTATTTCGACAAAGATTAATTTTTTGAGTGGTATTTAAATAGTCAAATAACTTTCTAGTCGTATTCTATGGTAAAATAAACAAATAATGTAAATAATAAATACTTTTCGAAATATTTTGAATAAATTTAATCTGGGCACTACAAAAGACTATCATAGTTCCTCTACATTTTTCTCTGTGTACATACACAGAAACAAATTTAGCTATTTGCCAACTGAAATTTTGTTACTACAACTAAAATTCGGTTATTACGAATTTGAGTCGGTTAGCACAACTTAATATTAGTTTTTAAAGCAACGTTCAGTTAATTCAACTAAATTTTAGTTGCAAAACCCAAAATATTTAGAAATCTAATGCAAATATAGTTATACTAACTGAATTTATAAATTCTTATCAATAATATACACTCAAAAAAAATAAGTTAGTACAAAAGTTAGTAAAACGTCTTGTAAATCATGTATACTATTTTTTAGCAAATTTTTTTGCTAAAATCGTGTTTTCAGCTAAAATGTTTGTTATACTTATTCAGCATTTAACTGTTTTATACTAATGCTTTACTAATATACTAATGTTTTACTATTTAATTTTGCTAAAAAAAATTGTACTGATAAGCACATTAATAGTGTGGACGACAACCAGATTGAAAGATATACGCAGAATGAAGCAGATGTCGCGGCATGTCAAGATGTAGTAGAGAAGAGGAAAATGATACTAAGAAGTACAACTCTAATAAGACATATAAAAAAAATCAACCATGGAAGACTTTTGTATCTGTTTTTCATACATAAAACAAAATTGAGGATTAAAACAACTTAAATTTTGCGTTGTCACCGGCTTGTGAAAATAATTGTCTATTAATAAAATAAAAGACAGAGGAAAATATTTAAATTTAATATGTATTTCTATAATAAATGTTAATAGATTAATAATCTAGTGTGGTCAAATTGCAAACAAACATATACAGACATGTAGATAGAGGAAAGCGAAAGACAAAGACACACATCTTAGGTAGATTTTTATGGTTCCTTCTTCTTTTTGCAAAAAAAAGGGTTGTTTTTTTCGTTTGTTTTTGTTTATTTTTTCGTTTCGTTTCTATAATTATCTTCGGCGTGCTTTAAAAGAAAGCATCATTTAGACAACCATTGATCTAAGTAGTTGAAAGAAAATTTTTGTTATGTTATATATATTTATTTCTATATATTTTCAGATATTAAATTAATTCATGTCGTCAATGTGGGAAAATGAAAATTTTTATATTTCGTAATTATTGTAAATTATTTTTATAAGAATCACAAAAATATGTTTTATGATTTTCAGCAAATAAATTAACTAAATTACAATTTTTCTACAAATTTTTTGCGTTTTTTTTCAGTCTACTAAAATTCAGCAAAAAATTTATTAGTTTTTAGCAAGGCATTTTTATTTCTAATCCACTAAGTGTTAGCAAAACTTTTGCTGAATCTACTAAGTTTGTTGCTAAAAATCAGCTAGCTGATTTTCAGCAAAAGATTTTGCTGACATTAGCAATTTTTTTTGCAAGCACCCTCTTGACTAAAATTTTGCTGACTCAGCAAAATTTTTTGCTGACTTTGCAAACTTTGAGTGTACACTTTTCAATTCCGTTGGCATTTTATTTCTTTGTGTGTATAAAATCCAAAATTAAAAGTAATAAAAAAGAAGAAGAAATCACACAACACAAACTAAACGTTATTAGTATTGTATATGCATTAGGGTTATAACTTTTAACCAGAGCCCTAAATGAATCATTCATTTTTGAATTAATTCGCGAATCATTCATGCACTGAATTAGTAAAATTTTGAATTAATTCTTTTCGCCAAAAAATGAATTGAATGAAATTCGAATCGATTCATATGCCTTTGGCTGGAATGAATTGCAATTGTGAAAGGCGTGGTAGAGAAGAATGAGTGTATTTTCTAAAAATCATAACTACATTGTAAATTTTCAATTTTCTGAATCAGACTGCGCAGTTTCTGGTTGAACCTTCGTCTGTGACCCTGTTTTTTTTTTTTTGAATAATGTAATATTTGTTATGTTTTTATTTGTTCG
This sequence comes from Delia radicum, assembly GCA_021234595.1. Taxonomy (NCBI): domain Eukaryota; kingdom Metazoa; phylum Arthropoda; class Insecta; order Diptera; family Anthomyiidae; genus Delia; species Delia radicum. The sequence continues at coordinate 144,776,049 of CM037852.1, forward strand.
ATTGCGTCTATATGAAATTTTCTGTGCAATCACTGACCGTGGTAGAGATAAACTGATTTCTAATGACACAAGCACGCGCACTACACGTTAGACAGATCGCTTTAGCCCACTGATCTATCGTCAGGTCGAGTTTTGTTGTGATTAAAACTAGTTTTATTCAATACATGGTGTGTTTGTTCTTGCATACATAATCTCAGAAGTACAACTCCAACACAACACAACAGTTCTATTTTTGCAATTAATTTTCAATTCAAATGAGTTTGACGAAATGAATTGCAATTCATTTGACTTGAATTAATTTTGAAATAATGCAAATGAGTAAGTTAGTTATATATTAGTTAGTTATATATTATTTTTGTAATAAAAAAATAAAATGTATTTTTCTTTTCAATTCAATATAACTTGCTTCCTATAAAATAGACTCGGAACATAAAAAACAATAGTTAATAAAAATATATGCAAAATATAACAAAAGTAAAAATAATATAAAAATAGTGTTTAACAGATGTAATAATCGTAACCAACAAATTTTAAATGCAATCAACTTTATTATGTAATGATGAAAAGTTATGAAATATAGCACTTGTCAATTTTTATGAAACTCTTCATCACATAGAAGAAAATTTTATAAATATGATTAAGAACACGGTGCTAAAGTGAAAACAACTTGTAAAATGACTTAATGTAGGTTGTAGGACTTGTTGAGTAAATCACTTTTCAATTTTCAGAAATTTCATAAACTATTAACTGTTTCTCGAATATTAAACGTGTCGCTAAGCGTATGCCAAAACCAAAATAAGTAATACCCGAAGAAACAAACTCCAAACACCAAGTTTACTTTGATTATTTGCAATTAATTTTTCATTTCATTAATATGAATTGAATTTTTTTCTCATTCATTTGAATTAATTCAAAATCAATTCAATTCAAATGAATTGAAAATGAATTGCAATTCATTTCGAATTGCAAATTATTTCGCCAAATTCATTTGAATTGGAAATGAATTTCAATTTATTTTTGCCAAATTCATTTGAATTAATTCAAATTTCATTCAGCTATTTTTTTTATGTGAAAAGAATTAATTCAAAATTCCATTCAAATTCATAATGAATTGAAATCAAAAAAGAATGATTTATTTAGAGCTCTGCTTTTAACCTATTTCACGCTATACCCAGCTAAATAAGAGCTGAGGAAGAAATAGAAAATATACCGCATCTAGTAATTTGTGGTGCAAAATCATGAATAATTTTAACATTGTCGTGTCATTGGGCAAATGGAGTGAAGATATAACTTCCTTAATAGCATTTTAAACACTTAATGAATGAGTAATACTATTTAAAATTTACAAGTTTGATATAATTTTTATTAAAAAATAAAAATTATGTTTTTTTCGACCTTTAATTGTGCAATGAAAATGAAAATTATTCAAGTTCGAGGCCATACTCTATATTTCTTTATTAGGATATTGTCCTAACAAATAATCTATAGAGTTTTTGTTTTCAAATTAATTCTTTGACGCTTTCAGGAATGTGTTGAAAGATCTATTTCGGGAATTTTCTAGGTTCCCATCATCAGAACACGTTTTGAAAGCTGTAGCAATCCCATGCCAAACATCAAACATTCATATAAACCAGTTTATTCACTACATGAGAACTAATATATGAGCTTGAAGTTAAAGATTATAACCATTAATCAAAAAATAAATTGAAAACTTGTTTGTTATGTGTAAGGTCCACCTCTGGTGGATATTCAATACACGTTTTTTGTTTTTCTCTCCTTTTATTTTTGTTTAGTTTATAAACAACACAGGAGAATGTAAACTAGACGGTACTTTGTCTTTTATACAAGTTTGATATAATTTTTATTAAAAAATAAAAATTATGTTTTTTTTTCCACCTTTAATTGTGCAATGAAAATGAAAATTATTCAAGTTCGAGGCCATACTCTATATTTCTTTATTAGGATATTGTCCTAACAAATAATCTATAGAGTTTTTGTTTTCAAATTTATTCTTTGACCCTTTCAGGAATGTGTTGATAGATCTATTGCGGGAATTTTCTAGGTTCCCATCATCAGAACACGTTTTGAAAGCGGCAACAATCCCATGCCAAACATCAAACACTTATATAAACTAGTTTACTCACTATATGTGAACTAATATATGAGCTTGAAGTTAAAGATTATAAACATTGATCCACTATTTAAAATAACTATAATTTAATAATTTTGGCAGTTGTTAACATTAACTTCTATTAAATCGAAAACTGTTTATATGCTAATACTTTGGCAGTCAAGTTAAAGCGGTTCTTTCAGCACTGCTTTCACTTTATTTTGCTGGGTATTTATTCAAAAAATGTGAATGAAAGTGAACAAAGAAAAAATTGTTGAAAAATGGAATACAAATCCCAACTTCTAGTTTATTTTTTTTTTTTAATATCTAAAGAAGTCAAAGATAGCCAAAAGTCTCAATAAAGAAACATAAAATTATAGAAACTAGTTCCAGAAAGTTGTACAATTAGAATACTATGTGCGTAAAGATCAATGTATATGTAGTTAAAAACAAATTAAATTTTAGTACAGTGTTATTTTAACGTCATATAGACTGTCGCAATTAATTTTTAATTAATATGCATTTTGCAAATTTAATTTGACAAATTTAATTTAAAAAATTATAAACGCTATTAAATTTCACTTGAAGAAAGGACGCCTTAGATTTCAGTAAATTCAACTAACATTGTCATTCGTTGTTTCTGTTCAAAAAATTAATCACAATTGTAATAAAAATAACCACATACGCAGTAAAAAATTAACAAACATTTATTTATTTGATTTTTTTTTTAATAAAAAAAACTACTAATTTAAATGAAGGTAAAATCATAATGCTATAAACACATAGACCACAGCAGACTGCAGAGCTACACGACTGCAAATGCCGTTGACTGCAATCGTCGCCCTGTGGTCAGCTACTTATTATTTTGGAAACGACAGCAGCATAGTAAACAGCTGATCACGATTCAATTTAAAAATATCAACAGCTGTTTTTTTATACAAATCAGGGATGTTAACGTTGGTACAATTGTACTTTTTTGGTATATTTTGACCTTCTAAAGTACCGTGGTACTACCGCGACTCATTTGGTACAATTTAAAAATTTTTAATTTTTCCCCTTTTTGAATTTTTAGTATAGCAAACAAATTGTTATTGTGTCCTTTTTCATTGCATTTATTCGTTTTATGTAATGAGCTCTTAAAATATATGCGACTATATCCGCCAGATTTTACGATTTATCATCATTTTAAGGATTTTGAAGAATAAAGTTGGCAATTTTTTTTTTTTAATATCGATTAAAAATTTACGATTTTTTACAAAATTTATCTGGCAGCTCTTACATATATTGACACTTGTTGCAGCCAACTTCACTTTTATTTTGAATTTATTAAAATTCTGAAGAAGTGAAAATTGATATATAGATATGGCATCCTTTATAACATAAGGGAAAACAGTGGACATTAGAGTGAGGTGAGTTTCTAAAAATAGAACTGTTGTGTTGTTGGAGTTGTACCTCTGAGATTATTTATGCAAGAACAAAAACACCGTGTATTGAATAAAACTAGTTTTAATCACAACAAAACTCGACCTAACTATAGCTCAGAGGGCTAAAGCGCTCTGTCTAACGTGTAGTGCGAGTGCATGTGGCATTAGAAATCAGTTTATCTATACCACGGTCAGTGATTGCAATCGAACAAATAAAAACATAACAAATATTACATTATTCAAAAATTCAAAAAAACAGGGTCACTGACGAATGTTCAATACCAGAAACTGCGCAGTCTGATTCAGAAAAAATTGAATATTTGCAATGTAGTTATGATTTTTAGAAAATACACTCATTCTTCTCTACCACGCCTTTCACAATTAAATTAAATAAAATTGCATATTAATTATAGTATTAACTGCAATTGTCTGAAAAAGACGTTAATATTCAAACTCAAACGAAAATTAAATTATTGTTAAAGAAATGAAAGAAAATTCCAAACAATCTTATATATGTTTAATTTAGAACGAGCTCTCAACATCCGTATATTTTCAAAAATAAAGCAAATCAAACATATTAGCTAGGTTAATACTAGTATTTCGATCTGGTTAAAGATCTCATCAGAACCCAATGTTTTAGAAAAGTTATAGCCTCCATAATAGGCAGAACTTTAACAAAAAACCGATTAATCATTAATTTTGCTCCATTCTTGTCTTCTTAGTAAAAATATTACTTGAGCCAGAGTAAAAACTAAAATATTTTTAACTGAAGTCGTTAAAAAATTAAAACGTTTGTAGTTTTTGATCGGTAGTAGCTAATTTTCAAAATGAACTGAATGACAATATGTTTCCAGACATTTCTAGTCGTTGCTGGAATTTTATCCATTCCACACTGGTCTGCAAATGTGGAAAGAGTTTTTTTCTTTTCAAAATATAATAAAAACTAAGGAAAGAAACAGACTACATTAGCCAACATTATCAAGTCTCATACAGACTAAGGATTGGTTAAGAGCGACAAATTTATGCTGCTATGATGTAGAAATTCCAAATAGTTTATTAACTAAACGAATAATTCCATGATTTGGTCTCATATATTCATAAGACTTTTTTATGCCTTATTTTATTCATACATATAATGTATGTTATTGTAAGGTTTTGTTTTTTTTTTTTTTCTGTACAAGAGAATTTTTATGTATTTTTTTTTTTTTTGTTGTTTTAATAAATTTAAAAAAAATGGTACCGTCAACGTCCAAAAAGTACAATTTTTTTTGGATGTTGGTACAAAATTGAAAACTCCATTTAACATCCCTGATACAAATGCATTTTTGTTTCAGTAGTGCCAATTACATCTTTTTTTTCTTTATTAAAATAGAACAACATGCTTGGTTGTAGACACGTATATAAAGTTCACTTAAAAATACAATTACTTATTTATAATACATTATTATAACGTGAAAATAAATTTATATAACCCCTCTTGAATATTAATGCAATTATACCATTTGATGTTGCGACGTTTTTTGTGTTTAACAAAATAAAATATTTTTAAGCACTAATTTGTTACATATTTTGTTTTATTGTCAACACTATTTTTGTTTTGCAGCCAACAAAAATAGAAATTAACCTAAGTTGACTACAGCGGCAAAAGTAGTCGGGTAGCCGTGTAGTTGTGTTGGTGCCAAAATAATCGTTTTCATATAAACGTGTGTATTTTATTTTTGACAGGCTGTAGTCGTGTAGCTGCAGTCGTCTATGTGTTTATAGCATAACACTGTAATTTGATGTGGTTTTTTTAATGAACTACATATGTAGTCAAAACTGAAATTTCTTCTACAAATGGAGAGTTTTTTCACTTAAAAGTAAAGATACAGAGAAATAAAGTGCCAACCGAATTGAAAAGTGTAAATTAATGGTAACAACTTCTAAGTTCAGTTATTACAACGATATTTACATTAGATTTCTGAATATTTTAGATATTGCAACTAAATTTTCAGTTGAATGAACTAAACTTTGTTGCGAAAAGTAATGTTAAGTTGTGGCAAAAACCTGAAACTTATAATAACGAAATTTGAGTATTATTAACCGAATTTCAGTTGGCAAAATGCTAAACTTTTCTCTGTGTGTGTATTACAACTCAAACAACTACAAATATTTACAGTAGAAGATCCCTGAGTGCACGATCTTTTGGGAAAACAAACACTACTGTCTTGTTGCGGATAATGAAAAATATGAAAAAATTAATTTTACACACTTCCTGGCTCCTACAAAAGAGGAATCAGACCCGAACCCGCAGATTTTAATGAACTATGGATATATGGTATAGGATCACAAAAATTAATACTTAATTTTTATTGGTGTCCAATATCACGTTTAGAGTTCAAAAAGAGGCTTGAATGTTTCTGTATGAAATTTTCAAAAATTAGATTTTTTATTGCATGTGGTTAAAGTACTCGTTAACGATGCCTCCAAAATCCTAATAATTTTATTTTATGTACATCTGGCATCACCAAAATTAATTAATTTAATTGCCATAAAAATATTTTCAGATTGTTAATTTTGTAAAAAACTTATCGAAAGGTAAAAGGTTTACCTCAGAGCATGCGCCCGTTTGGCAGCCATTTTTTAGTCTGAACTACAAGTTGGCTGTTTATTTTCATATAAATATTTTATTTTAAAAAGTTTGTAAAATTATATGTGTTTTATCCAAAATCCCCGTGGGAGTCACTAGGACAAACGGCTGGCGTGCCTTGGTAACAGTACTTAAGAAAGCAAAAATTACCTATATAGTGCACCCAGAAGGGCCATATTTTTGAATTACTTAAAATATAGTTAGAAAATTTCTTAGCGAAAAGTCGCATAAAATCGAATGAAGTCGAATATCGGAAAAAGTTCAGATAACACCTCGATTAAACTAAATTGGCATTAATATGTGCTATTTTGAGCCAAAACCAAATATAGATTCTCAATAAAGCGACAGATTTTATGTTACTTAATTTGTATTTTTATAAATAACAAAATTACAATAAAACCAGTGAATGTCTCTTAAAAAAGCTTTAATTTGATACCAAATGTGACTATAGCTACTTTAAAATAGAGCGAAATAATCCGCAAAACGAAAAATGAAGGCATCTGAGACCCCACTTAGTAACTTCTAAACATGAGGTTGGGTAGATAAAAAAATTACGTGTGCATTAAGTTTTTTTTTTTTGCCACATGTTCAAAGTTTACTTGGATATACGGGTCAGGGTCGGGTTACCTCCCTTGTTACAAAAATCTGATTATAATCGATACTACCCAGCCAGAAAATGCCAATGGTCTGAAAAATCAAGCACTGGCAGAGCACTATTTGCCAATGATCTAACAAATAAAGTGCTGGCAAAGCACCGATTTACAACGCTCTGCCAATGTTAGTAAAAAGTGCTTTGCCAGTGCTTATTTAACGAAATTTACAACAGTAAAAATAATAAAAGCACTGGCAGAGCTCTGGCTTTGAACGCTCTGCCAACGTTCTTAAAAAGTGCTTTGCCAGTACTTGATTTACAAAATTTACAACCGTAAAAATAAAAAAGGACTGGCACTGTAATAACTTAGAACGCTTTCCCAACAAAGTGCATTGCCAGTACTTATTTACAAAATTTTCAACCGTTAACATAATAAAAACAGTGGCACAGCGCTTGTTCACAACAAGAGTGGAAAAATTCAAAACTAAATTGCAATTTATGATTTGAAGTTAAGAATATTAAGGTCTCCTATTATAGTCAGCACAAAGTATAGTTTTTGTACTAAAATTTTACTTAACAAATTTATTTTCAAATTTCTTTCTTTAGTAAAATTGTAGTAAAAAATCGTGCTAACTTATCACAAAAAAAATTTTATAAAAAAAATATTCAGTTATTTTGTAATTAACTTAGCTGAAGCAAGCCTATTGTTATTTCTATTCAAATTACCAAAATCATTCAATAAGAAATAATACAACTCTTTACTGAAGTGAATTACTATTTAGGACTTTATTGGTCGTTTTTGGTTTTGGTACTGGCAAAGTGCTTATTGCCAGTGCTTTGCCAACGTTTTAAAAAGAAACGGCCAAGCCCTGCCCGGTGTTATCATTTTGGGGTTGGCAAAGCACTTATTATATCATTAAAAAAGCACTTTTTTGGTTGTTCTACCAATGCTTTGCCAACGTTTTAAAATTATGGTTTTGGTACTGGCAAAGCGCTCATTGCCAGTGCTTTGCCAACGTTTTAAAAAAGGAACGGCCAAGCCCTGCCCGGTGTTATCATTTTGGGGTTGGCAAAGCGCTTAAATCTTCAGATATCCAACACTCTGCCAACGCTCATACCACCGTTGAAAGCACTGGGCCAATGCTTTGCCGCTCGTATTTTTCTGGATGGGTAGGTTTGTTTTTTTTTTCGAAATTTATAAAAATATTCCATACAAATTTATGTATTTATAAAATTTCTAAGTTGGTATTAATTTAGCTTCTTAAATATTCAGTAGTTATAAAAATGCTACGAAGTTTTAAAAATTCTTGGCTTCTCTCTTTTAAATGTAAACAAAAAAAAAAAAAAATAATGTCAAAAAATTATTTAAAATTTTTGTGTCTTTAATTTGAAAAAATCAGTGACGTAACAGTTTTAACTTTTATTCAAAAAATTGTTTGTACAATCTTTCTCATTTTTTTAATTTTTTCACATTTTTTTAATTTTATGTTACTGGCTCTGTATGATTTATTTTTTCAAATCACACAAAATCTTTTCAAAAACATGACTTTGATTTTTCAATAATAATAAAAATTATTTTGTGTTTTTTTTTTACAATACCAGCAATTAACGAGTTGAAATAAAAATTTAAATCTCCGGAAAAACTAAACGCAACAGTTAAACAGGTGAGCAACCTGTTTTTTTCTTTTATAAATGCAAAATAACCCACATATTTCATCAACGTATGAACCACAACTCAGGTTTATATTAATTTTTATTTTATTTACAATTTTTAAAAGTTATTAGTTGAAAAATCAAATCAATAAACAACTTTTATGAATTATTTTAAAATAAAAATCAAAATTATAACTGGAGTTTTATGAATAAATATGATAATGACTAGAAAAAAAACAAACACACTATAAATAGAAATCGTTCGTGGTAAATTTCATTCTAACTCAACACACAGAGTAATGTGGGATTTAAAGTCACCCAATTCCTTTAACGTGTGAGTTAAATAGAAGATATTTACGATTAACACTAAATGGCACGAAGAATGTTGATGAAGACCGTAGTGGGTCAGAAAATGAATTCCATTCATGCTAGTGTCTAATAACTTTTTCTGTGTTTTTTTCTAATAGTCAAAGTAAATTATCATATAAAAATTATAATTTTTCTGTTAATTTAGAGAAAAATTTGTCATGATCTCAAACCGAACAAATAAAATCTCACACATAAACTTATAGATCAACGATAAAATTCACTATTAAATCAAAAAACTTTAAAAAAATTAAATATTTGCAAGAAAGCAGTATTTTGGTACACACAAAAAAATAAAAACCCATTTCAATCACGAAAACCACCGATTCAATTACTTTAATTGCTGAAATTCCGCCAACAACGAAAATTACTTCTTCAATTACGAATTGATAGCACTTTAGTTGAATATTTTTCAATAAAATATTGATACATTTGATTAGTATTTTTGTTCATTTGGTTTACCTTTTTGATTAATATTTAATCAACACAATTAAAAAATAATTGAATATGGTAAACATTTTGATCACTTTTTAATCAACTCAATTAAAAATCAGTTGATTTTAAAAAACGCACAATTAAATATTTAATCGAATCAATTAAAAAATGATTGAAGTTTAAAATTATATTTAATTAAACCTGTAATTGTCTCAATTAAAAGGTTAATTGAAATAAAACTAGTATTTGGCATTTTTCAAGTTTGTTTTTATTGAAAGAATCAAAGTCAATAACGTTTTGTAAACGCATTACAAAATAAACATAATACACTTCATGTTTTAGTTATTTAAGAACAAAAAATACAATATAACGAACAAATTAAAATTAATGAAGCTTTTTAAGAATTCAAACAGCTTCTCTATATAAAAATATAATATATAATATAAATTTAAAAAAACAGATTTTGTTTTTACAAAATAATTGTTAAAAAATAATTATATAACCTTCTTATGTGTTGTGTCTTTGCAATGCGTGCATACCCTAGGTAAAGTAGGACATATTGTAAATTCACCCAAGAAGGTAAACTTTATAAATTCATAAAAAATGTTTATAAGTACACATTTTTTAAGGCTTCTTGTTTAAATAAAAAATATAATAAAAGTCAGTATGACTTAGTTAGATAAATGAAATAAAAATAGTTGTACTTTTGCAAAGAAAACTAAACTAAATGGTACACTATTTAATTTGATTATATGCACCTGAATTAGACATTGTAGGTAGGTTCAACGTTTTGAGAACATTTGCAGAAGAAATCTCTGTTTTTAAATAATACAGCACTTTGCTTTCCAAAAATTACCATCTTGCTTTTAAATCTTTTGTCATTGGAAATTTTAAGGAAAAATCTAGTTCAATCTGAAATAATTGAAAGAAAACAAATGTTAAATGCTTTAGAATTTAATAAACATTAATAATTCATTCTTACCAAATGCATATCGGAAGGTTTTCCATACTCGGGCCATAATTCTAAAATTTCCTTTGTTGAATTTGACTCCACCATTTGTTTGAACCGATATTGAGCACACTGTCTCCAATAAAGATCAAATTCTTCAGCAGTGAGTTTTTCCGTTCGTAGTATTTTCAAGGCAATAGAGTAGTTTTCTTCTGGTTCTAAACAAATAAATACATAGTTTTAGTAAATCAAAAGTTATAAGAAAGGTATTCACATCTATATACACTGTCCCTTAAAAATCGATTTTCGTTTATTAAACCCTTAGTTTTATTTCCAATGGTTCCAAATGAAATAAATCGTTTTTTAATTAATTAATTAATTAATAATCATATAATCATATAATTACAAATTATATACTATTACCCTAACCGAGCACTAGCTACTATGGCCTTCGGCGCGTTGTAGCGAAAACAGACCAGTGCCTCTGGTGGGAATCGAACCCACGACCCCCGCACTGATAAGCCAGCACGCTACCAACTAGCCTACCGGGGCGCACAATCGTTTTTTAATTTAGTACCCTTTATCACATATTCAAATTTAATTAAAATTATAAAGCCATTCTGTAAATTGTCTAGTATTTTTTGAGTCAAAAGTGAAAAAGTTAACCCTATAAATGAAATAAAAAAATTTTGTCAAACTTTCGATTTTTTTTTAATTTTTAACAAAAAAGCATATATGTATGCCATTTTTGGCCGAAATTTGGCAAGGGTTCACGTTTTGGATTTGTAACAATTTGCAACAAAACTGGGGGTGTAACGACAAATCTATTTCAAGGGACACCTTAATATTTTATTAATAATTTAATTGTTCCATATTCTTACCCTTTTCTTTGATTTCTTTTTATTTTCAGCAATCTTTATTCTTTTTAAAGTTTTTAAATAATTTTTCAGCAGCGCAAGCGTTATAGCAAAAGAAAAAAAATTCTATAGTGCCAAGCAAAATTTTTGTGCGTCTCTTCTTCTATATTGCTTCGTACACAACTATTAGCGCAAGTGGTTATATATCAGGAAAAAAAAATGTGACACCTTTTTTTTTTGCAAAACTAATTTGCTTAATTTATCAATTAATTTTAAACACTTCACAACGCGTTTTTCAAGGAATTGAATTAAACATTTATTTTGTATTTCTTTTAAAGAAATTGTTATTATTTATTTATCAACAATCCTTTTTTTAACAATCAGCAGCGCACGCGTTTTCTGCAGTAAAATACATCAACTAAAAAGTAATGAAGAAAAATATGTGTGAGCCAAATAATAAAAAATGTGTATGCATTTTTTCTTTTGCTCTTTCATTCTTTTCCAACAAGAACAAGTGTCGCATACAATGTAAAAAACAATATACGTCTGTTAAAAATGCGTTTACACTTATTCATTTGAGAAAAAAAGTTATAAATTTTCATATAGTACATATTATTTTACTGAATAAAAAATCAAGAATAAATATAAAACATAAAATACAAAGTATTTATGTTCGATTAACTTTTCGGTTTAAAAATCATTTTACTTACTTTAGTAATAATTAATAAGCGTTTCAAAAACATAGCACGTTGAGAACATTCTTTTTAATTCCGAAAAATGAGTAATAAAAAAAAAAATTAGAGACTTACAATTTTGATCAACAATTAATTGGTTCAATTAAAAAGTAATTGACACACATTTTATTTTTCAACAAACCGATTTAATCAAATATTTTTGAGCAATATTTTTTTCTGTGTATGTAATACCTTTGTTTATATAAGTGGACTATTTAAAAGTGACAATTTGTTTATGATATTTTTTTTTAACTAACAGTTACTTATGGCCTCTGGAAAAAATATAAAAAGAAATACAGGAGCTAATAAACAAATTATGTCTTTGTAAGTAAAGGTAGAGGAGGGCAATCATGATAAATAATGCATTTCGCGTTCCTGCATAACGTCATGCCCCTTTAAATCTTATTGGACGACTAAAAGCCACCAAAATCTAGGGTGCAACACTGCTCTAGTGAAAGGCAAGAGTAACACTAGGCGTATGATTATTATTTGCATGTTTTAATAACACTCATACGCACTGATGTTCCGATATAGACGATCATCAGTGCGTATTATTAGGTGTGTTTTCGTATTATTAGGTGTGTTTTCGTACTTTTTGGGTAAAGTTCGTTAAAATGAGAGTTACAAAAAATACAGTCAAAATTTACAAAAACACGCAAAAGTACACGTATGCCAAAATTCATATTTCTAGCATTAAAAAATATAAATAATTGCCACACACAGAGTAAAATTTAGCTATTTGCCAACTTAAATTCAGTTACTACTACTCAAATTTGGTTATTACGAATTTCAGACGGCCCCTTTGTGCCAGAGACCGCACAGTGGTCGGTGCTGTATGAAGTCGTCGGCCAAAAATACTTCCAGTATAGGTATCATCGTGCAACTTCGGTCACGGCTTTATTAATATGTCAGAACTATTTAATGATAAAATGGGAGTGGTTGATGACTCATACCCACCCCCTACCGTACCATAGCACCCACATTCACCACACGTAAGCAAACAATTGAGAAAAAATGTACGAAACTTGTTTTTAATTCATTTGTTAACAACTTTTTTACAAGATTAGTTTTAAAAAAGAAAAATACTGACTAATTAAATATGAAATAATATGTAATAAAAAATTATAAAAAGGTTAAGGGGGATTGTTACTAAAAAACAGACTTAATATTAACAATTTTTAAACTGCTATAAAAAATAAATGCGCAATATTTTTTAATTCTGTTTTTTTTTATTAAAAAAAAAAAATAAACTATTGGTGAATTTTTATAATTTTAAAACTCAAAATTTGGTCAACTAGAATCGCCAGGGTTGCCACCCAATTGTGGGATGTTTATTTTAAAGAACAAATTCGGCTGCAGTTGTACAGCAAAAACTACTGAACCGATTTAGATCAAATTTTGTTTTGACTTGCAGATTATTAAATTCTCTAGTACTTACTGTGGCCATATTTTTAAATTTTGATCTAATTTTTTTTTTAATGGATGAAAAAAATTAAATGTTTCCATTTTTAAAGTTTACATTAGCATAACTTCAACAAAAATCTATATTTTTCAAAAATGGTATTAGAAAATTTAATAATCTATAAATCAAAATATATCTAGGACATCATCAATCTTGATTCAAGTCAGATGTTTCTGAGTTTAATAAAATCGACTCATTTTGGGCAAGTCAATCGGAATATGTATTTTGAACTCTTGTTTTTGTACGATTGCATTTTTGCCAAAATTCTGAAATTTTTTGCAATTATAATTTAATCGTGTTTCTAAATGACTTTATTCAAATGTGTAGCCCTCAATTTTATATAGCTTTTCACGATATCCTTCACTTTTCAAGCTTTTTTACCATTTGCACCTCTTTCTGAGCACTAAATATCAAAAATATGTGAACGCGAAAGCAATTATAATATGTCGAGGGCCTATATTCAAAACCCTCTATCTTAAAAAACACAACTTTTCAGGAGAGCCAAAAAAAATTCGGTATTCTGCAATATTTTTTAAAGCAACTACTGAATCTCGCATATAATTGGTTTTTAAAATGTTGCATTATTGGGGACTTTATGATAGATAGAGGGTTTTGCATCTCAAAAATATTCAATGTTTATGTATGAAAATGATCAGATAGAGGGTTTTGCATTTTAATAAAAATAAATTATTTTGATTTCATTTATGCCATTTTTCAGTTTTTAAGGTGATTTATTTAAGATAACGGCTAGTAATACAACATAAGATCAAAAATTAATAATAAACAATATGAAACAAAAAGTTATGTGTTTTTCTTTTGCTTTTTTAAAGTTTTCTTTGGAGTTTGATTGGAATAAATTATCGTAAAAATAATGGTACTCCGGTGGTATTACGCTCTTCAAATCTTGCAAATTCTTCCACTTATTTGGCTGAATTGATAGTGGACCAGAATTTTAATTCAATTCAGAATCGGCTTTTGCTATTTTAATAAACAATTAAAAAATGTAAAATTCAAGCATGCAAAGAAAAAAAATAGTAAGAAAACACGTATTGCAAGAAGAAATTATTCCAAAAAAATATTTGAAAATTTAATATTTGAAAATATAGAGGGTTTTGCATTCAGAAAAATTAATTACGTAAGATAGAGAAATAACAAAAATGCAAATAAAACAGCAAAAAAAAATATTTTTGTTATGAAATTCACACCATACATGAGGGCTGTTTTACTGAACATTTTACCATAAAAAAAGTCATTTTCGTGAAAATGAAAGATAGAGGGTTTTGAATATAGGCCCTCGATGTGCCTATTGCAAAAACAATTTATAAAAAGGATTAAATTAAGAAAAAATAAAATTAAAAGTCCGTAGAAAAGAAAAAAAGACAAACACATTTATTTACATGCATAACAGTTCAAAGTTGGACATCAAAAACAACGAGGCCGCTTTGATCTGTGGGTGATAACTAAAAGACGTGCAAAAAATGGGCAGCTGATATTACCAATTTTAGAATCTTGTAATATTAAGTTATAAACCAAAAAAAAAATCCCATTGGAGATTTCAGGGGGGAACACAACTAAAACTCTACTTGAAATTTAAATATATGGAACAATAACAATGACACTTTAAAAGTATTAATTTTATAAGAAATCCACACCAAGCTAAACACATTTTAATGACTTTAAAATTTAGTTAATATCTTTTAATTCAATATTCATTTTAATTAATTTCAAGCATTCTGGTTAAGTGGTATGTCCTCCCTTTACTAGTCACAGGATTGGTAACTTTAGGACCATTGACACTGCTTAACCCACTTCAGTATTAAATTATGCCAGTCCTGTGATAATTCCTTCTTTAGCCAGTCACTTTTAGCTCAATTGACTCCTCATTCCCCATATGGTACCTATTGATATAATCCCCAAGAGGGATGGTAAATGGATTTCTTAAAAATTGTTTCTTTCGATACCCAAAGTAATAAAACAATTTTTAAATATAAATTAACAATATATATACAAATTAATTAGTGTATAAAAATTAAATTTAGCCGATGTTGGTTACAAACATTATAAAAATCCATTGTTTAATATTTTTACTTTTATTTTCTAAGTTTCTCACGTTTATTGAAGTACGCATTGCACAATTTGTTTTGTTAATTCAACAGTTGCAATTGGTAGCAAATATTCAGAGTTGTCACGGAAATTAAATCGTACAAACAATTTTTCGTTTTCGTATCGATTTATGTGTGGTTGTTTTCTGTGACATGCATGATTGTCTTTTTTCTAATTTTGTCAGTATTTTTATTATTTAAGGGAATGCTCCGTAATGTGGCCCTACATATGGCGTATGGGTTATATACTAACAAGGGAGTTATCCCGACCCGGACCGGAACGGCAAGTCTTAATGAACTTTGGATATGTTGTAGAGAATTAAAATTAAAAAAAACACGGGTCCCTTACCCGTGTTTTTTTTAGCTGCTTAAAATCATGTTTAGGCGTTAATAGGTGGGATCAAAATTTACCACATTTTACATTTTTACGGTTTATTTCGTCCTGTTAATGGTATTTATAGTCAAATTTGGTATCGAATGAAATGTTTTTTGAATACACATTCAATGGTGTACAAATTATGCCCAGTTATGACATATTTTTAGAACAATATGAAAACAAACCGAAAGTTTCAGGGTACAGGCTACATTTGGGAATAGTTTCTTTAATTTCTCCCCAAGCCTCTTCGAAAGTTACTATATTTCTAAGGTAGATATCAACTTTTACAAGCTCTTCCTAAACTTGAATGTTTTTATTGATTATTTTTGGAAATGTTTAATTTATTTTTGGGAATTGTGGGATTCATTACAGCAAATCCTAAATTCTGACATTAATTTCACATTTTTTACTTTAATACATAACACCCTCCTATCTTCATATGAGGAGACCTCGATTCTTGCGATTTTCTCTGGAACTATTTGGACTATTTATCCAATAATTTAAGTGAAATAATTTTTTTAAATTTCTTCATCCTTTAAATTCACATCACACATGTGAAATGACAGCAAAAAAATATAAGTTTTGGAAAATTTGTACATCAAACTGTGATAATTACTTGTGAAAAAGAGACAACAATAAGATTAAAAAGTTGAAAAATATATTGTTCATATGTATTAGTAAATTATGTCTATTCTGATTAAAACAATACATTGTTAATTCTGTCATTGACAAAACTCCACTTAGACACACTCATCGCTGTGTCGATCATGGCTCATCTCACGAACAGGTGATAGTACGAGTCATAGCCTGATGTATGACTGTGGGTATGAATCTCACTACGACACAAAAAAAACAAAGTTTTTCATATAGAACAATTTAAAATTTTATATGCTTTGTACAATTAACAACCACATCAACCACTGACGAGTTCTTGGAGAAGACGAAACTGCGGCAGTCTGGCACATCCATTGTGTCCATTAATATTTTTAATAAAAATATTTTCATCTAAACACAAAATAAAAAAAAAAAATTATGTTTAAGGCACGAAGAATGTTGATGAAGGCCGTTGCGGGCTAGAAAGTTAACTCCATTCATGCAGGTGTCAAATAACTTTTTTCTAATTGTTTTTTTCTGTTAATTAAAGTAAATTATCACAAATAAAATTATAATTTTTCTGTTAATATGGAAAAATATTCATGATCTTTAACCGAACTAACCAACAACTCACACATGTTTAATTAATTTTATAATTAAACCTCATAAATCAACTTTTACAATGCCGAATTACGAAACGGTTCTATTAGGGAAGCGGTTTTTCACTTTTTGCTTCTTGGTAATTTACAAGAATATCTTTCAACTTTTTAACTTTATCCTTTTTGACGCCTTTGCCTATCATAATAATACATGTTTACTGAATTCTCTTCAGCAGATTTCGTTTGGGAGTTGTAGGGTTAAATTCTATGTAAAAAATATTTTATGTCTATTAAAAAATATTTTATCCAAACAGGTTTGCCCAAGGTTTTGTTCTAAAAAATAGTGCTAAATGGGAATCTTTTTAAAAATTTCGTAAGTAACTTCTAAAAATTTTTTGTTAAGGAGTTATAAGAATATCATATAAGTGTTTGAAATCCATGGAACAGAAATTACATGTAGATTACGGAATTTTGAAAAGAATTCAATTTTTCGCTATTGGTAAACAAAAACTTGGGAAATACAAATAGAAAGTTAAATATGGTGGTTTTTGTTAATAAGTAAAACTTCTCTATAAAATATGTATTATCTGGTTCGGACCAATTTTTAATTCACTATTTCAAATGGGAATATCTCCCGAACTATTAAATTTAACCCACACATGTAGGACTCTGTTAGCAAATTATAAATATGATAGTTTGATAAAAGTCGGATAATACTCTGGACATTTCTACATCGATATGTTAGATGTCAAGAGTTTACTTGTAGAATATGTAAATACATCGAGTTTAAATTATTGCATTTTTAAAACAGAAAACATTGTAATATTATTAATTTGAGGAAAATTTATGCCGCAAAAAAAAGCGTGGTGGAATTTTTTTGTAAGCCAAATTTTTATCAACTAAAAACTCAGTCGGTTTGCAGACTGGATTATTTAAATTTTTTTCTTTCAAAATTTGTTCTAGACAACCCTGCAAAGTTCATTCAATTTGCAAAATTTTAAATTATTTCCAAAAATGGATGATGCAGTTGACTAAAAACATATTTTAATACCGAAATTGAACTATTAGAACATAGTTTTCTCAACCTATTGAATTTTTGCTAATATGTACGCGAAATAGTGTGAAGTTCGAAAAATGTTGGAACACCTATTTACTTAAATCGACTTAGGACTAAAATATGTGAATTTGATATTTATATCACAAAAATCTATGTACAAAAAACTTAAAAATCCTTTTTTTACAGAACAGCCTTAATAAAGCATATGGGTGGGTCGATTTAGCAATCGATGTTGTGCCATCGATTTTTCGATAGCTTTTGGCATGAGGAAAAAAACGTTCCACTACGAGATATCAAAAAAATCATTTTCGAGGCGCCCAAATTTCAATTTTTTAACTTTCTCAACTTTTATTTTTAGGGTTTTTAGTAGGTAATAAAAAAAATCGGCTGATATAATTTTTTTTAAATGTTACCTTTCCAAGGTGAAATTGTACGCTAAAAACGATGGCGATAGCAGTTTTTCCAAAAAAATGTTTTTGTTGAGTTTTTGTAGAAAAAGGTTTTTTTTGTCGGTATGTTTAAAACAAAAATTCGCCAATTTAAATTTTTTTAAAAATATCCTATCCAAGGTAAAATTGCACGCTTAAAACGAGAAAAAAAGCTTTTTTTTTGGATTTTTTGACGAGTTTTTGTCGAAAAAGCGTTTTCTTTTCCGTTTTTTACTCTTTTTTGTGTTTTTAAGGCTCCAAACCAATTTTTATGTATTTTCTCCCGTATCAAATAGCTCATTTCTTAAGAACGAATTTTGATATTTTGCATTTATAGTAATTTAATGTGCTAAAGTCCCAAAACTTATTTAACAAATTGTGAAAACAATATGCTGTAGGCTTGTCCCTATCCGGATTTCATTCCTGCCCAAGGATATTTTCTTGAAGCGGTCCTATTTGTACGATTCTCTCAGTCGTATTTATATTCTCGTCGTATTTCTATTCTCACATTCTATTGTATGTGGCAATGTATATTTGTATGTATTGTATGCCACCTTGAAAAGGAAATATTAAAAAAAAAATCACATCAGCCGATTTGTTTTATTACCTACTGAAAAAAAAACCTTAAAAATAAAAGTTGGGAGAAAGTCAAAAAATTTAAGTTTGGGCGCCTCGAAAAGAATTTTTTTGATATGTCGTAGTGGAACTTTTTTTTCCTCATGGCAAAAGCTATCGAAAAATCGATATCACAATATCGACAAATTTTTGTCCCTAGTGGACATGCTTTGGCTTTTATTTGGCGTTTGCCTTTAATGAAAGCATAAAATTCTTTTAAAAACGGCCCAGCATACGGGATCTTAATGCTAGACACGAAAAAAAACCAACCAAGGTAAATTTTAAGGGGTTAACAAAAACACTTTTTCCTCTATACTTGGTGAGTCGGTCTTAGGTATATAAGTTAATAAGAAATTTTAAAGAAAAAACTAGATTTTTGGTAATAGATAACTTCGCAGATATTTAAAAACCCGGAGCTAATATTAAAATTTGGTGTTCTCATTCGTGATATACGTCCTAAAGTCGATTAAAATTTTTCGATACATTTTCTGTGCTTAAATGTGTATTTTATTAAAATAACAAAAATGTTTTCGATTTTCTTTTCAAATCGCACATTATTACTTGGGGTACATTCCTTGTAAGTAAATTAACGACTATTGTAATTTGTTTATCAAACACTACCCCAACTAACTGAAAAAAGAAATACATTATTGCTAAACATAAATTATCGAATTCAATTACTACATGTTAAATTGCTGGTTGGCTTCCTGACTTCCTGGCTTGTGTTTTTAGTTTTAATGTTAAGTCATTAGTTTTTATTTCGAGTTTTTTTGTCCTTTTTTTTCAATTATACAAACTGACTTTTTTGTTTTGTTAATTACTGGGTTCTTTAATCAATTATTTTTATTAAAAAAAAAAAAAACCCCAATTACTTGCAATGCTTTTTTTTTATTTTTGTTTAATCACTGATTACAGTGATTATCAATTTTATTTCCTTCCCTCCATTTAAAATTCAACACTCATAATTTATTGCATATTTCCGGCACTTCATTTTACACTGACAAACTTTTCTAAAGACTTCCTGGCAAAACAATAATAATGCAAAAAGAAAGAGATAAAACTTTTACTATAAAATTTTCACTGGATCATCATTATATTGACTGTTTTACAAACAAAGTTGTCACAATGTTTAAATTAACTTAATCCTTTTAGTTTGTGTATGTCTTCAAAATAATACTATTCAAATCAGTAGTATTAAGTTTTAAAAATTTCATAACATTACGTTTGAATATAAAAATATAAAAGTTAACCACAAATTAAAATAGTATAATTTAAATTGCCCTATTAAAAAAAACTCACTCACAAAAACTAAATCCACATTGTTTGGGTTGTTTTATAGGGTAATATGGAGTAAAGTGGGAAACTAAGAGATTGTTCACAACAAAGGACAAAAGATAATTACTGCAGTGAAATAGAGGGAGATGAATTATAATTGCGACACTGGCAATCGGCTATTTTGTACGTTTATTTATAAGGACATTTTAAAAATAATGAGCATTGATTTTAGTAAAACTTGGTATAAACATTATCCTAGTTAATATGATGTTTAGGTATTTTTTTTTTTGTTTCCAAAATTCGTAACAATTCGCATTTAGGTATATTAGGTCAGGTAAATTTTTGACTTTCATACTAAATGGTTGGGGACTTTTTTCGCTATTAGTTTTATCTTTTTTTGTGTTTTCTTTCTTATGAGGCTTTAAATATAAGATAATGTAAGAAAATTTGAATAACTTTTTTCGCTAGAGTGTGTGAGTGGCTTTCTACTATAACAGAATAAAATTAATCAACATTTTAAGGGGATTTTTTAATATAGCTCAATTTTTCACATAATCCTCTATTCGACTTTATATACTTATGTATGAGTTTATAAAATGAAAAAATGTGTTTAACACTATGTAAAAAGTTTTCAGCCATATGTAGTAGTTTGTTTGGTAGAATACATAAAGTTTAAAACTTTTTATATCAAGTGTTATTAAAGATTTATTTATTTTTAGAAAAATTAATTTAAATAGTCAAATATTAAAAATTTTCATTGTGTTAATGAAAAAACTTTGGTAAAATAGGGTCATAACTCTATAACTATCATGTTTATTAATTTAAATAGCTAAATTTTGGGTACACGAATAAATGATTTAGTTTCTTATCTGGCATCTAAATATGGGTGCAATAACTACAGGGGTTGGCCAAGTTATTATGGTAGTCTAAGATGTAATGAAAATGTACTTGAATGTTTAACAATTGGTCCTATATTAGCGCAACTATTCATAAATATGGGATAATGCCTAGTATTGAACATTTTTAAATTCGGTTCATGCTTCCAAAAGTTATTTGTAAAAAAGTAAATTATTTTAGATTTGCTTACATTTTTGTAAAACTTTTATTATTTGCAACTAGTTCGCCATAAGTTGTATGTAAAAAGAACAATAAGTCAGTTTATTGTGAAATTCATGGACTGAGTCCGAAAATTAAACTTATATGTTTATAGGGTTGCCAGATATCTTTCCAGAATTGTCACATTTGCTTACAGCAACCCTAAAAAAACTAAGTTGTATTTTTGAGCTAATCTCATAGTTTTTACCATAGAAATAGTTAATAATATGATAATTTTAATGGGATAGTCTTAAAAGAATTTAAGATGTATCGTCTTAGTACATGAACCATTCTTGTTGAATTATTTATATTATTGTTTAACCCTAACCATACTAAAACGGGTACAACGGTAACCGAACGTACTTTGAAGTCAAATTTTTCTTAAACTAAATAAAACACAAATTTGAGGCTCCACAAGTTCCTTCAGCCATCCATTTTCTAAAGTTTTTTTCCCATCTAAAGCACTCTTGATTCTTTTGGATTGACTCTGGAGCCACCCAAAGTCGAATAGTCCTTTCCCTCCTGATAAGGGTACCTGGGTACCATTATATAACTTTTTACATTTTGTATGAAAAAAGTAAAAATTATAGAATTTTTTTGTTTATTGGTTATTTAATTCAAAAAATATTTTACATCAAACTTTGTACATGTATAAAAAATAAATAAAACTGTTTACAAATATTGTTGCATAAAAGAAAAAATAAAAAAAATTAACATCAAGTGCAGCGTGGAGCAATAGTTTTGCTATGCGTATTGCACATTGGTCGTTTACAGCCATCGCATATTTTGCGTGTTTTTCGATCAGATTTTGGATAAGTAGTCACGCATAGGTAGCAGCGACCCTTTATTGGCAACCGTCCAGTTTTATCTCGTTTGGTTGTATCTGATGGGACCGCAGCATCCTGGAAAACTTCTTTAGGGATGGTTTTATTTGTCATAAGCTCTAGAGCTGCCCGGACGTTATAGTGTCGTGTTATTTGATTATCATTAGCTCTTTTGTTCATATTTTTAGTAGCCAACTCCACGCCAAGTGATGTTAAAAATCCTCGACGAGAGCTTCGTTTTATTTTTGCGCTTGGATCGAGGTTGGAGTATACACAAATGTACCCAATGCAGCCACGTCAATCATGATGAAAAAAACTGCCAATGGCCATCTATTTGTTTTGCGTTTGGTGGTATATTTAGACACCATCTGGTCCATAACATATACTCCGCCTTTTGTTTTGTTATAGAAGTCATTAATCTCCTCTTTTCCATTAATAGCTGGCTCCCCTCGAGTATAATGCATTGTTGACAGAAGGAAAACACACTTCTTCTTCTTGGTCACAACAGACAAAAGTGTTCCGTTTTTGTTGAAACCATATCGGGGTGTAAATATATCGTCCGTTGGGTTTGGACGTAGCTCTTTTGGAATATAGGCTTTGTTTTGTCGAAGGGTACCGACGAGACTTATTCCTCTAATTTGTAGCCGATTGGCCAGATTGTTTGTAGAAATCCACCAGATCTAGAACGATGTTTTCTCCTACATTTACCTGTCGTTGACCACCAGGTGGCTTGCCTGTGTAAATGATTCCATTCAAAGGATAGCTATTGGCTGTGTTACACAACCAAAATATTTTTATTCCGGCATAAATTTAAATAATGGCATAAATTTAAATAATAACGGACAAATAAACACACACGGGTACCCGGGTACCTTTGTCAGGAGTCTACGTGTGTAAATGTTGTCAGTACGGTTAGGGTTAAAAAAACCGATAAAACTAGTAAAAGCAATATAAAGTCTATAAAAACAACCTTCAATATTTAACGGACAAAACGTTAGAAATTAACCAATTTTTTTTATACCCTCCACCGTATATATGTTACAAATGAAACTAAAAAAAAGAAAAAAAAATAATAATAATGAAAAAACATTAGAGAGGTGAAGAAAAAATTTTGTTGAGGTGAAAAACTTTTTTGGATGTAATAACATTTTTGAGGTGAAAAATAGGTTTTGCGTGGAAAAAAAAATTTTATGGTGAAATACAAACTTGATCTAAATTTTAAATATTGTTTAGTACTACCATGTAAAATAGTAAAATACAAATAACTTTTTGCAGAACAGCTTTTAATGTATTCTAACAGGTTCTAATTTCAGTTCTGCAACTGGTTCTTTTATATTGAGTTTGTCCTATTTGCAATAGGTTCTTTACCTGCAAACTAGAACAGGTTGCTTTAGAACCGGTTCTAGAACCAGTTATAGAACTGGTTCTGGGACAGTGACACCTTACATGTTGGCTCCAATGAACCTGTTCTAGAACCGGTTCCATGTAACCGGTGGTAAAAGAAGTTGTTCTAAAACAGGTTCAAAGGTAATCTGTTCTAAAAAACTTGAGAAGCCTGCCATTCCAGGCAAAAATTGAGAGACTATAAGCAAAAAATATGTTTTACCAGCTGATTTACATTTTGCCAATACTTTTTAATTCGTCCACTCTTTGAATTTTGAGTATATCTGAGTATATAGTTTGTATTCTAATTAGGGGCCATCCAAGCCCACTGGGCAATATAAAAACAACAATTTGCAGCATTTTGCGTCAATCCCGAAAATTTACACAACATCAACAAAACACTTTTTTTATGAATTTTTAAAACCGTCTTTGTCACAAAATCCGCTTCACTTCCGTTGGAAGATCGAAAACCTAAAGTGTGACCGAAACCCTGAAGTGTTTTTAGCACATGCATAGTGGTATGATTACTCTTATATTATTTGTAACTTCAAAACAACATTTTTTGTCGTCTTGGGGGACTTCTTAAGATAATGAGGAATGTGAAAACTTAAATCTCCCTAAGCTTTTTTACAATGAAAGTTCGGCACGAAAAATGAACGATATGTTTATGTAATAACTTTTTTTCGTTGCATACTTTAGGCGATATGGACCAAAAAAGATATAGAGTGAATCTCAAACCTAATTCTTAAAAAGTAATAGGTTAAAGCATAAACGATTCATTATATTAGTACACTCTAAAAATTGCACTTTTTTTGCTTTTACTTAAGAAGGTATGACTATTTTCGTTTTTCGAAAAACTTGTAACCGAGCGAAAACAAACCCTAACTTCAATATATATTAAAGTTGTCAAAACTCATATCCATTCCATTCCAATTGCTTTTTGTGTTTTGCAATCAGGTTGAATGCCGTATAAAATTGATAGCCGTACGTTAACTTGGTAACAACATTTTTTGTTAACAAGAAATTAAATTAATATAAAATTTTCGATATTTTCTATTATAAAAATAGTAATATTTTCATTTAGAAACGCAAAAAAACTATGTTTTTAAAAATCAATAAGAAAACGATTACAAAATATTTGAGACAAAGAGATTCCGTATTGGTATCGGTCATTACTTTAACCCATTAACACCCACTGTCCCCATATGAGGACACTTCGATTTTTGCGTTTTTTTCTGGAACAATTTATCCCACAATTAAAGAAAACCTATTTTCTGACAGTCAACTAAATTTATAAATCAAAAAGCAAAAGTTTTTTCTAATCACATAATTTATTTTTCCTTTAAATTCAGATCATTTAGCAGAAAATGAAAAAATTTAAAGTTGGCAAATATTTTTGGCAAAAGGAAACATTTTAATTTTAAAAATTTTTGATGTCAGTGATATGATATTCATTATTAATATGTATTATTTTTTCAGGCACTAATTAAACCTCTTGAAACAAGTTTTACAATACCGAATTTTGAAAAAGGATCGCTTAGGGAAGCAGTTTTTAACTTTTTCTTTTGGCAATTTACAATTTTGTTTGCACTTTATTTTATTTTACGTCTTCGCTTGTCATATTCACTTTACTGAATTCTCTTCAGCAGATTTCATTTGGGCGTTAATAATATAAAAAGATTTTGAATCGGAGAACGGTATTAAAAAGGCATTGGCTTCCAAACTTGATATATATTGTTCAAACATAAGTGCTTCGCTACTTCTGCTAAATATAGTCAAGTTAAGACGATATATCTTTAGAGGTATTCTATCAGAATCATGTATATCTTTTGACCAAAATAAGAGATTTTTCAATAGCTTAAACTTTAATCTAACTTTGTGTTCATTACACCCTGCAACAAATTTCATTTTTTTTCTCACACATGGTTAAACTGCGTTTTCAATTTTTCGCCATCATGTCAAAAACGAATTAATATGATTTTTTTTAATGCACATATAATTATTTTCTATGAAGTATTTACATTTTTACATTTTTCTGAAAATTAATTTTCAACAAAAAACTTAATAAAGTAAATGAAAAAAAAAAATGGAAGAAATATTTTTTTTTCTTATCTACAGCTTAATATAATGCGTTGCACATATTTGTCTAAGGTATATATATATATATATATGTGTATGCACAGGCGGTATGAAACAAGACCCCAGTGAAATAAGGCCCCAAACCGAAAATGAAGTAAGGCCCCCAAAAATTTCGATAAAAAAAATTGGGGTGTTATTTCATTTTTTGGAACTTTATTTCATTTTTTTTTTTGGGACTTTATTTCATAATGAAATTAGGCCCCAATATGAGAAATGAAATAAGTCCCCAAATAATATTTTTGGGGTGTTATTTCATTTTCTTAAAAAGCTAAATTTTTAAGTAATATAAGCAAATAACCGTTATAATTACTGCATGAATTATCAAGTTATTAATGTTAATAGTTATTTGCTATTAGTAAGTGAGATTATACCGTGTAGTAAGTTTCTTTTATGTCGCACGCAGAAAAAAACTTTTTTTCGCGAAGCCGCCTGCCGCGTTCTACGGAGGAAAAAAACCCCTAAGAGCGGCCGAAGGTCGCCACCCAGAAGAACTTGTTTTTCAAATCAGATGTCGAATCCGTTGAAATCTTATATTTATAAGACATCAAGTAATTTGTAAAAACAAGTTTATCTGTGTGGCGGCCTTCGGCCGCTCTTAGGGGTTTTTTCCTCCGTAGAACGCGGCAGGCGGCTCGCGAAATAAAGTTTTTTCTGCATGCGATTATACGATTTATAAATTTAGTTTTATTTTGTGATATACTACTAAAAAATTTTAAAAAAAACTGTATTGATATACTAAATATTATTAATCTTTTTATTTTAAAAAGGCTGAAAAAAAAATCGCGCAATTTTTTTTTCAGCCTTTTTACTATGTATTAATTAGGAATAAATAAATATTTCAAAGTAATATATAATTTTCATTTTCA
This sequence comes from Delia radicum, assembly GCA_021234595.1. NCBI lineage: Eukaryota > Metazoa > Arthropoda > Insecta > Diptera > Anthomyiidae > Delia > Delia radicum. Next base: position 144,802,613 of record CM037852.1, read on the forward strand.
AAATGGGGCTTTACTGCATTACGAAATAAAGCCCCAAAAATTGGGGCGTTACTTCATTTTGTTTTGGGGTGTCGTTTCATTTGGTTGGGGGTTTATTTCATTTTTTTTGGGGTATTGTTTCATAATGAAATAAAGCCCCAAAAAATGGGGCGTTATTTCATTTTTGGTTTGGGGACTTATTTCATTGGGGTGTTGTTTCATACCGCCGTATGCACAGCGCATACTTTAGGGACACGGTCAAAATTGTCCCCGAAATATCCGGTGTATCGAACCAACTGTCCTTATCTTATACGCCAGATGTGTGAAAAGGCGCGGAAACTTTGCGGACCGTCCCCAATGTAAGCAAATGTCACTAAACTATGCGGGGGAACGAATAAATGTCCCTAGAGTATGCGATATGCATACATATATATATATGTATGCACAGCGCATACTTTAGGGACACGGCCAAAATTGTCCCCGAAATATGCGGTGTATCGAACCAACTGTCCTCATCTTATACGCTAGATGTGTGAAAAGGCGCCAAAACTTTGCGGACCGTCCCCAATGTAAGCAAATGTCACTAAACTATGCGGGGAACGAATAAATGTACCTAGAGTATGCGCTATGCATACATATTTATATAAGGTGGCGCAAAAATAACCTTCCGATGTTTTTTTTTTATTATGTATTTATTATGTATAGCATTTTCTGATAGGAGGATTACTTTTGCGCCACCTTATATATGTATGCACAGCGCATACTTTAGGGACACGGCCAAAATTGTCCCCGAAATATGAGGTGTATCGAACCAACTGTCTTCATCTTATACGCTAGATGTATGAAAAGGCGCGAAGACTTTGCGTACAGTCCCCAAAGTAACCAAATGTCCCTAAACTATGCGGATATAAATAATTACCAATGAATATTGAAAACTATAAAATTTTCTTTTAAAGATTTTCGCACAATGAAGTACTGGATTTTTAAGCTAGTTAAAGCTATACAAGTCTTAGACCGGTTAACTTATCTCAAAATAACCGAAGTTTAGGGCTAACGCAAAGTTTTGAGTGTAAAATGTATTTGAGAATGGCTGTGGGTAAAATTAAATTATTTTTATTTTTACAAAAGTTTCAAGATAAAGGAAATAAGAATGTTGCTTGAAATTATTTTTGTAGATATTAGACATAGATGGGCACTTTGCAGTACCAGTAAATTTTCAATAAATTTTTACTGATAATGCAATGTAATGAATACCAGTAAACTTTTACTGATTACTAAAAAAAATTGCAATAACCAGTACATTTTTACTGAAAAAATGCATTTTTATATATACTATATAACACAATTTTAAGTGGAGAAATCATATAGAAGAAGTAACAAAAAATGCTTTATCACCTGAGTAACTCAGCAACATATAGTGTTCTACGGCAAGCGTATTTCTCATTATCAGAATCCCACATAAGACACGGTACAGCTGCTTGGGGATGTTCTAGTTATTGCAACACTCTTCAAAACACACAAAATAGACTTTAAAAATTCTGTGGAAAAACTTTTACAAATCCAAAACTCAGAACCCTGCCAGATCAACGTCTTTATTAATTACAAAGCATGACCCAAATCAAAACATTGATTTTAACAACATAACCAATTAAAACAACAACCAAATCAACAACCAATTCAACAATCTAATCAGCAACCAAAACAATAATCAAGAATAATCTACAATAATCTACAATAATCTACAATGTAGATTATTCTTGCAATAATGAAATCAACAACCAAATAGATAACCCAAACACCATTCGTCGTTCCAAAGCTGACCGAATAAAATAAACCAAATGTACAACCAAAAATCTAGCAGAAGAACTTAAAATACTTGACATCGAAAGCATTTCTCAAATTACAATTCTAGATAACTTTGAAAACGAACGCTGTTATCTTACGCCAATAAGCCATCAACACAACACCAGACATTGCACCAAAGGACGCTATAAGCCAGAAAAATTCCTAAACAACTATGGGAAGGCGAAATTAACTGTATTATTGCCCAATATCCTCAACAAATTGCCAATAAATTTATTAAATAATAGAAGTAAATATAAAAGAAATAAAGAAATCAAAAACTTTTACTTGAGTTAGCAATAAAATTTAAAATTAAAATAAAAAAAAATATTAAAATTGTAAAAATGTATATAAACTATAAAAATTTAATAATAGTTAGTTTATTGAAATTTGACTTGGAAAATAATATTTAAACTCACGGTTCACTTAATCTTTTTTTTCAGATCTACAGATAAGCCACATTAACGGCTTCCTGGGTCTTAAGCTAAGCATTTATGTAAAACTAAAAATTTTAACTAAAAATTATGATTCGAAAAAAAAAATAAAAATAAAAAACAAACGTTAAATATTTATACGAGGGCGGTTCAATAAGTCCGTCACTTTTCAAACTTCCCTCGTAGTTATATGAAATGCAACACTACACCCATCAAGAACCACCTGTTAATAGACTACTGTCAAATTTTGAGCAAGTTCCGTCATTTACTTTGCGTTTAACAGCTGTTCAAAACATACAACCTCGTGGATTTTTCTAAAAATGGAAAAAAGTGACTTTCGAGTGCTCATTAAAAATTATTTTTTCGAAAAAAAATCGTCAATCAAACCAAGGAAAAGCTTGATAAATACTATGTGGACTCTGCACCATCGATTTCAATGGTAACTAAAAGTGGTTTACTGACTTTCGTTGTGGTCCCACAAGTACAAATAACGCTGAACGTTCTGGACGGCCAAATGAGGTCAATACACCCGAAAATGTCGAAAAAATCCACGATATGGTGTGGGCCGATCGAAGAGTAAAAGTGCGCGAGATTGTTGATGCCATAGGCATTTCATATGGCAGTGTGGTTTCGATTTAAAATGATCAGTTGGGTTTAAGAAAGCTGTCTGCAAGATGGGTGCCGCGTTTGCTCTCAATTGACCATAAACGTAATCGTGTGACAACTTCAAATGATTGTTTGGAGTTGTTTAACCGCAACTCAAATGAGTTTTTGCGGCGTTTTGTAACTGTGGATGAAACATGGATCCATTACAACACTCCGCAGACCAAGCGGCATTCTAAACAATGGGTTTTCTCCGGGTGAGCCGTCTCCGACGAAGGCCAAGGAAAGTTTGTCGGCCAATAAGGTGATGGGAACATTTTTTTGGGATGCACGCTAAATAATCCACCATGTTATGCCAACTTATTGGACCGATTTAAGAAGGATAAAAAAAAACGACCTCATATAGCCAAGAAAAAATTTCTTTTTCATGAACATAATGCACGGGTGCACACGTATGCAGTAGGGTGGTCCTTATTTTTCAACTTGCGATTTTTGGGGCTGCCCCCCTCTTAAAATATTTGTTTGGGTACAAAAACTCACCATGCAAAAAATTAGAGTTCTAGCATAACGGGAAGATGTCCCGCATCGCCCTTGAAAATCGGGCCCCTTGGAAAAATGGGCATAATTTAAAAAAATTACAATTTTTTTTTTCTTCAAAATTAAAAAAATATAAAATAATTTTTGTGTTGGGTGTAATCATAACTACTCAGATAAAAAATATTACTTTCCCAGAAAATCGCTAACTTACCCTAACTTTGTGTCAAAAGAATTAACAAATATTTTGGGTGTACCTCAAAGTGACTTTTTTGCATTTTTGAAAATTTTATTCAACAAAAATAAAAAAACCTAGTGTTTGCTGTCAAGTATTTTATTAAACACATCTCAAGTATTAAATAAGCCAAGTATTGGATATCCGTTGGCAAAAACTTTTGTTAGAGCATTTTGATTCTAGCGGATTTCAACGTTTTTTTAAATTTGTATACACTTTTTTTTTCAACAAGATTTTTGTAATATTTCATCAATGTTATTGTGTATGCTATTTTATATAATTGTAATAACTTTATTATAAAGTATAATTTTTCGTGTTCATAGTTAACCTGTGTTTTCATGGGGTCACAATTGACCCTCGTATTTTAAAGAGTCAAAAATGACAAAGATGAGAAAAAATTAATTTTTGTTTATGTTTCTAATTGTAATTTATTTACATTTTAAAATTAATTAAAATTAATTATTTAGTATAAATTCAGATATTTGTATTCATATTCAAATTGATTTTTTTGTACATATTCAGCAGTATTTTGAAAAACGTATTTTTAATTTAATAGTGTAAATTTTTTGCATCCGGGTAGTGCTTCCTATAATCGGCTACAGTTTACATTAGTACTTGTTTTTCCTCCTCGTTTCGTGACAATACTTTATTGTAGTCCTCCATGAGCTTCACTGCCCGTTCTGCAGTGTCATTAGCAACCTTTAATTTGTTAACGTGGGTCATATTTGTCCCCAGGTTAACATGGGTTAACTATCAACAGAAAAAATAGTATTTTATAATAAAGTTATTACAATCATATAAAAGAGCATATACAATAATATTGATGAAATATTATTAAAACCTTGTTTTAAAGTAAAAATGTATAAAAATAAAAAAAAAACATTGAAATCCCCGAGAATCAAAATGTTCTAAAAAAAAATTGCCAACGGATATCCAAAGTACTTGGCATATTTAATACTTGAGATGTGTTTAATAAAATACTTGACAGCAAACACTAGGTTTTTTATTTTTGTTGAATAAAATTTTCAAAAATGCAAAAAAGTCACCCAAAATATTTGTTAATTCTTTTGACACAAAGTTAGGGTAGGTTTGTGATTTTCTAGGAAAGTAATATTTTTTATCTGAGTAGTTATGATTAAAACCAACACAAAAATTATTTTATATTTTTTTAATTTTGAAGAAAAAAAATTTTTAATTTTTTTTTTAATTATGCCCATTTTTCCAATGGGGCCGATTTTCAAGGGCGATGCGGGACATCTTCCCGTTATGCTAGAACTCTAATTTTTTGCGTGGTGTGTTTTGACAACCTAACAAATATTTTAAGAAGGGGGTACAGTCAAAATCTCATTTTTATTTTTCGCCCATACAACGAAAGACCACCCTAGTGTGCAGTCTAAATGGCAAAATTCCATGAATTGGGCTACGAATTGGTACCTCATCCGCCATATTCTGCGGATTTAGCCCCCAGTGACTATTTCCTATTTCCAAACCTAAAGAAATGTCTCGGTGGAAAGAGATTTAGCTCCAACGATGAAATTATTGATCAAACAAATGCCTATTTTATGGACCTCGAAGTATATTGACTAAGTGTATTGAGCTAAAAGGAAATTATGTTGAAATATAATATTTTTTTTTTTTTTGCAAAAAAAACTGTTTTATTCAGAAAGTCACTGACTTATTGATCCGCCCTCGTATTAATATAAGTTTTTGTACATCTACTTCTCTAACATAGATGTTAAGTGTGGCTTGGGAAATTATCTCCAATGTTTTCAGTAATCAGTAAAAACTTATTGGTTACTACAAATTTGTTCAGTAATCAGTAAAAATTTACTGGTTATTGAAATTTTTTTCAGTAATCAGTAAAACTTTGCTTGTAATGCAAGCAAAATTTCATTATCAGTAACAATTTACTGATTACTGCTATTTGTAATGCAGTTAAAATAAAATACTTTGTACCCATGTATGATATTAGCAAATAAAACTCGAATTGATTTTCGCATCCATTAAATTTTTATGTATTTATTATTTTTATTTTTTTAATGCATAATTCGAAATTATATAAAAATTTATATTAATACTTGTCTAAAACGTTTAAGTGTCAAAGTCAATTAAAATTTACACATAAGCATATATTTTAAGCAAATAACCAAATGTGGTTATAAGTAGGCAAGTGTGAACGAGTAAATGTGTATATGTGTATGTGATAATGTTTTAGATATAATTATATATACCTTGAAGATAATTGTTTAGACATATAAACATAATATGAACATAAACTGGCATGACATCCTTAGAGGATCAAAAGTATGAACAACATACACACAGCCACACATAGAGCATGCCACATAATACTTGTGTAGTAACATACACAGGCACACTAACATTGTTAAACAAATTAATACTGTATGTTGCATTTGAACTCATACTCAACCGTGTGTTACTTATTTAATGAATGTAAGTGGGGATTCATGTCTCTACCACTAAATAACGCCCAAAAGCGTGAAGACAAAACCAACATTGTTAGAGTGTTAGAGCCAAGAATGTGTGTGAGTTTGTGTGGTGTTGTGTGCAAGAGTGTTAATAGAAATGAGACTGTATGTGTGATACCAGTAAAAGTACAAGTGTTTTTAAGTGACATAAATGCGAAAGTGTGTGTGTGTGTTTGTATGTTTCACAAACACATGTAACATTATTTAATGCTTAAGGGAGAAACAAAAAATGTTCACAATGTGCTATGAATATGAAAAATATTAAACAAATTATTCATATACAAAACAATCTATGATAAAAAATGTAGAATATACATAAAATGGCAACAACAATTACAACCAAATTCCTGCAACAATGTGTGAATATTGTTAATATGATGGAGAAAAAAATGTTGAATAGAGGTGTGAATTAAGATGAACAATTATATAAAGGAGAGCTGAGGGAAGCTTAAGGGTTTATTAAGGTTCTTGAAAGTTAATGTATAACATGTTAATTACTGTTATCATTATGAATTGCCATTGCTGTTGTCTCTATGTTATATTATTTTACCATTGCTCTTCTTATTTTAACCCACTTATGTATAAACAGTAACATGACCAGGAACTATAAAGACTAATTTAGGTATGTCTAGTAGGGGTGTTATATAAAAATCAAAATGCAATTTTTGTAGAAATTTGAACAGTTTTGTTTACTTACACAGTTATAAAAAATGACCCACGCAACATATGTGCCAAATATCAATTGGCCACGAAATTCCAACAAACATAAAGGCCGCTTTTTATACAGGTATAGAACTTTAGGTTGCCAACACTTTTTTAACTGGCGGCCATTTTGTCAGCTGTCAACTGATTTGTGTTTAGTTTGGTTTGGCATTTCAACACGAATAAACGGACGCCTGAACAGCGCTTCCAAATTGTGCAAAATTTATTTTGAAAATCATGGTTCTGTTCGAAATACGTATCGCGCACTACGTCCATTTTATGGTCAACATAATCGTCCATCAGAGCAATTAATTCGATTAACTATGGAACGTTTTCCCACCAAGTTTACTCTAAATGATAATATGCATCCACAGAGACGTCGCACAGTGCGGACAGAAGGAGTCATTGCTGCTGTAGAAGATTTTGCGGCAAGATCTTGGTTTGCGTGCTTACAAAATCCGATCACCTAGCAAGGCGTAGATTCGGTAAATGGGCCCAAAACAAAATTGCTGTTGATCGTGATTTTCATAACGAATTTTTTTTTTGCGATGAAGCTCACTTTTGGTTAAATGGATACGTCAATAAGCAAAACTGCCGTATTTGGATTGATGATAATGCTCAAGTGTATGTTGAGATACCGTTACATCCAGAAAAACTGACTGATTGCTATGCTATATGGACTGGTCAGAACGTTACAGTCAATGGTGACCGCTATAGAGCCATGAATACTGACTTTTTCGTTCATCAATTGAACAACCATAATGTGCAGAAGCTGCGGATTCAACAAGACGGAGCAACATGTCGCACATCTCGTGCCACAATTGATTTATTGAATGAAACGTTTGGTAACCGCATATTTTCACGTTTCGGACCCGTGAATTGGCCTCCAAGATCGTGCAATTTAACGTCGCTGGACTAATTTTTTTGGGGCTATGTGAAGTCGCTAGTCTACGCCGATAAGCCCGAATCGATTGACCACTTGGTGAACAAAATTCGTCGTGTTATTGCCAATATACGGCCACAAATGTTGGGAAAAGTCATCGAAAATTGGACCTCCAGATTAGACTACGTCCAAACCAGCCGTGGCGGTCATATGCCAAAAGTCATAATTAAATTATAATGCCAGAAGTTTATCTTTCGAATAAAGTAAATTCCATGTCAATTTAAAAAATGCATCTTTGTTTTATTCCATTTCAAAGTTCAATACCTCTATAAAATTCAATTTGAGGAAGATTTTGAGTGTTTTGGGTTTGGTTTTTCACTCTGCTAGCACACTTGAACATAGTACACAAAACATAGGTTCCAACGTTTTATTGTACTATCATCTACTATTGTATATTTTAAAACAAAATTTTACCATCTCTATTTTCGACAACATTTAGTACACCCCTTGTGAGTAACAATATTGTTTAAATCTTATCAAGATATATAAATCCAAGTGGATTAAATAAAATGTTCTTCTCAATATTTTAATATTTCTTCTCGATATTTAAAACAACCGGTAACGAAATACCGATTTTTTAAGCTAGTTTTAAATATAAAACCGGCTTATTTTCTTATTTTTGTTTATTAATTAGTGCAAATAGAGATTTTTCTAATTGTTTGACATGGTACTGTAGAATATAAAATATATGTATGTATTTCTGTTATTGTTGCTAATTAGTGTATTACACTTTCATTTGTTGTTGAATAGGGATTTATGTTTGTTAGTTTTATGTAATACATAATACACAGCCACAGATACTTTAGGTTGATACGTACTTACACAATCACATTGTTTACATACACACACACACACACAGTAATGGTAAACATGTTTTCATAACCAAGATTTAAATCATGTTTATATTTTTTTTTTTTTTTTTGCAACATACACAACTGTAAATGTGAATGTAATTTTCTTTTTCCACTTTTTCTGTTAAATTACAAATTGTTATTAATTTAAATATTAAAATATAATATTAAATAATGAATTTATTGTAGATAATGCGTGCATTGTGTATGTAAATATAATTTTTGTATTTACATGTGTAATTTGTAAATCTGTAAATATTGTAGTATCTCGGTTGTTTACATTGTAATTGTGGTTTAATGTATGTAATTCAGTAATTAAATATTTGAACAAAAATAATCTGATAATTTTTTTGTTAAAAAAAAACAAGAACTCTCTAATGTCCAAGAGCTCTTTAATTTTTTTATATAGGTACATTTTATTGTTACACTACTTAGTGGCGGAAAAACAGGCTTTTAAAAACATTTTTTAAGATGAATCTGTCAAAAAAAAAAAAAATTTTCTTTTGCAGTTTTTGAAATATCGCGGTTTTTATATTTACATCGTTCACCATATTTTTTTTCGTATTTTTTGCACAATTTTTAGAAAATTTAACCTCAAGATCATGAAATTTTTATAATTTAAATCTTTAATTTGAGTATAATAATATCGGTGTTTGTGTCAGGCTATCTTACTGGAATTGCAAGGATGTTGAAGGTAGTACACTTTTAGTTATCTCCATATAAAAGCTAAATTTGTGTACGCTAAAAATTTAAAAATTTTGCTTACCGTGCATAAACTGCACACATAATGATCCATGCTAAACGATATTAGTTTTCGTACAATGTACAAAAATTCTGTAAATAATAAAAATTTTCGTTCAAAGTTCAAAAAAAATTAGAAATTTTGTAAATAATACAAATATAATTTCGTAAATTATTTATTTAATAAAAAATTAAAAAAATGTTCATAAATAAGTGTGTTCGATTACTTTCCCAGTAAAGTCCAGTAAAAATTACTCAGTAACAAAATTACATAGAGTAAGACAAATTTACAAAAAAGTAAACGAACGGAAAATTTGTAAGAATGGGTAAAATATATAAAGCAGCTGATTTTAAATAACAAATATTAAAAAAAAAATCAACTGGTCATTATGAAAAAGATAAAAGTTAATTGAAATAGTCGACCAGAAATAATTTAGAATGTGTTTTAATTTCTTCCATAGTTAATTCTTTAATATTTTGCACTTTGAATCCACAGACAATTAAAATTTAATTTAATATTTTTATTTGTTTACTAAAAATACAAGCATATTTTTTCAATTATATGTTTTTTTTTCCTTACAAATTCTTACTGGCAAACATTTATCCAGTAAGAACTTGTAAGTTTCTTGTCAACAACCTGTCATTTTACTCTCTCTTCTTACTATTTTTTACTGAGTATTTGTGTTAACGAACACTTTCCAGTAAAAACTTTTACAAATTTTTAAAAATTTTTGTGTTATCGAACACACTTAATAATACAAAAAAAAAATTATAAAATATAAACAAACTTACAAAACTATTTTTTTATTTTAACAAAATTTTGTATACTTACAAATCTTTTTTTATGTTTTTAAAAAATTTCGTAAAATTTTATTTATAAAAAATGTTGCTTCTTAAATGAAATATGGTTTGTAAATGGTTTTTTTATACAGGTATAGAAACTTAAGTTGGTAACACTTTTTTAACTGGCGGCCCTTTTGTTAGCTGTCAAGTGATTTAACACGAATACTCTGACGCCTGAACAACGCTTCCAAATTGAACAAATTTATTTCGTAAATCATGGTTCTGTTCAAAATACGTATCGCGCACTACGTCCATTTTACGGTCAACATAATCGTCCATCAAAGCAATTAATTCGATTAACTATGGAACGTTTTCGCACCACGTTTACTCTAACTGATAATATGCATCCATAGAGACGTCGTACAGTGCGTACAGACGAAGTTAGTAGACCCCGTGCTTACAAAATCCAACTCGTGCAACAATGGAAGCCACACAATCACCTAGCAAGGCGTAGAGTCCGTGAATGGGCCCAAAACAAGATTTCCGTTGATCCCGATTTTCATAAGCGAATTTTGTTTAGCGATGAAGCTCACTTTTAGTTAAATGGATTCGTCAATAAACAAAACTTCCGTATTTGGAGTGATGATAATCTTCAAGTGTATGTTGAGACACCGTTACATAAAGAAAAACTGACTGTGTAGTGTGCTTTATGGGCTGGTGGGATCATTGTTCCGTACTTCTTTAAAAACGATGCTGGTCAGAATGGTGACCGCTATAGAGCCATGATTACTGACTTTTTCGTTCATCAATTGAACAACCATGATTTGCAGGAGCTGTGGTTTCAACAAGACAACGCAACATGTTTCACAGCTCGTGCTACAATTGATTTATTGAAGGAAACGTTTGGTAACCCCATAGTTTCACATTTCGGACCCTTAAATTGTTCTTCAAGGTCGTGCGATTTAACGCAGCTGGATTATTTTCTGTGGGGATTTGTGGAGGACAACTTTCGCCGCGTTATTGCCAATATCCGGTCACAAATGTTGGAAAAATTCATCGAAAATTGGATCTTTCGAATAAAGTAAATTACATGTCAATTTAAAAAATTCGTCTTTGTTTTATTCCATTTCAAAGTTTTATACGTCTATAAAAAACACCCTTGATATATTACAAAATTCTTCGTAATGTCAAAATAACTAATACTTTCGTAAAACGAATCACAGTTTTCGTGTATTTTAACTATGAGTTATAATGAGTGTAGACATTCCACTGCAACACACTCATAACAATACATTCCAAAAATACGAAAAAAATGTCAAAACAACGAAATCTTTTGTAAAATGAATCAATTATCGTTTATTTTACAAAATTTTTGGTGATTTTCTTTTTTTTTTGTATTTTTACGCATCCATTATTATCAGTGTATACATTGCAAATCCATTGAAAATGTCGTGAAATGTTTAGAAAAGATATTCAAATTTTAACCAAATTCTGCACTTGCTTTAAATAACTAAGGAGAAAAAGTTATCTTCATATAAAAATATAAGGTCCGTTTCATATTTATAACCCATGAATGAAATTATAGTTTGCAGCTCTATATAAAATGTAAAGTAATCAGTTACCTTCAATTTTTTAATTGGGTAGAGTTGGCAGAATGAAAGTTTTTAAAATATTTTTTTTAAATCAATTGTTTATTGTTGTTAGCGACATTGAGTATTTTCTGAGGGGCTTTTTTACTCTAGTTAGTGCGATTCTCTAACTTTCTTAACGATATTATTGATTTCGTTAACTAACGATAAATGTCCGTTGAATTAGCGAAAGTTTTATTCGTCTTTTTTTATATTTGACAAGAAATACCGACAGACGTTCTTAATTTGAATTTTATTTGCTTTGAAATTTTATAGAGTATCGAAAAATCGTTAACTTGAACTGCAAACAAAATTTTGTTGCTAAGTTAACGATTTTCTTAACGACAGTTATTGTAAGAAAAAAATAAAGAATACCTCTTAACAAATTTTGTTAATTATCGACCGAATTTTGTCGTTAATAAGTTAAGGAATCGCACTACAGATAAGACATGTGTTCTGTTTTTTTCAAAGTTATGTACTTTTTTTAATAATCAGTATTTCTTAGTAAAATGACAAAAGATAAAGATAAAATCTTCCCTTTTAAAAACCAAAAATATCAATTTCTATAATTTCGCGATTAATTGCCTGAAGTTGAAGTGCAATCTCCAATTTTTTGAATAATAATGAACATTATGGAACAACGTAATAAATTCAATAATCGGCCAAATTGGAAAGTCTTTGTCTGCCGATTATTTAACTTGACAGCTAAACTTCGGCTGTTTATACTGAAAATCTATTTAAAACGGCTTAAAAAATATGTTTCGAATATCAAAATTTGTCTACATTATCTCCAAATGAAAAAAACTGACCAAACATCGTTTTGTCGCCGAAGTCTTTGGTCGGACACTACAATTTAACACTGTTGAAGTTCCAAAATTAATCAGTTCCATACATAAAAGATTATTTGAGCTAATTAAAATTAATGATGTTCAAAAAGTTAATTACCCGGTTTTTCTTAAAAAAAATGGGATCTGGGTTGTAAATATGAAACTCAAGGCGTGTAACTTTTGTCTAAATAAACAAAGTTTAACTTTATTCACAGAAATGTTAATAAAAACTTGACATTCATATCTTTGGTTAAGCCTTAGTTAATATGAGATAAGTTAGCAGGCTTTGCCAAAACTTGATTAATAAAACTTACAACCGTAAAAAAATTAAAGCACTATGTTAGTAAAAAGGGCTTTTAGAGCATTGATTTTAAAAACTTTAGGACTCTTTGTTAAAAAAATAGTAACATTGTGTTTTTTATGTTTGTGAAAAATCTTTTTTAGACCAACTTTTTATGATTTTCCAGTGTTGGCAAGTTACTTTCAACAAATGTTATACCAGTGCTGGCAAACTATCAAAACCAACGGTTAGCTAGCTGTTATCACCTATTTGCGGTTTAATCTATCAAGTATTATGTGTCAGTGGATATATCTCTCGGCTGACAATATGGCGGCCAGGGTTCCAAAAAAAAAATTAGTCAACTTTTTTTTAAGTTTATCTAGGAAAATCTATTTTTAGACCACATGTTATTTGGTTTCGCCAAAGTTGTTAATTTCGTTTACCCAGTGCTTTGCCAACGCTTTAGAAAAATATCTGCCAAACCTTGCCCGGTGTAATCATTTTGGTGTAGGCAAAGTATTAAAATCTTCAGAAATCCAACTCTCTGCCAACGCTAATACCACCGTTCAAAGTACTGGGCCAACGCTTTGCCGTTAGTATTTTTTTGTTGGGATGGCACCTAACAACTTATAAATCGGTCTAGATTTACAAAAGTTAAACGCCCCCAAAAAAATTTTATACACATGTAATCAGTTTTGACAACATGTAAGTACATCCTGTTATAAAATAGGGTGCCTGAATAACAATATTACAAATTATTAACAACTTTTTTACTATTTAAAATTTGATTCGTACCGATCGGATCAGCAGTTTAGAAGTAATATGCTTATTACGATTATTTTGTTTTCAAATTACCCACTGTGCTACATCAATATATTTATTTATTTAGAATTTTTTTAATTTTTTTTTTATTTGTGTAAAAAAATTACCTGTTCTTTTATCAACTTAGGAAGTTTCATAGTGTAACTCCTAGTAACACAAATACCACACAAATATTGAAATACACTGTGGAGCAAAAGTTTGCCAATGTTGCAAATTAAAACTAGGATGTATTTATTCTCAAAATATATTTGGAAAAACGAATCTCATTAGGTAAAAAGGTATGATAATTTGCCCTTCTTATATTCGAAGAGGACCATCCTATTTGCCCCCTATATATCCTGAAATCTCGAATTGCATTGGAGAACGTCATTGGCTCACTTTTGCACCAAGACCTTGATTGTTTAAAAACTGTAATTTAATTACAGAACTTAGAAATTGTTCGCTTTTTAATAATTATGTGGGGCAATTAGGTTAATTTTTTGTAAGAAAAGTGACTAAATTATGCCTATAAACTAATCAGGGAAATTGTTAAATATTATTTTCCTCCAATGGGTTTTTAGACCAAAATTTGGATAAATTTCCTTACATTAAAGCGAAATATGTGCAAATAATAGTATCTTATTATTAATTTAATCAAAACTACTGAAAACGTAACAGCTTTTCAGCCAAATAGTAAAAATGTATTGTATTTATTTAAGATAGTACGCATAATTATCCTCTTAGTGTTTGGCTCTGTACTTTAAGAAAATTCTGCGACCAAAAAAAATAAAATCCCTATTCAAAGATAGATTTTTTCATGCCCAGTGGGTTCCCTTACAATTTTTTTTTTTTTTGGAAAAATAATACTTAATATTGCGAAATCATATGGCAACTCTAAATACCATTATGATATTTTATGCAATACCAACAACATATACAGCAAAAATAACACTCAGGGAACTTCTGCTTTAAAAATATGTAGTTGTTTGGGTTGTAATACAGTTTCATTATTTTTAATGTAAATGTAAGTCATTTATAGAACAAATTAAATGTTTAACTAACCTTGTAGTTCATTTAAAAAAACAACTCACATCAAATGACTGTTTTATGATTTTACATTCATTTTTTACAGTTGTTTTTTTGTTATTCAAAAAAAAAAAAAAATTTTTTTTTTGGTTTATTTTTTACTACCATGTGGTTCATTTTTACTACAATTGTTAGTCATTTTTCGAACATTAAAAAACAAATGGCAATGTTAGTTGAATTTAATGAAATGTAAGTCGTCCTTTTTTTAAATGAAATTTCATTTGTTTTTGACTACAATTGCTGTCGTCTTTACCAACATAATTTCCTAAGTGAAGGATCACAATTTTATGTCTCGGACGTAGTATAATCTGGAGGTCCAATTTTCGTTGACTTTTTCGAACATTTGTGGCCGTATATTGGCAACAACTCGGCGAATGTTGTCCTTCAAGTGGTCAATCATTTCAGGCTTATCGGCGTAGACTAGCGACTTCACATATCCCCACAGAAAATAGTCCAGCGGTGTTAAATCGCACGATTTGCAGGACAATTCACGGGTCCGATACGTGAAACTATTTGGTTACCAAACGTTTACTTCAATATATCAATTGTGGCACGAGCTGTGTGACATGTTGCGCGGTCTTGTTGAAACCACAGCTCCTGTACATCATGGTTGTTCCATTGATGAAGGAAAAAGTCAGTATTCATGGCTCTATAGCGGTCACCATTGACTGTAACGTTCTGACCAGCATCGTTTTTAAAGAAGTACGGACTAATGATTCCACCAGCCCAAAAAGCACACCAAGCAGTCAGTTTTTCTGGATGTAACGGTGTCTCAACATACACTTGAGTATTATCATCACTCCAAATACGAGAGTTTTGTTTATTGACGTATCCATTTGACCAAAAGTAAGCTTCATCGCTAAACAAAATTCGCAAACTTCATGCGCGAAACGTATTTTGAACAGAACCATGATTTTCAAAACAAATTTGCACAATTTGGAAACGTTGTTCAGGCTGAAATGCCAAACCGAACTAAACATAAATCACTTGACAGCTGACAAAATGGCCTCCAGTTAAAAATGTGTTGCAAACTTAATGTTATATGCCTTTATAAAAAACACCCTTTACAAATACACACGGTAAAAACCGTGATACGCCCAATGAAGTTTATACAATGCAAATAAGGGTTAAAGCATAATTTTTTACTGTTAATTACAATTTTTTAAAACAAGAGAATTACAATCAACTAAACAATGTATATTTTTCAAAAATCAGGGCCAAATGTTAAAAACCTTCCTAAATTATAATTATGTATTCTACTAAAATTAAATAAGTATTATGTTTCTTATTTTTTTACTAGTTTTTATTGAGTCAACAATTATAAATAATAATTACCCCAGATTTCCATTTATTTTAAAAAATTGTAAAATTTTGGTCTAACAACGCATATTAAGGATATAATTTCTAACTATTATCCTGGTCAGTTTAAATATGAAATTTAATAACGTTGTTAAGTGAAGACATTCTTTGTTGCCCTTTATTATATAATGAAAAAGTCAGTAATTCTGTAATAAAAGTACAGATTTTAGGTGACCGAGGTTTTGGTACACAAGTGAGCCAATGATCTTCTATACAATTTGAGAGGACCAAAATGTTAGACATCTATGGTTTAGAAGAGGACACATTATCATACATTTATTCCTAATGCAATTCGTTTTTCAAAAAAGATTTGGAGAATAAATATATCTTGAGTTTTAATTTTGAAATATTCGCTAACTTTTGCTCCACAGTGTATGTATGAATGACAATATTCAGCGAATATTTTCTCCAAAACTAATACGAGTTACACTATGAAACCTTATGGGTCGATAAACAAAATCTAGAGTTTTATTTTTAGAAATAAAAGTTAATAAAAAATTTGACCGATTTTTAGATAAATTCAGTTTTGTGTTAGTCCGAAAATTCCGAACTAGTTTCAAATTGTTTTAAACTAATTTATTTTTTTTTTTCAAATTTTCGATAAGAAATAGTCAAATTCATTTAATTAAGTATCAATAATAAACTAAAAATACCTGAGTCTAAAAAATATGTACAAAAAGGACATGTTCTGCAAGAAGTTTAAAATTGTTGAGTAGTGTTGTTAAACAATATTGGGTTTATCTGCTTAGATGGAAATTTTTGTAAAAGTTCCTGCCTCATAAGTTGTTTTTATTTGCAGCTGCAAATAATCAACGCAAACATAAAAAAGAATTTTATAACAAAGATTTTTCTCAAATAAGCCAAAAGGCTTGGTTTAAAAAAAAAAACTATTCTTGTGTTCACAAGCACATCAATTAAATTTTTAAAGAAATCCTCTTCATCGAAAAAAAAAATGCAAAATAAGACTTTGAACAGCAGACTACAAATAAAATGATAACAAAAAATTTACATAAATCATGATAAAAATCCTTAAATCATGATAAAAATCCTAAGTCATTTTATTACAAAGTCATTGGCAAAAAAAAAAACCCAAAATTATTAAAAGGTATGGAAATGTTAAGCCAATTTGTTGTCTGCAAAAAAAAAACATGAAAACATTCAACTCTATTCACCTTTGGTAGTAGCAGAGTCATTTAATCCTTGTTGAGCAAAAAAAAAAAAAAAATAGTATAACAACCAATATGCATATGAATTCCAAATCGAAATTAAAATCTCTGTTATACAATTTTTAGCCTGGCAGAGATTATAATTTTGGTTTAAAAGTGGTAGTTGTGTGTCTGTGTGGGTTTTTCCATAAGCAAACAGGTATCTGTGTCTAGAAAATTGCTTTATTGTCATGTTAATTTTTTATGTCTCAAACAGAAATTCATTTTTATTTTAATTTAACAAAATATATTCTACTGAAATACGTGCAGTTAAAAATCGAATATTTGTACACACAGAAAAAAATAAGTGGAGTAATATTATAAAAGTGCTTAGTAATTCTACAACTAAATATGTTTCAAGTTAGTTTTAAAAATTTCTTGTAAAATATAAGAATTTTTTCAGAAATGTTTACTAGTTTACTAGAACTTTGTAAAGCTAAAATTTAAACTTATGTAGTTGTATAATTACTAAGCACTTCGATAATATTCCCCCAGTTTTTTTTTCTGTGTGTAGCTGTGTTGGGCCTAAAACTGCAATAAAGGAGGTTGAGTTAACATATTTTTTTTTAATTTAAAGCTATTTTAAGAAAGTAAAAATTAAAGTACAAGTATTTTTACATTACCCAGAAAATAGATTGGCTACATAAATGGTTGATACGACCAAGTTTGCTTAACTCATGGTGATTGCAGGCTTAACTCACTTTTGGCACAGTGTTTCTTTTTCGAGCCAGTACATTTAAACGGCTATATATTTTGTACTCGAAAAAGAGAATAAGTGTTTTAAAAACATTAAAATTATTAAACATCTTACTGCATTCGTGAAATAAAATTGTTAAAAATCGTTATCCAGAGTTGCCATGTAATTATTTGAAAAATCTACTTTTGACCTTTTTTGATTTACCATTTTTAAAAATTATTTAAAAATATAAAAAATTTCAATCTTTTATATTTCTGATTTTTATGTTTATAAAAAAAAAATATAAATGTATTTCTCTGCTAGAAATTAGTTCGTCGATTGTATATAAATTTTGAAAATCTAACCGATCGCACGATGAACTCTTCAAATACACAAAGTCTAAAATATTCCAAAAATTGATTCCGTTTTTAATCTAAACATAAAAAATTAAATATTTTTATGAAAATACCACTAAACCTATAAAAATTATATGGCAATTTTAAAAAAATGGTCAAAAACCACGATATTTTTTCAAAAACTTTAAAAATTGGTTAACTTAAAAAAAATAATTTTTCATATATTTTTAATAAAGATTTGTTCACACATTTAAACAAAATTTAAATTTTTAAAGCATCTTCAACTGTTTACAATTTATATGATGTCAAATTTTCAACTTTTGTTGCCCATATTTCCACTAGAGGGCGCTTTAAAGAAAAAAATTATAAAAACTTCTTAATGTTTCTATGGTTTTCTACATTTGGAAATCTGTATTGTATGGTTTTATACATCTGAAAATTTTGTTTGAAAATTTTCCGGCGGATCTATGATATCTATTAATGAGTAATGACTGAATAAATAATATTTATTTCTAGAAAATATGTTAATATGAAAAAGATTCGCTTATCATATCGCCCCTAACATCTATTGGGACAAAATTTAGTGAATTGTATCTTCTAAACAACTTCTTGGAAGATATTTACGCATAAAATATTCCCAGGAAGCTGTTTTACAACATTAAAATAATGAGTCCTTTCTATGACAATCCAATGTTAAATACATAAAGGAAAATGTTCGAATAGAATCATTCCTTGGCAGAACAGTTTTTGCTGGGTTATTTTCAATTTAGAGATTCTCTCTAGATACCCAACTATATTCTCAAACCATGTTATTTATAAAAAAAAAACTGCAAAAAATAATAATATAATTTCTCAAAATTTTTCAAAAGTTCATAAATTTTTATCTTTTCAAATATTTAAAATGTCTTTTTCGCGCAAAGGGGTTGTTTACAAAAAAAAACCAAGTTCACGCAATACGCAAGCCAAAAAAAAATGTACTAAAATTCGTTATAAGTTAGCTGATATCTCTACTGGTAGTAGAAAAATAATGACGTGTCATTACCATTTCTACACTGGGTAGTTAATTTTACCATTATTTGAATACAAAAAATAATGCAATACCAATAAATACTTATTTTTATCATTATTTTAAATATAAAGTAATGATCTAACAATTTTTGAAAAATCTAATTTTAGACTCATTATTTCACCAACTATAATAAGGACATAATTAAGTGCATATTTTTGATATTTTATAAGCTGAAAAGTATCTATTAAGCTGAGATGGTTGAGCGGTTGACTGACAACCTTAAGGAGCAGGTTCGGATCTCGTGTGAGCACATTTTATTAAAAAAAATTTGTTTTCAATAAAAAAATATTTTTTTATTAGGTTAAGTTTTCTTGAAAATTTAATTTTAGACACATATTTTTCTTAATGTTGTTAGTAATGATATGTCATTTTTTTATTGCGCGACATCCTCATATAGAAGTAATGAGATGTGTAATGACAATTGTAAATACTTGCCATAACCATATGGGATATGCCATTTTTTTGGGGGGGAAATTGTTATCTTGTTAGTTTCCAGATGATGGTTTAAGAATTTAACGGAAATATCTTACAAAATAAAAGCATGTTATACCAAAAGGACTGCAGAAAAAAGTAAAACAATTAAAAACTTCAGAACAGGTCAATAATACAAACATCCCAAATATAATTTGATTTAACTGAAAATAAAGTTTTTCGTCCAGACAATATAAAAAACGCTTGTAATAAACAGTAAAAATTATTAATAAGATTCGTTTAATATTTATAACCTATATATGAAATTATACTTTGCAGCTCAATAAAATTTAAATTAATCAAGTTATTTAGTAATAATTGTTTGTTTTTTTTTTTTTTTTTTTTTTTTTTTTGTATTCATTTTATTTTCAGAAATAAATTCATTACAATAGTAGTGCCTCAGCGCCTTATAGGCATTGTTGAGGCGAGTTGGCAAAATCTAATTATACATTATAATTTACAATAAACATATAAATGTTATAACAAAAAAAAAAAAAAAAGTGAGAAATAATAATATAAATTCATATATAAAAAGAGAAGTAAGTTTTTTTTACTATAGTTTACATTAAAAGTTCTTCTATATGTTGCAAAATATAATCTTTTAATAATTTTTTAAACTTTGAAATTCTATGTTCATCTTTTAAACTCTGGTTGCCTAATATAGAAAAGTACTTACAATTGCCATTACAAATCTCATTACTTTTATATGGGGATGTCGAACAAAATGTCATACCATTACCAAACACCTTATAAACAATATAAAACTATTTGGTTACCCATATGCTTCTCAGCACGGACAAAATTAATGAGTCTACAAATAAATTTAATAAAAAAATACGTTTTTTTATTGAAAATGTTTTTTTTTTAATAAAATGTGCCCACACGGTATTCGAGGCAACCTGAATGCCCGCATTCAGGTTGCCAGCCAACCGCTCTACCATCTAAGCTATCTTGATATGTTGTATTTGATAGATAAAGACACAATTAACTTGCTTGCACAATATATTATGGCTTTCCAGCTTACAAAAAATCAAAAATTAGTAGTTGTAGAAGTATAAAAATAATGAGTTTAAAAATGTATTCTCACTAAAATTTTTTTTGATTACTTTATATTTAAAATAATGATGACAATAAGTACGTATTGGTAACGAATTACTTTTTAAATGGGGAAATTAACTAGTCATTAGTAAGTCCTTACTATGTGTTTTAAAGTAATGCAAAGAGTAAGGTGGTGTCATTAATGGTATTGAGAAAGGTAATGGCATGTCATTATCGTTTCTACGTACATATCATATTTACAAATCCTTAAACCTATAAGAATTATGTCGAGAAGAAGGATTTTTTCAAAAGGAAGGATTTTTTCTGAGTTTCATATTTATAACCCAGGTGAAGATTTTTTAAAAACTTCAGTACACCGTGGGGCGCCAAGCAAGAAGGTTAATTGTTTTTGTTTTGTGTTACTCTAAAGCGTGTCTCAGCATGCCGTTAGACTGTGTAGTCTTACCACGTGGAATATCGATCGGTTGCCTTGGAAAACTTTGTTCCAGTTTTCCATAACAACTTCAATGGTTGTCTTGTACTCGAGTTAGTCAACCGGGATTCGTCTGTTTTCTCGCGTATTAGGGCTCATCAATCAAAAAGTACATTGTGAAGGCAATTCACAGTGTAAAATTTCACCCTTTTATGGAGAAAAAATTCTATATCTTAGAAATTAATAAAGCTAGACTCATGAAATTGGGTAAAATACATTATTGAACAAAGATGCAGCTTTGGAAAAAATGGACGGAATTGGAATACCCATATAATTGGGAAATTTTACGTACACGTAATATGATTCGATTCTTGTTCAAAAACGCTGGATGATGAAAAAGGAACTAAAATCCAAATGTGCACAAAAGAGATGTTTACCTTCAGAAAAAAACTTAAACCTTTAACACATGGTGTATATATATGTATGTAATGAATAGTTTGAACCTATGTGTCGAATAATTTGAATCTATGAACTTAATTCAAAATTTTGTTCTCAAATATTAATATACAACAACTAAATTTTAATATTTAATAGCAAACATTTCCAAAGTAACGGTAAATTTGGAAATAAATGATCATTTACAGGAAAAAATTTGCAATTTTGCAATCGTCCGTAAACTTAAAAGTCGAAAGTTTTTTCGTGTTGTTAAAAGTAATAAAAGTGTAAAAAACTGCAAAATCATAAAATTTAGAATGTATTCGTAATTTTAAAAATACAAACATTTGTTCTATAAATATTTATTTTGTTTTTAATTTCGATTTGTTACAGAAATGTAACAAAGTACACACAAAAAATAAGTTAGTAGAAAAGTTAGTAAAACATCTTGTAAATCAGGTATACTATTTTTCAGCAAATTTTTAATGTTTTAAACTACAATTTTAGTTATACTTATTCAGTACTTAACTGTTTTGAACTAATATTTTACTAATATTTTACTAATGTTTTACTAATTTATTTTGCTAAAAAAATGTATTGATTAGCACATCAATAGTGTGAACGACAACCAGACTGAAATATATACGCAGAATGAATTAGATGTCGCGGCATGTCACGATGTAGTAGTGACGAGGAAAATTATACTAAAAAGTACAACTCTAGTAAGACATAATATAAAAAAAATCAACCATGGAAGATTTTTGTATCTGTTTTTCATACATAAAACAAAATTGTGGATTAAAACAACTTAAATTTTGCGTCGTCACCGGCTTGCGAAAGTAATTGTCTATTACTTAAATAAAAGACAAAATAAAATATTTAAATTTAATAAAAATTAAATGAGTATTTGTAAACTAAATGTTTATATATATTAATAATCTTGTGTGGTCAAATTGCAAACAAATATTCAATAGGTAGACAGGCTAAAGCGAAAGACAAAGACATACATCTTATGTAGATTTTTCTGTTTCCTTTTTCTTATTGCATTTTGTTAGTTTTTCGTTTCGTTTCTATAATTCTCTGCGGCATTTACGTTCCTTTAAAAGATAGCATCATTTAGACAATAATTGATGTAAGTAGTTCAAAGATAATTTCGTTTATGTTATATATAATTATTTCTACTGTTTTTAGATATTACATTAATTCATTTCGTCAATTTGGGAGTATGAACATTTTTATATTTTGTAACGTATTATAAATTATTTTTAATAGAATCACAAAAATATGCTTTATGATTTTCAGCAAATAAATTAACTAAAGTATAATTTTTCTACAAATTTTTTGAGTTTTTTTCAGTCTACTAATATTCAGCAAAAATTTTATTAATTTTTAGCAATGGTTTTTTAATTTCTAATCTACTAAGTGTTAGCAAAGCATTTGCTGAATCTACTAAGTTTGTTGCTAAAAATCCGCTCTCTGATTTTCAGCAAAAGATTTTGCTGACATTAGCAATTTTTTTGCAAGCACCCTCCTGACTAAAATTTTGCTGACTTTACTAACTTTTTTATTTGAGTGTAGTAAAAATAAAATCAAATTGGGTAACAATATCATATATTTATATTATTTTTTTTTTTTTTAAATAAGTGACAAATGTTATAATAATATTTTTAAAATTTTTTTTTTTATAAATTTGAAGAAGAAAGAAAGAAATGTGAATTTTCAGGAAATAAAGGATCAACTTTTACCAAATGTAAAAGTGTAGCTTTACACTTTGCTTAATGAGAAATAATAACAAAGACCAAAATGAAAAAATGTCGTACTATCAAACATTAACAAATTTGCAATGTTACATGCGAAAATACCGATTTGTTTAATTTATAAACTCGTATAAAATAAACAAATCGGTATTTTCGCTATGTACGCAAAAACGTGGTTACATATATCTAACTAATCGTTGTCCTTCAATAAAATCCTTTTAAATTAAAACATATGAAAACGCTAAAATAAGTATTGTTTTTTTTACATTTTCTACGAAAGTAAATATTTTTTTTTAAACCCCAAGTTTCATGCAGTAAAGGGATAAAAATATTTTTAATAAAACTTTTTGTTTGTTCATAATCAACAAATGAGGATGATCCGCATTTTCGGGTGTTGTTAGACATATATCAACAATTTCGTGGTAGGATATGTCGGTACTCATTGTAGATTTTTTTTTTAATGTTTATTTATTCACAACTTTTGAAAAAACTTAAACTATAATAAACACTAGTTATAATAATAATTCGATATACATATATATATATATATATATACAATATATATATATATATAGGGCGGGTCGATTTAAAAATCGCTCAAAGTACAAGGAAAATCGTATTCTAGGGATCAAAATAATAAACTTTGCCGAAGGAACCATACCTCAAAAACCAATTCTGATGTCCCGACTTTTGACCCGTAGGGTCAAATTTTGAAAGATCCTACTTTGATATTTCAGAAAGTAGGAGGAATCTCTCCAAGATTATGGGAGCTACTACTTCCTTTTGTCTTTTGAAAAGCCAAAAAAAAAAATATCCTACCAAAGTTTTAATTATAAAATTCGAGGAATAAAGACCTTCAGATTATACTCAATATAGCTAACAACAATTGATTCAAACCATATAATTCCTTTAATAACTGTCAGTTGGCCAATTCATAGCCAATTAACACAAATCACTGTAATTTTATTAGTTTAAGTTTTATGGAGCTGCAAAGTATAATTTCATACTTGCGTTATAAATATGAAACGGACCTTATTTTTCTTGAATAAACCAATAGCTTAATATAATTCTTTAAATCCTAAAGAAATTTGAGACAGTAATTCAATAAACTGATCAAATTAGATAAAGAAATTTTATAAAAATTTGCAACAAAAAAAAACTTAAACCTTTTTCAATTTTATTCTATTCAATTTAATACAAAAAAAAAACAAAATTTGATAACATAGAGAGAGAATAAAGGATTTCAACATGATTGGAGTACCTAATCAAGGCCATGGAAAATTTCCTTTTTAATTCAATCACAGAAGCAACAACAACAACAAAAACTTTATGTTTTTGTTATTTTCAACATGAAAAGTACTTAACAATATTATTTGAATTATTTTTCTTTTTTCCATTTTTTGTATTGATTTGTTATTCGAAACACGTACAAAAAGCTTTAAAAAACGAACGAGTGTACAAACGAAACCTTTTGTTGATAAGCCTATAATGTCAACACACAATACGCACACATAAACACTCACTAACACATGTATAAACGTGAACGTATAAAAAAAAAATAAATTGAATAACTAGTAGTTAGGTTATGTTAAGGCCATTTTGGTTGTTAATGGTTATGGAGATGGTAAAGTTTCTTCTTTCCTTCCACTCGTGCATAGTTAGTGTTTTGTGCATAGTTAAAAATGACATTAAGTAACACTAACACGTTTTTGGTGAAAAGATATCTACAGGCCGTTTTATGAGTTTGAAATTTTTTCTATTTTGTGTTATCAATAAACGAGTATAGAGGCCATATTTGATGGGAGCAACATCATGGATGTTATCGAAATATAGAGGATACCGTTGGCACTTGATGATGTCAACGTGCCAAGAGTTTTCACTGATAATAATGATAATGATGAGTTCAAAATTGATAACAGACCATTAAGAATAACTAAAATGTAAGTGGTGAATTTTAAAAAGGAAATACTAGTACATAAATTATGATAAGCGGAAGTAGCAAGAAAAGAAAAACTTTAAATTCAATTTTATTATTTAATTTTCCAAAAAGGTGTGTGTGTAAGGTTGAATGCTAAATTTATTTAATTTTAGCCAAAATTAAGTTTTTTTCTCTTTTTTTATCAAACAATAAAACATGTTAGAAATTTTGTTGTTTAAACGACCAGTAATGCACATCCAGATTGTCAAAAATCGAAATATAACAAATTTTGTTTAACTTAATATCTTGGCTTTATTTTAACAAAAAATCGTTTACTTACCCTGCGGGAAATGAAGGGTCGATTGATCCAAAGTGGTAATTCTGTGATATATGATTGGGGAGCACGTCACTAAACTGGTGAAACCAAAATTGTGGTACACCAAAAAGTGTTAATTTGGGTGAAATGTCCAATTTAGTGACTATAGTTATGGTGACAAAACATTCACTGGTTGGTACCAGATATATCACGTAACTTGAGAAAAAGTAACATAACATCAAAGTGTACTGATGCAACTATTGTCGTTGCAGTTGTAGTTGGTTCTGGTCATTGAACTGGCTCTAAACCGTTAGCAGTGGATGAAAACATGGCAATTAGTACCAAAGGATGCAGTTCCTTGACTGCTACAAAGTGGACTCAACACTGAAGAAATGACAGAAATGGCGATTTATCGCCAAACTTCGCGATCATAAAACTCGTTTGGCAAGTTGATTTTCGAAATGCCGACTGGTGATTTTTCGAGTGAATGGAGATTTTACACATAAAATATCGCTACCAAACTTATTCAAAAACTTGAAACACTTTACAAGAATATAAATTACACTTTAAATATTTCTGCATATTGGTTTCGAAGTATTTGGTTTATATATTTTACAAGATTTCTGGGAACGATTTGTCTTTCGTTGGGAACAAAATTGAAACTGAGTATATATTTTGTTACTCTGCTTTATAAGTTATACATTAAATTTGTGCTGAATTGTTGCAGCTCCTTCTTTTTATAAAGATACTATTGTGAACTTGAGTTATAATGCAGAATGCAAAATGCAAAATTAAAATGTTCACGAAGTGCTTTTTAGAAGTGTTGAAAAATAAAAATTAGTAGAAAATGTTAGCAAATAAAGAAAAAAACTTGCTAAAAATCTATATTTTGAACGTCTTGTCTAGTTTATGTCTATAATGAATTTAATGTTGTAGTTTTTTGTTGGGTATAGACAAAATTAACAATTTTTGTACTGATTTTTGTTGTGCCTTTTTGAAGGTTGTTTGAGCAGGTGGTATGACACGCTGTTTTGAATAAGTGCAGCGACTGGTTCCGGACGGGCTATTTAGCAACCCGTACATAATATGACACACGCTGAATAAAAAGTGACAGGTTACTTGCTAATTACTTTCCGCATGCCCGGCGACATGTACCCCTTAGGCCAGTACAGTGGTACTTTACAAAACTATTCCACTCAAACTACCCCCAAAACAGAACACATTTCGCTTAATATGTGACCAGTTTTCCTTCAACAATTTTTCTCCAGTTCTACGATACATAGACCTACACCAGTCACGTGATAATTTTTCCCACTGGTCCTGTGGCATATCACATAAATCCTAAAATGGTCATACTTTGACACTCCCTACTTTTAACTTGTCTCGTAGCATATTCATTTCAGTCGGTACGGTGATAGGTCACCTTGGTCAAGTTATTCGCCACGTCACACAGTGCTCCAAAGGCAGCAATTGTCACCTCCTATGACAAGCCCATGTTAAAAGTACCGGTCACTTTCATATAACAGAACCGAAACTTGGACTGGTTCATACACACAAAGTTCTAGTCACGTGACCATACCAGTGACTGGTCCATTTCCCGCAGGGTATCTACACTAAGAATATTACACACAGAGAGATAAAGTGCCAACCGAATTGAAAAGTGTATTTTAATGGTAACAACTTATAAATTCAGTTAGTACAACGATATTTACATTAGATTTCTGAATATTTTGGCTGTTCCAACTAAACTTCAGTTGAATTAACCGAATTTTGTTCTGAAAACTAATGTTAAGTTGTAACCGAATTTGAGTCATATTAACAAAATTTCAGTTGGCAAATAGCAACATTTTTTCTGTGTGTATGCAGGTAAAGACCACTGCAAATGTAGTTAAAAACAAATGAAATTTCACTTCAATAAAGGATGACTTACATTTCTAACAATGTCATTTGTTTGTAAAAATGTTTTAATCGCCCTTTTTTAGTTTTTATTTAAAAAATTTTTATTAGAAGTTTTTCTAATCAGGCTTTCAAGGTCATGGTTTTCAAATGCTAATAAAAGATTACTTGTGAAAAAGAGATAGGATTAAGAAGAAAAAGCATTCTAGTTGAGAAATGAATTGTGCACTGGTATTAGTTAATTCTGTCTCTTCTGATCGAAAACAATACTTGTGTGTACGTAGTGTGACCAAACTCCACTTTAGCCACAGTCATCGACCGTACCTCAACTCGTTAAGAGGTGAGATTACGATGCATAGCTTGATGCTAAGGCAGTGAGTTCAAATACCACTACGACACCAAAAAATAAAAAAGTTTTTCATATATAGCAAATTAACAATATAAAATACTTTGTTCAATTGACACATAAATTAACCACTGACGAGTCCCAGGAGGGGGACGAAACTGCGGCAGTCTGGTGTATCCCTTGTGTGTATCCCTTGTGTTGTATCCCTTCTTTTTCTTCCTGTAAAGAGACTAACTAAAAGATTATTTAATTTTTCAATCCGACGTTTCGTTGGGATTATGCCAACATATTCAGGGATTTGATTTTATTGAATATATAAGCTTTATGTCAAGTTTACATTTAAATTTCTTTAATAAATTGGTAAAATACGCACAAACCGTGCGACATTAAACACAATATTATAATTAAAAATTAATGTAAAAATAAATAAAATATCACTTTTCTTAATGTATCACAGTTGAAACTAAACTGTTTTACTGTTGATAAAATGAACAACAAATGTAGTAAAAATGAACCAATAATGTAGTAAAAAATTGACAATCGTTTATTTATACATAGTACAGACATTTGATGTGTTTTATTTTTTTTAATGAACTAAACATGCAGTCAAAACTGTAATTTCTATTGCAAATGACTGCTTTTTCAACTCAACAATAACTCAATTACAACTACAAATATTTATAGCAAAAGTTACATTAGTGTACAGAATCAAAATCAAATTAATCGCAAACTAACAACTTTTGACTGTATCTCTTTCCTAATAAGGTCCACTATATTTTCATAAACCATGTCTGAAACTATACTTAGCAGCTGTATAAAATTTAAAGCAATCAAGATACCTTGAATTTTTAATTGGGAATGAATTGACAGAATATTATTAAAATATTCATTTGGTTTGAGTCCATTGTGAATTGTTGTTACTGATATTGATTATTTTCTGAAGGCCTTGTTTTCTCGAGTTTCATAATTATAAACCATGTAAGATTTTTTTGTGGTTTTTCAAAATAATGCATCATTTTTAACGATTTTTTATAATCAGTATTTATTAGAAAAATGATAAAAATAACCGCTTTTTCTAATGTGGAAAACAAGCAAATTTTGACTTTTTCAATAATCCAACATTTTTTAATGATATGAGAAAATTATGGAATAAAGAAAATAAATGAAAGAAAATCTAAGTTGCTTAATCGCAATACACGCAGAATTTTAAATGCTGCAAGTAATTCTACAACAAGTAGCAGAGAGATCTGTGCTCAAATTTCCTCTTCTGTGAGCAAATAAACAGCTTGGGGTGTGCTAAATGCATCCAAAAATATTATGCAAAGTAAAATGAACATAGTTCAAAGACTTCTAGAAAGGCATAAAATCAAACGTATGGAATTCACAGAGTTAAATATGACCACAAATTGGAACAAGGTAGGCCAACATAATGATATGCATTTTTTCATAAATGAATCCTTTCTTTCACTAAAAGTGATATTTTCGGACGAGAAAAAAAATAGAATTCCGACTACCGCCGCGACCTAACTATCGCAATTTTCGTGGTGGTAATATATTTTTCTTGAATGGGTACACCGGAAATTCACTTTCATCAAAAATTAATAGTTCTGATAAAATTGCAATTCAGTTGAGCTAATTTATTCAGCTCTTGTCTTTTAAATTATTTATTAAGTCACAGTTATTAGTTAACTCATTTTACCACAAGAAAAAATTTCATCCGTATTTGAACAATTTTTTTAACTTAAAATTTAGTAATTCGTGATTTTAATATTTACACACTTTGTCAGTTAATTTAAACTACAATTGTTTTCAAACAATTTTTTTTGTGTCCTCGCTATCAGTACCACTGGCAGATGGCGTTATTTTCTCATATTTTTTTTTTTTTTTTTTTTTAATTAATAATCATATAATTACAAATTATATACTATTACCCTAACCGAGCACTAGCTACTATGGCCTTCGGCGCGTTGTAGCAAACACACCAGTGCCTCTGGTGGGAATCGAACCCACGACCCCCGCACTGATAAGCCAGCACGCTACCAACTAGCCTACCGGGGCGCACAGTCTCTCATATTTTTATTTTATAATCATAATACATGCTATATCTCAGAAACTAAGCGAGACGAATAGACTAAAATTCGTTACTCTATGCCTATTAAGTACTCTTAATTAACTACTTATATTCCTGGTAATAAATATGGACCTGCCTCTTGTCAGATCCAAAAATATTTTTTTAGCAGAAATTTTCTGTTTAAAAATTCTGCTGATTTAGCTTAATTTTTATTTAAAATAACTGCAACTGCCAACTCAAATTTAGTTCTTCTAAAATTTAGCAGACCGCGATTATCAACTTCATTGAATTTTCACATCACCGAAAATCTTCTTAGGACGAATTTTCAGAGAACGGTAACGCAAAATTAAACCTGT
Source organism: Delia radicum (assembly GCA_021234595.1). Classification (NCBI taxonomy): domain Eukaryota; kingdom Metazoa; phylum Arthropoda; class Insecta; order Diptera; family Anthomyiidae; genus Delia; species Delia radicum. The sequence continues at coordinate 144,833,073 of CM037852.1, forward strand.
AAGGAAATATCATATTTAAGTCTGCAATAAATTAGTGTATGAACCATTTTTAAAATTGCAAAACAAATCGAAATGTTGCATTTATATGAATTAAAGCTGTATTATATTAAAAAAAAATAAATTAATATCAGTCACTATATAAATGCAAATGATTAAATTTTAAATAAGAAATTTATTTATTTGACTTATTTTTAATTTGGATTTATAGGTTTCTGATTGTTGTCCCAGTCAAAAACTTTTATGTTAGAAAGTGTTTTGCAACCGTCAGATAATGACAATCGTAATTAATTTTTTTTTATATTAATTACTGTAGAATATTTCTTTAGTTAGTCTCTTTACAGGAAGAAGAAGAAGAAAACATTTTTATTGAAAAATTTTACGGACACAAGGGATACACCAGACTGCCGCAGTTTCGTCCCCCTCCTGGGACTCGTCAGTGGTTAATTTATGTGTCAATTGAACAAAGTATTTTATATTGTTAATTTTGCTCTATATGAAAAACTTTTTATTTTTTTGGTGTCGTACTGTGATTTGAACTCACGGTCTTAGCATCAAGCTATGCATCGTAATCTCACCTCTTAACCATTCACTGCATGATTGTTTATTTGTTTTGTACACCACACTTTTAGTTGTCAAAATTTTGAATTCTTTTGCATACATTTTAGAAAATATTCAATTGTTATGCAACTTTAATGCAACATATTTTTTATTGAAGTGTCTAGTTTAGGTGTTATTAAAATAAAAACAAAATCTGCAAGCTGCTGTTAAAATTAGAGGCATTTAAACAAAAATGAAAAATTTTAAAATCTGTATAGAACCCTGTAAATATTCTGAAACAAAAAAAACCATTTATTATTCTCAAATGAAATTTAAACTTTTGTAGATTTTAAAATTATGTAAGCTTTTCAACACCTTATGTTCAATTTCACGGTATTGTGATAAAAATTCTGAAAAACTGGACGGAATCTTTAAATTTTAAATTCTCCATTTAATTATAAATAAGCGAAATATTATTTATAACTTTTACACAAACAAATGGCCTTTATATTTCACCCCAAAAAGTTTTTTAAATCAATATTTCAAATATAAAGCAGGGACCTTAATTACTATTCCTTTTAATATAAAAGTAAGATTCAAATAGTTTTTTTTTGAATTTAATATTTTGAGCAAAAATGTAAGACATTTTTTGACTTTTACTTTTTCGAGAAAAGATTAGTGAAGTTTTTTTACTTTAATTTTTGAGCAAAAACAAAAGTTATTTTTTGACTTATAGTTTTTTTTTTTTTGAAAAAAAATAAAAGTTACACAGTAAAAGTAAAATTCAAATAACAGGTTGCAGAACAAATTATACTGTATTACAACAGTTTCTAATTTTCGTTCTACAACCTATTTGCAACAGCTTGCTTTAGAACCGGTAATAGAACCAGTAATATACAGTAACTGGTTCTGAACACTGAAACCTAATTTTTTGATTCCGATGAACCTTTTCTAGAACCGGTTCCATGTAACAGGTGGTAATAGAAGATGTTCTTGAACATGTTCAATGGTAATCTGTTCTAAAAGATTTTGGTATGTTTTGGTTTTAATTTTTTTACCAAAAACAAATTCATATAGACGCAATCAAACAAAAAAAAACATAACAAATATAAGTATTCTCAGAATCACTGATGAATATTAATTACCAGAAACTGCAGTCTGATTCAATTCAAAATTTACGATGTAGTTATGATTTTTAGAAATATACTTATTCTTCTCTACACTAAAATAAAAAAGTCAGCAACAGTTTTTCTGGGAGAATCCTTGCAGAAAAATTGCTAATATTAGCAAAAAAAAAAATTAATTTAGCATAAATTTTGCTGAATTTAAAAAAATTTATAAGTTCTGCAAAATTTTTGGTGCTGAATTTACTAATTTTTTTTTTTGTTTGTATTAGCAATTTTTATGCAGAAAAAATTTTCCTGACTTTACGGACTTTTTTTTGAGTGTAAACTCTATCATGTATCATCCGTTTTTCATTTTGAGCACATATTTAGAAAATGTTGAAAATGTCTACTTGGCATCCACTAACTATTTCAATATAATAATGTTTCTTAATGTTCAAGGATGTTTTCAGGATTCTCTAAGGAACTAGAACATTTTAGTTTTTTTTCATTAACACGTTGACTGCCAACTACGAGATAACTCGTAGATTGCGTTCCCTTCTAGGGTGCCAACTACGAGTTATCTCGTACTCGATAAACCTGCCATTTTTGTGTAGCTACGAATAAAACCGTATTATATCAGTGCTAGTATCGATAAATGGCTTCTGGGAAAAGAGCAAAAAGTCAATGTTGGCTTGCGTGAACTGAACATTTATTAAAAACAAAAAAAAAATATATATATAATGGAAAAATTCATTCAATATAATGGAAAAATTAACTCAAATACAAGAAATAAAGTAATATTTTATTGTTTGTGGAAGTTCTTAAAACAATTTTCCACACAAAGGGGCTGGCTTTTTTCACAGGCTGCGTAGCAATTTCTGTTACAGAAAACAAATACGAGATAATTCGTAGGTCCTTTTTCTCATAAAAAACATAATTTTTGATGATAACTATGATCTAGAAATAGAGTTTTTAGTAATATAATGTGAAAAAATCAAATTGTCATTTTTTTTCCAGTTTTCTGAAAATTGCCGTGGCAGTCAACGTGTTAATGCCTCTAGTTTTTAGATAATAGATTTGCATTTTTTACGGAACTCATAAACAAGAGAATTCGATGAATAATATCTTGTATTAAACATGCAAAACCGTTGAAATGTTTGTAATTTGAAAAAAAAAATTTTTAAATATGCAACATTAGGTTTTATTAAGCACAAAATATAGCAAAGTTTGAATTAGAAACTTAATTGTGTGCATAAAAAGTATATGTTACAAATAAGTACCACAAGCCAAATAAGGGTTACTCAGTTACTAAAATTATTAATGGATTTCGAAACCTTTTCGACGATGTAAAAGGGATTAAAATGGGATTTATAAAAAGCGGTTTGAAAAACATTAAAAATGCCATGCATATCTTATTATCTGCAGCTGAGAGATTTTTATAAATTTTTAATGTAGAACAATATAATTTTTAAACCATTCTTATATTTGAATAAATTTTTGACAAAATTTGCTGTAAATAAATTTTAATTAATAAAAAATTGTGTTTTTGCAGGTTTTTTAAAAACGGTTTCGCTAGCGGGATGTTATCCCTAGAGCCGAAATATTTTGGATATCATCATAAATCATGTATTTTTATTAGCTACTTAAATGTACTTACTAGAGTTGAAAAAATAATGAGTTTAAAAAATGATTTTCAAAATTTTGTTTATTTATATTTAAAATAATGATAATATTAAGTACTTCTAGCTAACGCATTAATTTTTTATATTGAAATAATCGGAAGATTAGCTAGTTCTTAGAAAGTCATTATTATTTTTATGAAAATAATGCAGATATTATGCTGGTGTCATTACTGGTAGTCTAAAAAATAATGATATGTTATTATCGTTTTTACACTTGGTAGACGACAGTTGACAATTTTGACATTTCCAAGTAACAACAAGAAAAACCCGACAGTTCCTCTTAAGTGAATAATCCCTTATTTAAATGAACTTATCCGCAATTTTAAGATATTTTTATATTTATTTTTGGAACTTTTTGAAATCAGATTCATATTTTGGTGGCCAAATTTATATAAAACAATTAAGAAATAGTATGTGCAAAAATCTTTCGTACACTAGTGTAATGTGTTTTTTTAAATTTCAAAATAAACTTTGTGCTTATTTCGCAAAACTTATTCATCCGTTTATCTTAAGAAAAACAAATAATCAAACTAGATTTCTCTTAAAAGAAACTTATTCGCTTAAATATTTTGAATTTTAATTACACTTCTACTAGCCTCTATTTGTTTGTTTAAAATTAACACCCAATGTACACCCCAAACAATCAATTTTTTTTTTTAACTATAAAAATATCCTTCGTAAGCTTATTTAATCAATTTTGTATTTAAAAGTTAATCAAGAAAAAAAAAAACGTAGAAATTTTCTTACAACTCATGCTAGTAGGCCAAACACACTCATACAAACATGAATGAAAAAAGGGTTACAAGTAAACAAACAACAACTATGACAGCAACACTTACAGCAGAGGTCATATACAAACAACAACAAAGGCCTAAAAAACACTTAAAGGTATTTGTGTTGTTAAGAAGATTTAAATGAAAGAAAAGCTCATGATAATTTCTTATAATGTCAGCACATTTTCATTTTATGTTTACGCACAAATAGACAGTAAAAGCTCGTTTAAATTGCTTTCAAATTATGTTTTTTTGTTCAGTTTCTGTTGGCTTTTTGTCGTTCCCCAGCAAAAACATGATAATGACAAGTCATTATAGTGTAGATTACCAAATACACTCATAGAAAAGTGTTAGTAGAAAAATTATTAAAAATGTTAGTTATCAAACTTTGCAAGTTTTAAACTCATTTTTTGCTCAAATCCACATTTTAGTTAAAAATTTCGTGATTTTGACTTAATGAAAAAATACAAAATCGTTTGCATATTTGATATAATTTTTATTAAAGACAAAAATTATTTAATTGTGCAATGAAAATTAAAATTATTCAATTTCGAGGACATACTCTATATTTCTTTATTAGGATATTGTCTAATTTCCCATCATCAGAACACGTTTTTAAAGAAGTGACAATCCCATGCAAAACATCAAGCATTAATTTCGAGCTCATGTATTAGTTCTCATTTAGTGAGAAAACTAGTTTATATGAATGCTAGATATCAAAAGCTTTGGAAAAATCAGTGCTTATTTAAATAAAATTTATTATTTTCGATTATTTTAATTTTTTTAGATTACGCTTCAGTCCATCACATACAAAAGTAACATAGGAAATAATTAATACAAAAAACAAATACAACTCTGAATTGTATGTACGAGGGCGGTTCAATAAGTCCGTGACATTTTGAATGAAACAGTTTTTTTTGCAAAAAAAAAAAAAAAAATTATTTTTCAACGTAATCTCCTTTTAGCTCAATACACTTAGTCCGACATTTCTCCAAATTTTTCTATCCCTTCCAAAAAATAGGATTTTTCAAAGTCCATAAAATAACCATTTCTTGGCCATATGGGCTTTTTTTAAATCCTCATTAAATCGGTCAAATAAGTTGGCATAATATTCGCCGTTTATTGTTTTTCCCTCTTGAGGGTAATCGATGTGGATTATTCCGCGTGCATCCCAAAAAACCTTATTGTCCACGATTATGTTTATGGTCAATTGAGAGCAAACGCGGCACCCATCTTGCAGACAGCTTTCTTAAACCCAACTGATCATTTAAAATCGAAACCACACTGACATATGAAATGCCTATGGCATCAACATTCTCACGCACTTTTACTCTTCGGTCGGACAACACCATATCATGGATTTTTTTTCGAAATTTTCGGGTGTATTGACCTCAATTGGCCGTCCAGAACGTTCAGCGTCATTTGTACTTGTGCGACCACAACGAAAGTCAGTAAACCACTTTTTTTTAACATTGAAATCGATGGTGTAGAGTCCCCATAGTATTTATCAAGCTTTTCCTTAGTTTGACTGACGGTTTTTTTTCGCAAAAAATAATGTTTAATGAGCACTCGAAATTCACTTTTTTCCATTTTTAAAAAAATCCCCGAGGTTGTATGCTTTGAACAGCTGTTAAACGTACAGTAAATGACGGAACTTGCCCAAGATTTGACAGTAGTCTACTAACAGGTGATACTTGATGGGAGCAGTGTTGCATTTCATATAACTACTAGGGAAGTTCGAAAAGTCACGGACTTAGTGATTCGCCCTCGTATATTATAAGTACGTAGCTGTATTTTATCTGTCTTATTATTTATAATGTTATATAGATATAGAATTATATATGACCATATATTCTACCATATATGATACAGTTAATGAAAAATAATTCTATCACTTTTATATATAATTATACATGGCAAAACATATTATTATATATAAATATATATAGTAAAATTTAATGATAATAACTCTAACAATTTTATATATTTTTTAGTACTGTTTATAACTAAAATGTACATAGTTTAAAAATTTTCTGCAAAAAACATGAAAAACTATTTTTTTTGTTTCGTAATGATTATTAATAGCTTTTATTAAATTACTTCAAAGCACCGATATAATTATTAGGTTTTAAACCAACAAACATATAGACTAAAGCAGAACCAAGGTACTCAACATCTGTTTAATTTTATATGCCAATTGGTTTTAAGAGAAACAGGTGCTTAGAGGTTTTTGAATGCATATTTTTTAGTATATGTAAACAAAATTTTGTGTTAATTATACAAAACTTATGCAGAGAATACATTAAACAACACAAATTAACTTAAAAATTTAATTAAAACTGCTTAAAAGCATGAAAATTAATTAATTAAAACTAACACTGTTAACACATTTTTTCGGAACTCTCTTAAAACCAGTTCAGGTTTTTAGAAGCGAGCCTTGGAAGCGGTTTGTTTAAACAAACAAAACACCCAACCCTTAAAGCAAGCGTAGTGGATTCTAAATTTTCTATTTTAAAAATTAAATAGCTGATTAGTTCCACTATCCTGTCTAGTGGTTAACAAATCCTGTCTAGTGGCTAACAAAATAGTTGTTTTGACGAATATGATATTGCTGAAGTAATAAGGAGGGAGATTTATGCTTCATAAAAAATATTGATCCATAATACCGACTTTATAGTTATTATTTTAAATTTTTTTTTTTTTGTATAACAAGAACGTGTAAAGCTTGCTGTTTATTTCCGCGCTTGAAAAAATCTGCAAGTCTTCTAAAATTTGATTTTCTTCTTCGGTAAATGTTGTTTTTGTTTTGTTTTAAATACCGTTTTAAATTTATTATATGTTCCAACTTCAGGTTCATAAAAAGCATACATTTTTAGATTTAACATTATATTTTAAAATTACTGTTTATATGTTTTATAAATGAATTACAAGTAGGATTAAAATAAAAAGTACTGATCTCTAAAATGTTTTCAATTTTTTATTTCAAAAGTATGTTTTTAAATGTTCCTAACAAAATTATCGGTTTTGGTACATATTTTCACAAAAGTAGCGTTTTTGTTACAAAAGCTTTTTCAACTATGAACATTTTTGGCTGATGTATTTGCAAAAAATATACTTTTAAAGGTATTCATTCACATATCATATTGGAAAGCTCTGCTGCCATATAAAATGTGTAACAAATCGCGCGTTTAGGATACACTCGTGGAAAAAAGTTTCATTATATTGTTAAAACTCTTTCACAGATCGTTTTTTCATCAATTATTTAGCATATTTATGAAGTTTTCATAGATATGATGAAAAGTTTCATAAAAATCTATGTAAAATGTTTCTTAAATCTTCATCATTTCATAAAAAAGTTTCATAAACTCTGTGTATACATATATAGTTTTTTGTTTTCCTATTAATTGTAATTGAAATCATCAATATAAATTATGCATTTTCATTTGAGATTAAGAAAATGTAATTTTAATTTAGATTTTTTATTTAAAATAGAGAAACTTTCATAACATTAATTGAAAGTCAGAATTTCTAATGTGTTGATGGGTTCCAAATGTTGAATGGAATTTTGTAAATATTAATTTAATTTTCATAAATTTCAAAATGACAATTCTTAACTTAACCCTCTAACCGGCAAGCCCGCCTCTAGGCGGGGTATTTTCAATTGGCCATAAGTTCGTCAACAAAGTGTTTTATTATAAAAGTGTAAGAACGAAGTTAGCAGTTACATGTGATACTATTAACCCACATGTATATTATTACATGAATATCCTTATTGTTAACATTTTGTTACTAAGTGATTGTTAAAATCATTCGTTTGTATTTTGTACATTCTATTTATTTTATTTCTTGTTGGCATATTTTCATATTTTTTGTATTGTTACTAAGTCTAAATAATAATTGTGATCAAACATGCACAATCATGTCTACTTTCTTCTATACGCACAATTCGTATACAAGAGAAGTAGCATGATTCTTTATACCCAATTTAGTGAGAATCAAGTATTGTAAATATTATTTTGTTACTAAGTAATTTTGATAAAACATGCTCAATCTTGTTTTCTTTTATACACACAAGACGTATAAAAAATAAGCAAGTTGAGTAGATCATGATTTTGCATGTCCAGTTTCTTATTTTGTATTTTGTTACTAAATGTTTTTGTTACCAAGAGTAAATAGAAAGACATGCTCAATCATGATCAGTATTTTCTATATATTACTGTTTAATTGTTTTTTAAATAAAAAGACTTGCATTTAAAAATGACAAGCCAGTCTGAATTTGAGATCGTAATAGCATAATATTATTAATAGATATTAATATTTTTGAATAAATAATATCCTTGAAGGACATTGACAAAAAGTTAAATTTAAAATAAAAATAAAAGTTAATAAAAAGTAATGTAAAAATTTAAAAGTAAAATTTATTAAAATAAATTTTAAAATATAAAAATAATTATTAAATAAAAATATTTGTGTTTTATTTGAAATAATAAAAAACCTACGACAAAACTGTTAGCCACATATTCTGCGAAGTAATGTTTTGTGTACATGTCACGGTTTGGAAGCGAGAAAGCGTTATAGTTAAAGTTTTCGGTAATTTCAAAAAATAAATATTTTGAAATAACCACAATTTTGAAAAGTCCTTAAAACACATTTCTGTTAACATAAAACCATTCATATTCCACACAAAGGAAGATTGAAGCTTAAACTTTTGGAAAATGCTCTAAGTTTGGTCCAAGGACATACAGGATTGTAAAAGGATACCTATAAAAGACATCATCTTAACTTGAAAACGAGTAGACGGATTTTTATGAAATTTGGCAGAAATATTATATTTGGTAACACTATCAAATCTTCAAAGTTTCGTCATTATATATTAAAGTTAAGGTGCGTTTTCGCTCAATTTCGCGTTTTTTGAAAAACGAAAATCGCCATATCTTTTTATCTAAAAGCACAAAAGGGCTAATTTTAGGACTGTTGTTATATCTTTGTAAGAAGAATAATTTATGCCTTAACTTTTTAAATTTAATAGCTTAGTTTATGAGATAGCCTCTAACATTATTTTGACCCATATCGCCTAAAATAGGCGACGAAAAAAATTTCGCTAGAACAAAATATTCTTTATTTCTCGTGCCGAACTAGTGATATAAATTTCAGTCCAAAAAAGCTTAGGCCGGTTAGAGGGTTAATTTATTTTTTTCTGAATTTTAATAAAAATGATTATCAATTGATATTTTCTGAATTTAATTTTGAAATTCTGAGTTTTAGGTGGTACATTCTGAATTATGGTTGTAAAAATATTGGTTTAAAAAAATATTGTATTAAAAATAAATTTGCGTCGTTGGCTGTTGCATTTATTGCGTTTGTACGATACCAAAGAAAAATTTATAACTACTTAATCTTATTAATAAATCGTCTTATAATATTTATGAAACATTTCATCAAAAGTTCTGAAACTTTTGCATATTTATGAAACATTTCATAAATATGATTAAGCTTGTCTTCAATATGAACTTTTATGAAACAGCTTCAGCATATTGATGAAGTGTTACATTATACGAAAATCAACGAAGCTTTTCATCGCATTTATGAAGTTTTTCATAAATATGATGAATTTTTTTCTTTAAATGTAGGTAACATCTCATTCTATCATTATAAGTAACCACTAAAACCTTATTCCTACTTTTTTTGTAAGCGATATGGTAATGACCGCTCATGAATTTTGGGACATCGCAAACACAAAAGTAATTAAGCGAATAACAAGCCGTAACTAGTGAAACGCATTGTGTACTAATTACACTCTTACTTACTTAGTAATGTCAACTTTTGTTGGGTCATACTTTGATTGGATTTACTGTGTAATTTTGATTGGCTACTTAAAGATATTATGTGTATTAGAAAAACAGAAACCTTAAGATTTTCAAGTATTAAATGTGATACAAAAGCAATCCAATTGAAAAATTCCTTTCTTAACCTATTTTGTAGTAGTAAGTAGTACACTCAAACAAAACATGTTTTTAGAATATACACAAAAAAAAATTTTATACGAAAACATTTTTTTTCTTAAACAGAAAACTAAAATTGTATTAAAGGCTTACATTTAATCCTAGTATTTGCAAAATAATTTATCTCTGTAATCACAATTTGTAAACATAATTAATTTGTTTTTTAGTACTAGGAAAATTTAACTTAGAAAAGTTTGGGTTAAAATAAAACATACATCAGTTTATTATACTACCACATTTCTTTGAGTGTAAATACTTGAGTAAAAGAGTTACCAAGTAAGAGGTGTTATTGCAGAAAACATTGTATACCCGAGTAAAAAAATTATATAGTCTTATTTTTTTATCTTCAAATGTATATGTGATTATGTATATATGGCGTAGACATATATTAATATATGTTTCTTATGTGGTAACATATATAACGATATATAAAGAGAAATTTCATACGATTCAGTACACAAAAACAGCAAACCCGATTGAAAAAAATGATATAAGCTTAATATAGTTTTATCGAATTTAATATGGCCTTACACTTAATAACATCAAATTTCATTTGACTAATGGCCCGATTAAATTGTATCACATTAGATCTAATTATACATATTACATTCGATTAATTTAGATACAATTAGAAATGATTTTATAAAGTTTTGTCCGAATTTTGTTTAATCAAATTATGCATTGTACTATACGATTAGATATAATTTAATATAATATGGTATAAGATTGTATATATGTTATTTTAAATACAAATACCGTATGGTTCCTTGCAATTTTCTAAACATTAATATAGGGTCTTCTCATATAACTCGAAAATAACTTATAAATATGGTAACCAACAAATATGCCGAATATAAAATTTATTCAATTTTATTCAAGCTATAGACGAGGTTGTTGTATTTATTTACCATTTCCGCTGAAATCAAGAAATTGTTAAATAAATTATAAAGTGTTCTATTTTAAATGCAGAAAATTTGTAATTGCTATTTAAAAATTTTCAATTTTCATTTAAGAAGTTTCATTTTTTAAGTGATAGTGCAAATATTCTAATTTATATTAAGATTTTTGCGATATTAACTATTTTACTTAATATTTTCTCAATTTAAAATATTTAATTGCAATTTAATCTATAAGTTTTGCAAGTTCTAATGCAAAATTCCAATTAGGTTTGTAATTTTATAAGTTTCAGATAAATATATTAAGAATTTTGCTAAAATTTTAAATAGAAGAATTGCAAATGAAAATATAATGTTAAAATGTTGTTTAACTCGATTACATTAAAACTTTTCTAAATTTTGTATTGCAAACAAGAACTTAATTTGTAATGTTAAACATATCCGAAGAGAAATTTAATTTTCAATCTAAAATTGTCATTTAACATTTTATATTCGATGTGCAAGTAAATTTTAATATGATATCATATATTATTAGACGTACCATTGTATTAAGCCATATAAAACTACATAATAAATTGTGCTAATTAATTAATACCATATGTAGTAACATATGATATACTTATGGTTATATCAATCGATATATATTAAGATGTGAATGTGTATGAGACCATATCAAAAATTTTCAAAAATCCAAATCCAAGATTAAGTTATATATGATAATTTGCTTCATCACTTATATCCACATTAAGCTAAATAAAAATATATGTTTGTATATAATGGTTTATTAAATAAGATATGATTGTATATGAAAGTTTTTGCTAGGGAACACATGAAGTTGTACATGTATATTAGTTGCTGGAGCCCCTGCATACCCGACGAGAAATGTGTATATGTAGTCATTAGGGCGGGTCAATTTAAAAATCGCTCAACGTACAAGGAAAATCGTATTCTAGGGATCAAACTAAGAAACTTTGCCAAAGGAACCATACCTCTAAAACGAATTCTGATGTCCCGACTTTTGGCCCGTAGGGTCAAATTTTGAAATATCCCACTTTGAGCCATTTAGAGTGCCCCAATAGAATCCAACCCAATCGAATATAATTTATACATTCATCTCCTAGAGCGTCTTCCGGAGAAGAAATAGAGACCCTAATCTGGGAAAAACTCCTGCCCTTTTCCGAAATATCTCTATCCCGAGATTTGTACATTTTACTATAAAAACACGGCTAAAGAGGCCCTCTTTCAAATTAAATTTTAACCCCTTAACGGTCACCTAGAATGATGATTTATGCATTAATCTGCTAGCGCGTCTCCCGGAGAAGAAGTTGCTCCCATAATATTGGATAGATTCCTCCTACTTTCTGAATTATAAAAGTGGGCTTTATAACAATTTGACCCTACGGGTCAAAAGTCGGGACATCAGAATTCGTTTTAGAGATATGGTTCATTCGGAAAAGTTTCTTATTCTGATCCCGAGAATACGATTTTCCTTGTACGTTAAGCGATTTTTTTTTTTGCCTCCTTACAAATCGACCCGCCCTAGTAATCATATATAGCTTGATATAATTGTATCTAAATATATATGGGGCCACATATAACTACCCGAGTAAAGAAAATTATATACAACAATATATTCTTTAACATAAAAAAGCATCAATATGTATTTATAATAATATTTTAAAAATATTTTACCAATAAAATTCATGTATAAGCATATCCGATCATGTATAAAAAAATAACATTCTCAATGTTCTATATGATAATACATGGTTGATAAATATGATTAAACTTTTATAATTTAGATATAACAGAATACATAATTGTATATAACACAAACATTTCTGCTTAAGTGGTAAATATATATAACTAACTCATTTGTTGCTTGAAAACTATAATAAATTTTATGTTTATCATAGTTTTACCATGTTCGAGAGATCAAATATTATTATTTTGAAAATGGGAACAAACCACACGATATTTATATTTAAAATTATATATAAACCATTTTATATAATTTTATATTTAATAAGACATAATCATATCGTATAACTTATAATTTGATAATATTGGATGAGGAAAAAACCAGGACAAAACTGCATCAAATCACTTCTGATTTTATCTAAATACATCTGATAATATATAATTATAAGTAATTTGATAAAATTTATTCGGTTGATTTTTCGGATGAAATTTTATATAATTAATTACGGGTCATATATAATTAGATAAAATTATATAAAGCTCCATATCAGTTTTTTTAATCGGGAATATTTATTTTTTAATTAAAATTATCAAATTCGTTTAAAACGAAAGTTTGATGTTCTAAAAATATATGAATAAAATTTAAGTTATTTACAAATTTCAAGCATGCATTTTGTGGTTAGAACACGATTTATGGACAACAAATATATGTAACTTTATATCTTTTAATTTAAATATATATATTTGGATTATTATGTATCTAATTGTATCTAATTGTATCAGATGTAATATAATTAGATGTAATTATATCGGGAAAATATACCCTCCCGCACTATGGGAGCCTAAAAATGAGTCAGAAATGAGCTCAAAAAACATTATTAAAATTTAAAATTTTTGTATGAAAGTGTTTCATCCAAAAATGGCCTTCCTTTTTGATTTAAAAATGATTCAGAAACTATAAATACAAATATTCTATAGGCTCAAAAATCAAGCTTTTCGGAAACTTTTTGAATTGTTCACAAAATATTCTAATTCAATTACATTTCCAAGTCAGTTCTGACCAATTTCTTGGATTAAATAATTTTCAATGAAAATTATTCAAGTTCGAGGCCATAATCTATATTTCTTTATTAGGATATTGTCCTAACAAATGCTCTATAGAGTTTTTGTGTTCAAATTTATTAATTGACTACTTTCAGGAATGTGTTGATAGATCTATTTCGGGAATTTTCTAGGTTCCCGTCATCAGAACACATTTTGAAAGAAGTGACAAGCCCACAAAAAACATCAAACATTCATATAAACTAGTTTTTTTAATAAATGAGAACTAATATATGAGCTCGAAATTAACAACTATATAGAGTATTTGTTACGACTATATCCTAATAAAGAAATATAGAGTATGGCCTCGAACTTGAATAATTTTCATTTTCATTGCACAATTAAGGGTCAAAAACATAATTTTTATTTTTAATAAGAATTATATAAAACTTAAACATTTTTCCACAAATTTTTGAGCATTTTATGTTATGTTTGGAAGGCTCATAGTTTCGTTAGAAAAAATAGTAATTTTTGACTATAATATTTTAAAATTTCAAAAATATGTGCTATAATATAATAGGAACCCACAAAAAGTAACAAAAATGTTGCTGCCTGGGGATCTATGTCAAATGAGATATGACTTTATATTTGAGATATATAACTTTTTTTGATCGGGTAGACAACAAATGTATTTGCTTATGAAAATTGAGTGACATGCAAAAGGACATGATCTTAAAGAAAAAAATATTTATTGAAGTGTTTATGGTTTTCAAAGCAGCAGCAACAGAAAAAAAAACATGTTAAGAGTTTCTTACTTACAAGTGGTAAACAAGTAATCGACACTTTTACTTTCTTTTGCTACTAGTCATGTCTTTTAACTTCTATTTGAAACTCTTCCTCAGAAAAACGAAATGGTTTGGGTAAATATTGGTTTATTTGCATACTTGTGGGAAAAAAGAGCACAAAATATAATTTTCTTGGTTGTAACTAAACATAAGTATGTTTGTATACTTATCATTGAGTAGTGTTTATTACCATTTGGGTTACTTGGTTAAGGGTTTCAAAAATTGTATGTCTATGTGTGTGTATGTGGTTAAGTAATAAATTTATTTTAAGAAATCTTTTGTGGTTTCCAAGGGTTGATTTTTTATGACAGTTTCTTATGTCATAAGCTGTTTTTTAAGATTTTCTTTTTCAATTAATTTTATGTACCATAAATTTTATATGTACTTTCAAGTGTATGTGCGTTTTAAGTGATTGATTTCAAATTTTATTTGTTATTTTACAGTAACTTGTTAAATAACTGTAAATATTTTTATGAATATGCTGTAAGACTTACAATGTTAAAGGACAAAGGCATAAAATCTGCTTTATTAAATCGTTGATTTATTTTAATAGAATATAGATAATAGAATAAGAGGAAACATTTAAAATTTAAAAAGAAAAAACGAGAAAAGCTTTTAATTCAGGTTTAGAGCTGTAGATACTGTAATGACATGTCATTACTTTTCTCACTACGAGTAGTGACACCAGCTTACCCTATACATTACTTTAACACAAATAATCAGGACTTACTAATAACTACCCAATCATATATAGTCATATGTATAATTTACTATCATATAAAGCTGATCCGAAAAATAGCATACATAACCTTATCTCATGAGATCTCATGGGATCACATCTGATATAATTTGATCCGAAAATGGGTCTATCTAATTTGATTAAGTTATGTATATAATTTGATAAAATTTAACATAACTACATACAATTCTTTGGAAACCTGCACTTCTATTTTTTTTTTGCATTCAAAATAGTAATCAAAATTTAAGAATAAATCAATGGATTGGAAAATGAATAGGAATTTCAATTTGACTATATGTGATACCATATCCAATTATATGTGAAAATGATAAAATCTTCTCTTTTTTCAACCATATATTATTATATAACTAGCGGGCAAGCCCGCTACATTAGTAGCATGGGGAAGACATTGTTTTGCCTTAAATGTATTTATTTTCGAAAGGACTTTAATCTATTGATGAAAATAAAACACAATGTAGTAGAGTTGGTATATACATATTTAGGTTGGGATTGCATTATAACTTTTTCTTATTTGGGGATTATGGATGAAAATTTTTCTGTCATAACCCCCAAACCAAAATGCTTGCTAGGAAAAGACCCTAACCACGTGCTTGATTACTAAGAAGACAAGAACGGAGCAAAATTAATGATTAATAGGTTTTTTGTTAAAGTTCTGCCTATTATGGAGGCTCTAACTTTTCTAAGACTTCGGGTTCTGATGAGATCTTTAGCCAGATCGAAATACTAGTATCAACATAGCTAAAATGTTTGATTTGCTTTGTTTTTGTAAATATACGGAGGTTGGAAGTCCGTATAAATTAAAAAAAAAACAAAATGGGAACAATTACTAACATGAAGTCATGCTACTAATTCCCAGTTAAAAGTTGACACATTGTTCATTTGCATTAAGACCGTTTTTTCAAAAGAACATTAGTGAATATTAAAGTTTTTCTGCATAGTCAGAGTGAGCCCGGCCCTAGGGATTTTTTACTCTGTTTGTAATACAGTTTCTTTACTTTTAATGTAAATCTCAGTCGTTTGTGGAACGAATTAAATTTTTTACTAACCTTGTAGTTCATTTAAAAAAAAACAAACCACATCAAATGACTGTTTTATGATTTTACATTAATTTTTTACAGTCGTTTCTGTTATTTAAAAAAATAAATGTTTATTTATTTTTTACTTCATATATGGTTAATTTTTACTACAATTGTGGTTAATTTTTTAAACATTAAAAAACAAATCACGATGTTAGTTGAATTTACAGAAAATTAAGTCGTCCTTTCTCTACATGATATTTAATCAAGGTGTTGTCTGAGCTTTTTCCGATATTCTGAGAGTTCATGTTGGGATACCTTCCTTGTGAGTGAAACATTTCTGCACATCTGTAAAATAAAATAGGTAATACCTTATTGAATTGTAAAATGTTTATTTATTTCAATTATTGGTACAAATAAGACTAATACTCTCTTAAAGCACCTTAAACATTTTAAGTCACAATGATTGAATAAATATATAAAAATAAAATAAAACTTACATTTTGAACTTTAAAACAAGCAGCCGTTAGTATAAAATATGTGTAATTAACTGAAGCGATTGTTTTTGAAATTTGAAATAAGAACATAGTAAAAATGGGATTCAAAAAAGATTAAGTCCCTTCTTATCACCCTTAGCCGCAGGAGCTTGTAAGTTCAAATTTGACAGGCACTTTGGAAATGGTTAGAGGGTGGCACAAAAGGATTAAAAGTCTTCCCCTTAACGTTCTTAATGCCTTCGGTAAGAAATTTGAATTTTTAAATAGAGCATGCGATATTGCACAAAATATATGCTTTCTGAAATTTCTAATAAAAACTTAATAAAACTATGTTACAAAGCAAAAGTGCCCCCAGCATAAACCGCTAAGACTATGAACTTGAAATTTGGCTTCCTCCAAAAAGATGGGATTTTTGAAAATTTTTACGCGGAGGAGCAAAAAGTGAAGAGGTTCTCTGTTGCCAAGAAATCTGAATTTTAAAACATGTATTCTCTGAGATATGGGAACAGATATTTTTTAGAAACTCCAATAATAACGTGATAAAAATTATTAATCAAATTCAACTTGAAGTCAGGCATCAATTAGTTTTTTTGTGGAACGACAAAAGGGAAATTATCCTTCTATCTAAAAGCCGTTAGCTAATGCACTGAAGAAAATGTGATAACAGCGTGTTTATAACCGGTTCTAGAACAGGTTGCTGGGAGTCAAAATGTAAGGCTTCTCTGCCTCAGAACCAGTTCTATAACTAAGTGTGCAAAAACTTTTTAAGAAGCTTACTGAGACACCAGTACATCTTTCTGCCAATTCCCACAAGACCGATAAGTGGTATAAAATGGGTAAAAGTAGAAATAAAAAATTAAATATGAAAATTTCACTTACACTTTTCGAATTATTAAGAATATAAAATAAATAACATTAAAAAATCAGCCATTATAAATAGATTTGGAATTTAGTCAGCTAATTTTCAAAATAAAATGTTTTTAAATGCAATTAAAATTGTGAGCTGTAGTTAAATGTACTCAAATAAGTCCAATGTTCCCTACAGTGCAGTGTGGCGTATGAGTGTTATGAATTACAATATCACTCATACTCAAGGTGGCCCTTATGTCGATTTTTAATTAACATTAAAATCATCCCAGCCAGAAATTCATGATGGTTCAAAAAACTAAGTACTATCAAAGTATACAATATACCAAATCGAAAACGTTCTGAGAACGTTTGAAAAAAAACATATTTAAATTACTTTAATAGCACTTTTTAAACAAACTTTACTGATGTTTATTGAAATAAAAATGATATCTGTGAAATTTTCATAAAATAGTGTAGTCAATAAAACTTCTAAATGTGGATACACTCAAAAAAGTTTTACAGTTACTACATGACAGTTGTTTGTGTAGTAATCAGTAGTAGTTGTTTTTAACAGTAATTACAGTTGTTTTTGTATGAAATAATGCAAAATAACTATTTTGACAGTTGTTTTCAAAAACAACTAACGAAAACTACTAAAATTTTAAACAGTTGTTTTGGAATGTTGAACTTGAGACTTTAAGTAAGATGCTGGAAATACTAAATTTTGTTGTAATTGAATGAAGAAAAAAAAATTTAAATTTTTTTTTAAAATCCCAAAAAAAAATAACCTTCAAAAACAGTAGTTTTTACTAATTTTTACAGTTGTTTCAAAATGTTTGTATTAAAAAATTGTCAGTTGTTTTTACGACATTGGTAGTTGTTTTTACCACATTTGTTAGATGTTTTTTAACAGTTAAAAACAACTACATTTTTAGTTGTTTTAACTGTAATTACCTTTGTCGCCTTTTAAACTGAAATTACAGTCTTTTTCAGTAGATTCTACTGTAAAACTTTTGTGAGCGTATTTTAGTCTAGTCCGCACATTTCTACTTTTATACTATAAGATACCAGACGTCTTTTAAATCAACTTATTTCAATATTTTTAAAGCACTTATTTTTACTCGTAACTTGCCGCAGTTTTACTGCAGCAATTGAAAAAATGAAAAGTTTTTTATAGAAATACTTGTATGCAACATTGAATATATATTAAGCGTATTTAAATGTGTGTTTTAAAAACAAGCACTTTTGTCAAAAAGCCACTGATATGTTTGTATGTATTTTAGTAATAAAGAATATTTTTTACTTTTTTTAAATGTTGTATTAAATTTATTTATGGAAAAGAGTAATATCAGTTGAATCATTATAAAATTTTGTAGGAATGCATTTAACTTCCACCATATGTATACCTATTTCAATGTTGTTTACATCTAAATTTTTCCCATTATATATTCCTATTTCCTTTGATGAGATTGGGTAGTCAAAAAAAAATTTAGTTTCCTTAAATCCAGAGATCCATTTTGTCGAAAACCAGCCGCTGGTTGGCTGCAGCAAAAGGTCGTCAGAACCCTACACCATGAAAATTCAACGTATTTGTCAATTACGTTTTAATGTAATAACTTTTTTACTTTATTATTTAAAAAAAATTGAATTACTAATAAAAAATAATTAATGTGTTTTTAGCACTGGGAAATTACTTTCTTTTCAGTATTTGAAGTACTGGAAAATTATTCCACATTTTGTATTTAAAATTCTACGATAGCAGTCAATTTTTGCATTAAATGCACTTTAAAATCATTATACTTTTGGGTTTTCTAATGTTTTGGAAGCGTTTTAAAAACAAAAGACGTAGCGCTTTACAACTACTTTATGTTTGGTTTTTGTCACGTTTTAAGAATACTCTAAAATACCAACATGAGACCGTAAATCTGGGTTATCATTTGAGTGCCCTGAGAACACTATAATCATTAAAAACATGTTGCTTTGGTAACGTTTCAACTACCATACGTAGTGCTTTCAGAATACTTCTATGTTTGTTAATTTCTGGCTGGGATATTACCATTAGTTGAAAATAGATATGTTACGAATACGCGGTTAATATTCGATATTCGATATTCGTCATATTTTGATTATTCGGCTGAATACCGAAAAATTCCACTATTCTGCGAATTATTCTGTTAAATGAGAATAGCTTAAAAATTTAGAAAATCAAGTTTCTCACAAAATATTTTTCTTAAAATTGTCAAATCGATATATCGATTTTAGATTATTTTTCAAAATAGAAAGATATTATAATTATTCAGTTTAATTTCGCTATTATCTAAAATACGTGTATTCTTATATACAATTTATATGAAAAGTAAATAAAAGAACTATTCGGCAAGAATCCGGCATTCGGTTTAAACCAAATATTCGGTAATAGGTAAACTGCCGAATACACTATTCGTGACATCTCTAGATGAAACTGATTCAAATGCTTTATAATTTAAAGTAAAAACATTTTAATAAAGACCCCACTGACCTTATTTTTTTTTGTATATTTTACTTAATTTTCCGAAGTTAAAACGCAAAATCATGAAATTATTTTTATGAATATAAATCTAAACAACATTATTTTTTATATGAGTATAATCTTGCCGGCATTGCAAGTAAGTTAAAAATTTTGCAGGTTTATTTTTATACTTACAAATTTTATGTTTGTTAAAAAAATTTTTAATTTGATTCCTCTGAATTCATTTTTGTATTATAAATGCAAATTCATTCAAAATATCCTGAAATATTTGGAAAAGAACAAAATGTTTAAAAAAAAAAAATTAAGTATGTAGCGTAAATATAAAACATAGATATTTCAAAAAATACAAATGAGAAAAAAAAATGTTTTCCAGATATACACTTAGCGTACCTAAATCTATTAGAAAATGTATTACAAGTACCGGTTCTGCAAAAAGTGGCAATTTGTTCAGTAGTTATGATAATAGTATATTTTTTTTTATTAATTAATAATCATATAATTAAAAATTATATACTATTACCCTAACCGAGCACTAGCTACTATGTCCTTCGGCGCGTTGTAGCGAAAACAGACCAGTGCCTTTGGTGGAAATCGAACCCACGACCCCCGCACTGATAAGCCAGCCAAAATATATTTTTAATATATGAACAAATTGTTTGTTTACTTTGGCATTTGAAGCATGCGGCAAATAATTTAAAATCTGAAGTTCTTTCCTAAATATTTCAGGACATATTGTATTTAATGGATTTGCATATTTTAATACAAACATTTGTATTTTGTCTATGGAAAATATAAAAATTTAAAATTTTTTTTTTTTTTTTTGCGCAGAACTAGAAAAAGTAAAATTTGTGACTTCCTTGCAATACCAGGGCAATATCCTGATACCAACACCTAAATTAGGGTGTTTCAGCTTTTCCGCGTTTTCGGATTTTTGCAACTCTTGAAACGGAATATAAATACTTATGGTCCATAAGATTTTTGAGAATTTTTTCAAATTTTTTGAAGTGGTCTAAAAAGAGGCTATGAAACAAATTTTTTTTTAATTTTGTTCTCTTGTGCTTTGTTTTCAGAGAGCCATATAAATTACTACTCAAGACTTCTAGCATTATAAAAAAATTTTTCGGGGTTAAAATTACTAGTTAAAGGGTCGCTCTGATCACCTCAAATGTAGTTTTTTTTCCGTATTAGAGTGAAACTAAATTTGTTGGATAAGTCTTCCAAATACCTTTCATTTGATTTCAATCTTGTTCCTGAGACTTCTGGAAAAATATTGAAAATAATTAAAAAGTCCAAAAAAAAATCGTTTATTTTCTCATAATTTGCATTAGATTTGGCCAACAAGTATGAAAAACTTCGCAAAATCAAATTTAGTATCAAATTAAACGTATTTTAAAGACTTATTCAACAAATTTTAATTCACGACAACAAGACGCCTTTTTCTGAGTTTGAAAAATTTAGATTTTTTCTTTTTAGATAATCATAATTACATTTATGGCCGTTATTACAACTTGCCTTTAAAGTAAATGTTAGTAAAAAGTAACTTTAGCTAAAATGAGAAATAAAGTGAGCTATAATGTTTTTCGTTATTACAACTTCCCAATAAAATAAAATTAATATTTTTGATAATGTGGCAGCAACAAACTTAAAACCGATTATTGGTTTATGAATTGGTTTATAAAAATACGTAGTGGCAACGTACTTTTATTTATTTGTTTACAAATAAACAATAATTTGTGAAATTCGGTTGTGAAATTCGGTATTTTCTTCATTTTCTTTATAGAGCAGAAAATGTGGTAACTTTAAACACATAAGCCTTACGTTTAAAGTTAAAGGCAACAATGTCTTCCCTTTAGCTTACGGGTCACTTTTAGCTTAACCCTTGTGTGACATCCTTCCTTACAACCCTTCCACTGACATCCTTGGTACAGCTGTACCACTATATAACTTATATTGAAAAAATGGTCTATTACATTGAAGACAAAAGAAATTTTAAGTTTATATATGCTTTGCATCGTTGCTGTCAGAATTGTGGAAACCAAATAATGATGAGTGTACTTCACGGCGTCTGTTTGATCGAAACTCTTCTGGAACGCAAGTCTTATTTTTTCGTAAAGTTCCCACATGTGCTAAGCTGTTGGACATAAGATTTTTGCACAGCGGAAGTGATGTAAAAAAATTATCTCCCACAACTGTACGACCCGTGTTGTAATACCTCTGAACTAAACGTTTCACAACATTCTCTCCAACATTTGTTTGTTGCTGAGCTCATGGTGGTTTGCCGGTATAAAGTTCTCCTTGCAATGGAAATTTAGTTATCGCATCGCAGACCCAAAATAAATTTATCCCATACTTTGCTGGTTTACTCGGAATGTACTGCCTGAAACGTGTTCGACCTCTGTATGGATGCAATTGCTCATCAACAGTCACAACATCGTTGGCTTTATAAAGCCGATTCAAATTAGAATTGAGCATATTGAACATATCACTTATCGCAGCAGCTTTATCCGTTTCTTCTCTTCGAGTAAGTGTAGCACTGTTGTCAAATCGAATACAGCGGTTTATAGTGTGAAATCTCTGACGCGTCATAGTAGCTCCTAATATCGGAAACCAATCTGTTTTCCATAGCTCAACGGTATGCTGATAGTTAGATTTAAATAAATAAATTTTCCATACAAATATGTTTGTGGTACAATTGTACCACGGATGACAATGAAGGCATAGATGTACGTTTGCTACTCCCACCGATTAACGAGACATGAACAGACAAAACAAATGTGATCATTACATTCCTAAATGTATATTTTAAGCATTCACTAAGTTTCAGCTCTTTAGATGCACAACTAATATCAAAATTTTGTTTTCAAAGCTCAAATTGGTACAGCTGTACCAAGGATGTCACACAAGGGTTAAAGTATACTTATAATAACGAAAAACTAATAATCTGTCAGATTAATAATGGCCCTTAAACTAATAATTTGTACCTTAAATATTTTTTTTTCAGTTGGCTTGAACTCTTGTGTAGTGATTTATATGATTTTGTGAAAACGAGGCATAAGAAAAAATAATTAAAAAAAAAAAAATCATTCTAACCACTTTTTTGCACATAATCCATTTCAACGACCCCATACAGCCCGTAAAAAAATCTGAAAAAATTTTCAAAAATCTTCTGGGCCATAAGTATTCTTATTCCGCTTCAAGAGTTGCAAAAATCCAAGAAGGTCGAAATGTAGAAAAACCGCAATATTTCAAAAACTGAAATTGAGAAAAAAATATTGTTGGCGAGATTTGGCATCAACGTAGGGGAAACTAGACACACTTGATTCCCAAAAAGGAGAAGACATTTATCTCCTAAACTGTTCAATATTTTTTATTTGTGTAATTTTTTTTTTTTAAGCTTTTCAAAATATCTAATTTAAATTTAAACAAAAGTTGTATTGAATACGGAGTATTAAAGATATTAAAAAAAACACTGAAATCTTAAAAAGGGAACAAGTTTCTACTACTATAGTACACTTGATCCCTGTGTTTTAGCCACTTCTTCCCGGGGATCAAGTGTGCTTTGATCCCAGGAATCAAATCCATAAAGTAAACAAAACACTTTGAAATTAAACATTATATGATTTTATTGATTACAATCTACATAAAAGAATAATTTATTTCGATATTAATTAAAGTAAATATTAATTTTTAAAATACTTCAATGCTTTTTTTATATTTTTTTTTATTTAAAAATTTTAAATTAATGGTTTTTGGTAAAGGGAAAATACAGACTGCGGAGGAGCTCCAAATAAAAATAAAACATGGTGGTATGCTAGTGACTATGGCATCTAGAGCGCAGCATAAAGTTGTGGTAGCTCCTTTTTCACCCGAAGTAATTTTACCCACTTGTTTTTCTCCTCTTGCAGCTTTAATTTTATGTGTTTTGTGTATGGTGCTTATCCCCGTCTTATCAACATTATATACTTGGTTAGGTGCAAAATTATTTTAAAAATATACCTCTTTTAGATTATTGAAAAACATATCCACGCTCTCTTTATTAAAACTTTATCCTAGGGATCAAGTGTATCATTAAAATATTAATCAAGTGTCTAGCAAATGCCTTTTTCTGAGTTGTATGGTTATACAAAATTACGTTTAGAAATAAAACAAGTTTTACTTTTTTTTTTATCTAACTAAATACTGGTAAAAATTAAAGAAAAGACGTTTTTGAATTCGCAACACCTGGTTCAGAAACCTTTCAGAAAATAATGTCAGAATAAAGCATAAACCTTAAAGCTTAAGACATGGTGCTTATATCTTCCTTATTGTCCCAGTAAATATATTTATTTTTATTACAAAATAATAAGGGTACTCTTAAAGCTAAAAAAACATACACAAAGCTATACAAAAGTTATTTAGTTCTTGAGATATTAGGTGGGAATCAAGTGTTCCAAGGGATCAATTGTGTCTAGTTTCCCCTACATAAGTCTGTTAAATAAGTTCTGTTTCAAAGCAAGGGTTTCGGCCGTTGAGAAGTGTTATTGAAAAAAAATTGAAAAATAAACAACAATTCCTGATTTGTACAAGCCAGCAATAGTTTTGGAATGAAAATACCACATTTGTTAACAAATTTTAAATTTTCTCTACATTTTACGTATCATGAAGAATAACTAAATTTGATAGTTTTTTGAAATTTAACCCCACTCTAAATTGTATTACTATCAAAAAAATTTTTTCAATAAACAGTTATTTTTTAACTATCATTCATTCTCCTTTAGTAAAATTAAATTTATCATTTCATTATTATTATTTGTGTAAGTCTAAAGAATAAAGATCCCTTACTTTCAATAAATTACTTTATATTTTAATGACTATTGATAGTATCATAAATGTTATTATTAAAAGCCTATTTGTGTCTGTAAATGTGTAACAATTTTCATTAGCCCTAAAAGCTTTTAACACTCTATACAAATACATAAAAGAAAATATTTTCTTTTATATTTGTATATATGAAACTGTTTATATATGTATAAAAGTTATCGAAAATTTCAACAATCTATACATCTTATAAAAACAGTAATTTGGAGAATTTATTAACAAATAGTCTTTAATGTCTGATATATTGAAAATAAGTCAATTGAATTTAAATGTTATGCCTAGAGTTAAATATCGAAGCAAATTTATTAGTTTCGAGATCAAAGTAATTTATTAATGTAAGACATGATTTTAAATAAGTTTAAAATGCCAAAATGATAATTAGTATTAATGGATTAAGGAGTGAGATCAGTCAAACTAGGGCACGAATAAATCAATATAGAGCAATTCCATATGAAAACGATCAAAATTGTCAAATTTTTGGACGACCCATCTCCGATTTTAAAATAAATAGTCTCAATCGATTGCCCAGCAAAAAATAATGTACCTACATATTTTTTTTTTTTTATAGTGACTGGTTTAGTGGTGGTGTGCACCACTGTCATGTGACAAAATTGAAGAATTCTTCATAAGGGACCTCATTGAAAGTTGTTTTAAAAAAAACTACTAAAGCGATCGCAACGAGTAAAATTAAATTTATCATTTCATTATTATTATTTGTGTAAGTCTAAAGAATAAAGATCCCTTACTTTCAATAAATTACTTTATATTTTAATGACTATTGATAGTAAACCAGTCACTATAAAAAAAAAAAAAAAATATGTAGGTACATTATTTTTTGCTGGGCAATCGATTGAGACTATTTATTTTAAAATCGGAGAGGGGTCGTCCAAAAGGTGATCATATGGAATTGCTCTATAACTCTTGATGTAATCAATCGATTTCAATAACTATAACGGTTTATTAAACGTGGGCGCTGTGGTGTAATGGTTAGCGCATTGGACTGTTACACAGATGGTCCCGGGTTCGATTCCCGGTGACGGCAACATCAATTTAGAAATATAATATGTATGAGTTTTCTATCCCTCATATGTATCGCAGCTCCCACCTTCGTTGTTCCCATAGCACTTAACCCCACCAAAGTAAAATAATGAATCAGGGCTATGAACCAATAAGCTCTACATTAGGTGGAGAGCAACAACTGTTCTAATACTTATCATGTCGCGCAATTACAGTGTTGCCATGTTTAAAGCCCTTCATCTTTCCCCACCTTTTATATCTCTTATATCCAATTTCCAAAGAAAGCAACACATTAATAAATAGGAAGAATTTCCTGAGTGCTGCTTCTGTTTTTAAAAATAAAAATTGATATATTATAAACAGAATCAAAAAATGATTTGTTTTTTATTAATATTTTTTATGCACATCCCAGTGCAAAAACGGTAATGTCATGTCATTATTTTCTCACTACCAGTAATAACACCAGCTTACTCTTTGTATCACTTTAAATCAAATAATAATGACTTACTAACAACTAGTTAATTTTACCATTAACACGATATAAAAAAGAGTGCGTTTCTTTTTTCATTATTATATTAAATATAAAGTAAGGATTCAAATTTTTTTAAAATCTACTTTTATACTCATTATTTTATCACTACTAGAAAGTACATATATGACTACTCATTTTTAGTTTTTTGTAAGCTGCAAAGTAATGACACTTTGTGGAAGCAAGTCATTTAAGTGTTTATCTGTCAAGTATAACATGCTGAGATTGGTCAGATGGTAAAGCGGTTTACTGACAACCTGGAGTTCCGGGTTCGAGTCCCGTGATGGCACATTTTATTAAAAAAATTTCAACTAAAATAATATTTCTCTCATAAATTTATATTTTTTTATTTTTTTTTAGACTCATGATTTTTGTCCATACTTTTGTATTCTTATCTTTTTTTTCATTTGAAAAAATGGGAAAATGAAAAGTTGAACTTTTTTCGACACATTCATTTTGATAACCGAATGTTTTTTTATTTATTTAACAAAAAAATAAGACAAAATAAAAAAAATTATGTATGAAAAACTGCGTTAAAACATGCAAAATGTTACTGTAAATTTGCGAAAAAGTTAAAAAACGGTGTACGCTATTAAAATCAGAGGGGCCGAAATATTTAGGATCAATGGCCGGTACTCTTGTTTTCGACTTTAGGGGTCAATTTTGTAGCGCAGTGTAATTAAAAAATCAAAGTTTTGTATTTTTAAGAAGAACGTGACACCCTTATTTTTTTGTTTTTGATGTTTTTGAGTTAAAAAAGTTAACAAATTTGTTAATAAAACGAAAGAGTTTAAAAAATAAAGAGATTGCAATACTCTCACAGAGAAAAAATATATACCTTGTGGCTGAAAATAGGCTAGTTAATTTTTTTTCGCTAATTTAAATTGATAAATAGACTTTTATTAATGTTACTGCTGATAGTTTACGACACATTTGTTATGATGTGAGTAACACTTTCTTCAATTTAGCTTTGGGTTTCCTTAAAAGCGGCATGTTTCATGTTGCCACGCAAAACGTGTTAACTGAGGTTGAGAGCATTATATAGCCATTGATGAAACTATGTAATTTTCTTTGCTCTTTAACAGCATTTTAATTGAATTTCTTGAATATGGCAAAGACGCATGTCGATGAATCAGTATATCCAGATTCATCACCATTAAATACAAATACGATGGGTCAATTTTTTATGATGTTATATTAACCCTCTAACTGGCAAACGATGTTTTGCAACGAAATTCATACCATGTGGTCCACTCGAAAAACAAATGCCTAATTTAGGCGATATGAGCCAAAATATTTTAGGGTGCATTTTGGAAACTAAAGCATATAAAAGCGAAGTTTTTGACAACAAATTACTTCTCTCACCAAGATATAACCACACTCTAAAAACTATTTTTTTTTCTGCTCCTATTTAAGAAGTTAGCGTGATTTTCGCTTTTTGGAAAAAGCGAAATTAGGCGAAAAAGTATATAAACTTCAATTTATATTGTTAAAACTTCAACACTTTGCTATTAATACTTAAGCTCTTATGTAAAACGCTACGCCTCACTTCACCTTGCGTTGGCCTTATTTGAATTTCTTAAATCACAGCGTTCAAAAAAGTGACTGCTCGCGTTGCAACAGCTGATTATTACGTTATTTTAAACTCAAATGTTTGAAAAAGCCAATTGTGTAAACGCAACGCTTACTTTTTATCACTTGAACTGTTAAATTAAACACCCAATTTTTTGAAGCGTTAGCTTACATATTTTTAAAAAAACCACAAATAGACAAAAAAATATTTTAGTTTTCTGTTTTTATTTTCTATAATGTTCACAATTTACCACTTGTTATATTTTTTAATAAAACAAAAAATTGTCACAATTTAAAAAAATATGTTAATTTTAAATGAAAAAAAGCTATAAACACAAATTTGAATTTGGTTTCAAATTTTCATCAGCTGTATTTACATTTTTATTACCAGATCATAAAAACCCTGGTTTTCTCAACTTTTTGTTTTTTTAGTTCAGTACTGTCCTGTATGTAGGAATCCATAATAACGCAATGGTTTGACAATTGAAGTGATAATGTATTAATTCAGTGTTAAGACAACGCGGTGACGTAGTGATTTATAAAATAACATGTTTTTTACTTAGCGTTTGTGTTGGCGTAGGTGAAGCGCTGAACGCAGGGGAAATACAAAATATGGGCATTAATGTCATCTTTCTGCAAAATTTCATGAAAATCCGTCTATAGTTTATAAGTTAAGACTATGTCTTTTAGGGGATCCTGATAAAATCATGTGAGACCTTGGAATGAAGTAAGGACTTATTATTAAAGATAAAGCTTCAATCTTACTTATATTTTATTATAAATAGTTTTTAGTCAACTTAAATTGGTTTTTTAGATTTTTGAAAACTATGTATATTTTTTTTAAATAATTGATTTTAAAGATTTCTCGCTTCTAAACCGTGGACGGTTTGCAAAATATTAAGCAAATTTAGTTTTTTATCGGAATATATTAATTTCTAAGTATAAAACGCTCATTTGACGCATTTGTGGTAAATTTTATGGAGATTGCCCGTTAGATGGTTAAAGAAAAGCCTCTATTTCCAAATTAATTTTATAATGATTACTTATCAATTACTTTGTATTTAAAAGAATATTAGAATAGTTTAGTTTTTTTTTTAATACATCTTTTTTTGCTATTTTTTAGCGATAGATATTCTGAAGTATTTTGTTTAATTGAAAGTTGAAAATTTACATGTTGTTGGTTTATTAAAAAGTTGAGCACCTTTCTTCGATGGACTAAGTTGCACGGCACAAATTTTACACAAATATTATTTGTAGTATCGATTTTAATAAAAAGTTATTAAATTCAATGGTTTAGTTTTTAAATTGAAAAGCTTATTTACATTGCTTATTTTACTGTTTTTCAAATTTTTTTAAACGCTTAAAACATTCTTTTTATACCTGTTCTTTGGTTGCCCTAGTGCAGAATTTATTTTTAAAAATATAAATCCACTCAAAATCATCTTTCTTGCTAGTATTATCATTTAGGTGTATGTTTAAGTATATCTCACCAGTATTGCAAGGAAACTGAAAATTTTGCATGTTTAGTTTTATAACTTTTATATTTGCTTAAAAAAATTTAAAATTTTACAATTGAAGAGCTTATTGCAAAAACTTGATAAGCCACATTTTATTTCTAGTTTGTTTCGCCTTTTAAATGTTAAAAGACTTTACAAAATATAATTTTTACCGGACGTTTATCTTCTAGGTATTTGAAATAAGTTTTTAATCAATATTTCTATTAAAAATTAATCAATGGTTGTCTATAAAACAGCGAAAAATCCCTAAAAAAATAAATATGGCATATCAAGTTTTTATTGTAAAGGGTGATTTGTTAGCAACTATCTTTTTGGCAACACTGTTTTTGCCAGCTCAACTGTTTTCGTGTAACATTTTACTGTTTAACATGTTCCGTATAATCTATAATTTAACCATGAATCGACTTACAAACGAACAACGCTTGCAGATAATTGAATCTTATTATCAAAACTCATGCTCGGTTAAGAAAGTGCATAGTGCACTTCTTCTATCGGACCGTACTTTTCAAAAACGACGACGAAGGAAGGAACGATACTGCGAATGGCGAGCGCTACAGTACGGTGATAACAACATTTTTGTTTGCCCAAAATGGAAGTGCTAGACTTGGGTGATATGTGGTTTCGGTTTGGCGTGCCACAGCACAGCACGCAAAACAATTGCCCAATTGAGAGGCGAGTTCGGTTAACAGTTTACTTCACGTTGGGGCCGGATAATTGGCCTCCTAGATCGTGCAATTTAACGTCTTTAGTCTATTTTTTGTGCGGCTATGTTAAGGCTCATGTCTATAGGGACAAGCTCGCAACGGTTGACGCACTGGAAGCCAATACTCTCTTCAAACCGGCCGATATGTTGGAAAGAGTATGCCAAAATTGTACCCAGCCGCGGTCAATATTAACATGAAATCATCTTTAAACATTGAATTTTATGTGTTTTTTTATGTCAAATCCGAAAGCTTTTAAAAAATCACCATTTAGTTATTTTATTCTTTTATAAAAGTTAAAAGTTTATTGAATTCATTAAATCTTGATCAAAACTTATTTTTTTAATAATAACAAAAATGTGTCATTTGAAAATCAAATTAAACAAACATAAAAAATCAGGTTGATAAGATTTTACATACAAAATATTTACAAGCCGGGGATTGTTAAAATAGTACAAAATATTTTTAAATGAAAAAAATATTTATTTACTTTCGTATTTAAAGCATCTGGAAAATTAATTAAAATTTTTCTTTTCCAATATTTTAGGACATATTAAACGGGCTTGCAAGTTAAATAGAAACATTCGTTTATTTATTGGAATGTCTAATTTATGTACAATTATAAAAAGTTTAAATTTTTTTAACATGCATAAAATTTATAAGAATAAAACTGAAAAAGTAAAATTTTTTAAAAATGTTGTCTGTTTTGCTCGTCGAGTAGTTTTATTAATAGGGAATAATATAACCTAAATGTTGAGGTATACATTCCCACAATTTTTTTAAGTTTTTCAATGCAGAAATATCAAAAATTTTAAATTAGCTGATTTTGACGATTTATTAAGAATATAAAATAAATGACTTTTAAAAATGTCTTTGGAATTTATTCAGCCAGTTTTCGAAATTTTAATATTGTTTAATTAATTTAAAACTTTGTTACTTTCAATTAAATTAAAATAAAATTAAGTTCAACATGCAACTAAATATCTGTAGATTTAACCGTTTTAGTTTTTCTATTCTTATCTTACTTATATGTAGCAAAAAACTCTAGTAATTTTAGAAGTTTTTTTGCTAAGTCATTTTGAACTAAGTTCTAGTAGATTTAGCAAAGCATTTGACTAATTTTTTTCTGCACACAGAAAAAAATTTAGCTAATTGCCAACTGAAATTCGGTTAATATGACTCAAATTCGGTTATTACTAATTTCACAAAGTTGGCACAACTTTATACTAGTTTTCACAAACAGAATTTTATTTGCCACACCCAAAAATTTCATAAATCGAACGTTAATATCGTTGTACTAACTGAATTTATAAGTTGTTACCATTAATATGCACATTCCAATTCGGTTGGAACTTTTTTTCTCTGTGTGTGGTAGCGTAATGTTCACAAAATTATATGTACTTTTAACTATAAGATGCACTTACTTTTTCAATACCATTCTATACATTTCGTGAAGTTTTAACTATTCACTTAAGATTTTTTGGATATACCAAAAGTTTATAAATTTTAAAATATCTACACTCAGGGAACTTCTGCTTTAAAAATATGTAGTTGTTTGGGTTGTAATACAGTTTCTTTATTTTTAATGTAAATGTAAGTCATTTGTAGAACAAATAAAATTTTTAACTAACATTGTAGTTCATTTAAAAAAACAACTCACATCAAATGACTGTTTTATGATTTTACATTCATTTTTTACAGTTGTTTTTTTGTTATTTAAAAAAATAAAAAAAAAATTTTTGGTTTATATTTTACTACCATGTGGTTCATTTTTACTACAATTGTTAGTCATTTTTTGAACATTAAAAAACAAATGACAATGTTAGTTGAATTTAATGAAATGTAAGTCGTCCTTTTTTTAAATGAAATTTCATTTGTTTTTGACTACAATTGCTGTCGTCTTTACCAACATAATTTCCTAAGTGTAGTTCTTTTCCTTTTCTTTTTTCATCTTGTTTTTGTTTTTCTTTTTTATTTCCCTTTTGCTTTCCTTTATTTTCATTTCCTCTTTTTTTTTCTTTTCTTTTCTTTTCTTTTCTTTTCTTTTCTTTTTCTTTTCTTTTCTTTTCTTTTCTTTTCTTTTCTTTTTCTTTTCTTTCTTTTCTTTTCTTTTCTTTTCTTTTCTTTTCTTTTCTTTTCTTTTCTTTTCTTATATTTCTTTTGAGTTTTGATGGGTGGGGGTCGAATATACTTTCTCCCTAGCCTGGAGCCGTGCCTGAGTTAACTTACATCCAATTAAAAAATATTTATAAAAAAATCTTAAGAAATAACATTGCAACTTATAATAACAACTACTAAAATATTTTTTAATAACTTTTTTTTTCAAAAAATATTTACACACACTCAACTATGTTATAAGCGCAATATTTATTACAAAACTCCACCCATACTTGAACATTTTTTTTAACCACACACACATATACACGGATGTTCGATTGTATTTGTTGTCAAAAAATTCTTAAAATAATATTTGAAAGAAAAGAACAACAGAGAATAGAACAGAGCAAAAAAACGCAATATCCGCAAATAAGTTTGACAGTGATTTGAAATCATTGCAGCAGAGCATTTCTAATACTCACACAAACATAGATTCTGAGGTGTCCCTTAAATAACGGATTGTCGACTTTTAATGCAAACAGGCCCCACACAAATTTTAATTACGTCTAAACTACTGGTTCAATCTTAATAAAATTTTTTCAGAAGCAGGGCCGCACAGTGCTTTGTCACATAGGCAAAAATCAAAAATAAAACGTTGGCTCAAATTGTGATTAAAGGCATATTTTTTGGAAGACAAGAAGGTTAATATGTTAGTTAGTTAGTTAAATGTTCTTCATTTAATTCATTTCTTTGTGATGACAATTTTTTGAAACATTAAATAAAAAAATAAATAAATAAGAATGTACGACTATGACTTAATGTCGTCAGTCGGAAAGAGATAAATATGCTAATGGTTTTGTGTATTATATAATAAGGTTAATAGTTAAACTCATTTAAGAGCTCCTTCCTGTAACCCATCGCATGTATAATAAATCCATATATTTCTTTAAAATTTTCTGTATTGTTGTTTACAATAGTTATTAACTCATTTTCAGTCAAGGTAAATTTTTAAAATGTTTATATCTGATATGACGTAAAATAGGACATATGGCTATGAAATGTAAGATATTTTCAATCTGATTCAGATTTATTTATTTATTTATTTGTTTGTTAACCTGTGTAACAAGACATGACATCTTAAAACAACACAGGGTGGTATTTTGTTACATATTTTAAAAAGTATAATCTTAATTCTAACATTGTTTTTAACAATAGACATTTCATTATCACAAAAATGAGAGAGACGAGCAATCACGGGATCTTTTGCTGATGAAACCTTGTTGCATTTAATTCAAGCAGGTCACCTCTGACTTTGAATATGTAGCTAATAGCTGTCGTGTTATTCGAAATTTCAAAATAAAAATGTGCAACCGAACTAGGTATTGTGGCAAGGAAATTATGAATTTTTAAGATCATACCGAAAATGGGTAGTGTTGTGTATCAAATCTTATCAAAATATCTTATTATTAGCGACATGTAGCGTCGGAATAACAAAGACATCCAATACATGTAGAGAAAATTTTAAATTTGAATACTTTTACATAAATGCTATTTTTCTTTGAAAATAACTTATTTCTTTGTTGAATTAATTATTTAAAAAAAAATATATATATATATATTATATTTTTCATTGCAAGACAAATATCTTATATATTTGATCGAAATTTTCCATTTTTAAGTTTTGTTGAAATAAGAGATTTTTTCGTATAATTTCAACCCATAGGCCCTAAAATACTGAACCGATTTAAAAGCATTATTTATGGGTATAAACATTAACAGATTTTACCGAAAGTGGGTAGGTTTTGTTCTTTGACCACTACAAGTCAGTGTATCCAATTTTATCAAAATATCTCTGTATTTAAAGTTGATTCTTAACTTTTGTGATTAAACCACTTCAAAAAAAAAAATCTCTCTGCGCATTTAAATTTGATAGTTCTAAATTTAGAGGACTCCTTAATTTATTCGCATATGAAACAACATACAAGCAAAGCAATGAAACATATTTATAGAAAGCGTTCAATAAAAAATATTATAGTGATGGTTGTTATTGTTGTTGCTAAAAAGAACACGCATGAACGACATGACTAGAGTAGAGGAAATGAAAAAATTCTTTAAAAAAACAACACATACATCACGCATATTAAACACATATAGTCAATCTATTTGAAAGTGGACCGAAATACTTAAAGTGACAGATAAAAAAAATTAATGATTTTAGTTTACAACATTACGAGACAGTGAGAGAATATTTTTATTTTCTTATTTCCATAAAAAATATTAGATTTGTATGTGGCATCTTGATTGTGTTTATTATTGATTGTGTTTACTATTGATTGTGGTTACTATTGTTTACTTTAAGTAAAAAATTTACATATTTTTTTTATCACAATTTGACATAACAATGAAATTTAACCAAGGATATTTGTTAATATATTAATTTCATGGTCTAAGAAACAGATACTGAATATTTGGAAAAAAAAACTAATCGATAGAGAATTCAGAATGTTATTTTAGAACCCAACTACACCATTTCTACTTGTTATTAAAAAAATTACACATCGGTCATTTACTTCAAGAGTGACATAACTCAAAAAACACGATTTTGCAGAAAACGAGTTTAAAGTTTTCAATCCATATCTGCCTCGCTCGATCATCTCTCTATTTATTTGGTCACGTTTTTTTTATAAATACGGGGTTTTAATGTATTTTTCTCTTGGTGAGAGTTGTGTGTGAATTCGCTAATTATCGAGAGACCCATGAGTAGCACAGTTTTTCTATGAAGTATATACTGTTTGCTCCCATTTTAAAGAAAAAATAAAATATTTAATCCTCTAACTCGAAAAGTATACATGATATTAATAGGAAATGGGTTTCAAAAAGTACCAAATATAATTCAAAAACAACAATTGTACTTTTAAATTTGCATTTGTTATTCAAAAAATATAGTACGTTATTCAAAATTTACTGAATTTTATTCAAAAATCACATTTTTTTTTAAGAATTTAGCCTTTGTTTTTCAAAAAATAGCAAATGTATATCTAAAAATACCATTTGAATTAAAAAAGTACCAAATGTTATTCAAAAAATACCAAATCTAACTCAGAAAATAGGAAAGGAAATTCAAAAAATACAAAATGTAATTCAAGAAATTAAAAATGTTATTAAAAATATAGCATTAGAATTTCTACTGATATTTTGTTTAGTTACATTTGTTATTTTTTGAATTGCATTTGACATTCTTAGAATTTCAATTGTGTTTTTTATTAAAGATTTTTATTTTTTTTAAATTGGTTTTTTTTTTGAATTAAAATTTGTATTTTTTGACTTTCAAATTATGTTTTTCAAATACATTTGTAATTTTTATTTTTTTTTTGGAAAAACAAATTTGATTTTTTGAATACCAAATGCGATTTTTTTAAAAAGAATCGCTTAAATTTGATTTTGCAAATTTGAAATTACATTTGTGATATTTTTAACATCAAATGCAATTTTGTAATTACATTTGTTACGTTTTGAATAACAAGTGGAAATGTCGATGTTAAAATACACAAGAAAAAGTCATTAGATTTTAGTGCACATAAAATGCAATAGAACTGAATAGCAAAGGCTGATTTTTAAAGGGGTATATAGCTTTGAAATGGAATAAAACAAAGATGTATTTTTTAAATTGACATGAAATTTACTTTATTCGAAATATAATCTTCTGGCATTTTAATTTCAATATGACTTCTGGCATATGACAGCCACGGCTGAGTCGGACGTAGTCTAATCTGGAGGTCCAATTTTTAATGATTTGTTCCAACATTTGTCGCCGTATATTGGCAATAACGCTACGAATGTTGTCCTCCAAGTGGTCAATCGTTTCGGGCTTATCGGCGTAGACTAGCGACTTTACATATTCCCACAGAAAATAGTCCAGCGGCGTTAAGTCGCACTATCTTGGAGGCCAATACAAGCGTCCGAAACGTGAAAATATGCGGTTACCAAACGTTTCCTCCAATAAATCAATTGCGGCACTAGCTGTGTGACATGTTGCGCCGTCTTGTTGAAAACATAGCTCCTGCACATCATGGTTGTTCAATTGATAAACGAAAAAGTCAGTAATCATGGCTCTATCATCGGTCATAATTGACTGTAATGTTCTGACCGATGGCGGATAGACTGAAAGGGGTCTTCCTCCACGCTACGCTTTACATCAGCAATGACTTCTTCTGCACGCACTTTACGACGTCTCTGTGGATGCATATTATCATTTAGAAGTAATTGCTCTGATGGACGATTATGATGACCGTAAAATGGACGTAGTGCGCGATTCGTAATTCGAACAGAACCATGATTTTCAAAATAAATTTGCACAATTTGGAAGCGTTGTTCTGGCGTCAGTCTATTCATTTTGAAATGCCAAACCAAACTAAACATAAATCACTTTTTGCCAACCTAAAGTTCTATACCTATATAAAAACACCCTCTACAAATATTTTGTTTGTTTCAGAAACATTTTTGGCCCAGTTCTCTAAAAACTGATAGTTTTAAAGAATTTTTTTATTTTTGCAATATTTCTCAATTATTCAGAACTTTTTTAGCCCACTCTAATATATATGTAATTTACACACATACAGATAAAATAATGTTTTGTATCTTACGATGCTCAAGGGGACATTTAAAATATAAATAAAAAGAATTTTGGTAAAAGTATTAAAAACTTACAATAAATGTGAACTGTAGTTATTTGACACTTGGAAATAATTTAAAATAACGCACTTTAGGAAAATCAAAAACACAGAAAATATTTTCGATTTTGTTGAAATTAAGATATGTGATAAAAAAATCTTCTCAAAATTGGTAGTATTTTTATCTTTTGGGGTGTGTGTTTTTGGCCTGAAATAATGTACCTTGTAATATAAAGAATAAACATGCTTAGAGTGATAGGTTATCTCCTCTACTTTAAAAATTATTTAAATATTAAAACTAAAATTTAGTTGTTTTGCCATGACTGTTTTTGATTTATCTAGCAAAATAAAAAAAACTTTATAATGTAATGAATTAAAAACAACAAATTATCGGTATGATAACGGTCCAGGAAATAAGAAATAGCTAACTTTTTAAAATAGCTTTAATATTTTTTTAAAAGTCCTTCAAATTCAAAATATTAAGACCCTAGAAAAATTTGATAAAGAAATGCATTACCTTGTAATGTATACTCCTTCCGTATATTATTATTTTCGAACAAAATGTAATGAGATACTGGTAATTGGATCAGCATTATTTTTAAACATAAAATAATGAGTTACAGATTATTGATCTCCTTGGATTTACACTCAAAGGAAAAACTTCATAAATATGATGAAAAACTTTATAAATATAATGAAAAACTTGATTGATTTTCGTCCAATGTACTGTACTTTTTTAACTGCTATTAATTTTTGTACATTCTGACCTTTATATATATTCTGAGATTTAGTGTTTGAAAAAAAAATGTTAAAATATCATTTATAGGCATTGGGATATTAAAAGCTGAACTCAAACAAACAAGCTATAAAATTTTTTACTTTTATGTTACTTTTTGAAACTATTTAAAGCTTTTTTTAATTTAAAATTTTTATAATAATTTTAAACGAAGACATATTTACTTATCTATCGGTATATAAATATGTAGTGATATCATGATATCCATCAGACATCACAAATGGAATTGGCCAAGGATCATCAGACATCACAAATGGAATTGGCCAAGGATCATCAAATTAATTTTTTCTGCACACATACTACATGGAGGCCATAACACTTCCTCATATTCAATTTTTAAAATTTGAAAAAAACACTAATTTTTTCACGGTTTGATTTCCTAAAAATTCAAAATATCGTAAAAGTATATAATATTCAAGAACTCTATATTCGAAAGTTGTTATCAGATTTCTCTGATTCGAAAGGCATTCGATTTATATGATTATTCTTTTGCACATTTATGAAAAAAAAAAAATACATTTTAAGAATGCATTTGTTATGAAAATAAAATTGCATTTTCGAAAATGTGACCCCCCCCCCCCCCCCCCCCCCGCCCCACACCATAAAATTTTTTTTGTGAAGCGAATATTATCTAATTTTCTCTATTTTTTGGAAAACACGCTATTCATTGTTTCCATACTAAAAATATATTCTTTTTGTATTTTATTGTAATTTTTATATTTTGTTCAGGTTTTAAAACAGCTTGAAACTAGCAATTCATCATTTATAAACATAAAAGTGATTTATTTAGGTCAGCGTTTCCCAACAACTTTTGCTTCACAGACCCCTTGACACAATTCAGCTGGATCACGGACCCTCAAAATATTGATTTTTTATATTCCAGCAAAATCTTTTATTACCACATAAGCGGTTTTATCTATATAAATAAAAATCAAATGATGTTTGCTGGTAAGTGCATTTCACCAGAACGGCTGGACCGATTTGGATAGTTTATTTGCCTGTAAGGTTTCTAGTAATCTGAAATAAAATTAGGAAAATTAAAATTCTGGAAAAACTGAAAATGTGGATTTATACATTTTTTTTAGAATTTAAAATCATAACCACATATTTAGAAACTGCCCAGGGAACAAACAAAATAGCACTGGAAAATACTGTACAAATAAAATAGTACTGGGACAACACTGTTTTTCACAATATGCCAATACCACCCAGCAAAATTGTTTAGAACAGATTTCCTGTGAACCTGTTCTAGAACAACTTCTTTTACCACTGGTTACATGGAACCGGTTCTAGAACAGGTTCCTGGAGTCGATATGTAAGGTGTTATTGACCCAGAACCGGTTCTAAAGCAACCAGTTCTTTTTTGGAGGTAAAGAACCTATTGCAAATATGACAAACTCCATATAACAAGAACCAGTTGCAGAACAGAAATTATAACCTGTTATAATGCAGTATAAGCTGTTCTGCAACCAGTTATTTGGATTTTACTATTTTACTGAGCAGTCAAAAGGTGCATTACCAGTACCGTTTTCTTCAAATTTACGACGCTGTTTAAATTATGAATTTAATTCAAATTTGGTTATTTATTATGCCGTGGAATTCCGGTTTAACGAATAATCGATTTTTTAAACTCCGATTTAACAAATTCAATAAATCGTAACAAAAAAGCATACATTTAGTCCCTGTTTATCGAACAAAACGATAACAAATTAAATTAGAAAAAGAAATTCAAACAAAAAAAATCAGCCAAAATAAAATAAAACAATTAATAATATGAATTTTCATTAATTACACTCTAATTAATTTCTGTTGATATTTACCCAACTTATAGTAGGAAGTGCACACAAAATGTGTAATATTACATTTCAAATGCGTAA
Organism: Delia radicum; assembly: GCA_021234595.1. Taxonomy (NCBI): domain Eukaryota; kingdom Metazoa; phylum Arthropoda; class Insecta; order Diptera; family Anthomyiidae; genus Delia; species Delia radicum. The sequence goes on from CM037852.1 coordinate 144,872,920, forward strand.
AAGTTTAAATGAAGTTTTAAAATTTATATTTAGGATTGCCAAATTATTGTGTAAAAAAAAACAAGTTTAATGTGTAAATATGCACACAAAATGTCTTAAAATGCATTTTTAAATACGTAAAAATCCATAAAAATGCGTAAATATACCACCGATATGTTAAAATTATGTTTTTTTTTTGCAAATAATAAACTATATGCGTTTGTTTATAATGATTTCTTATCTAAAAATGGATTTAGGAATTTATACACATATAAATCATAAAGAAAAATATCAAGATTTTAAGAAAATCTTCCTAAAGAAATAATCTTATTATCTGGGGTATTTGGCAAATAGCAACGACTCTAGGGAAGCCTCCGTTTCTTATTCCTTCTCCCTATATAAAATCCTAAGATACTGAGGTCTTTTTTACTTGGAAAACGCAATACATTCAAATGTTTTAATACAAAAAGCTTCCCGTTCTAAGGAAGTTTTTCCAAATGAAGTCTTTAGGCTCGTAAAGCTGATTTTTTAACTAGGCAGCCAATTACACATATTCTACCCGTCACCATATTTTTTACTATTAGACAGAACTTAATGTTTGTTGATATATCATAGCCAATATCGGAACTTCATGATGTATTTGTATCATAGACAGGTAGTCCAAAATTATGGCGCCGTTATTACCGCTGCTTCCATTAGCCTAAGGAGCAGATAAAAGAAATATTGCCACTAATACAAATAATTGCTCAAGTCAAAGTTACATCTCCATATCCAGTTAAACTTGATTTATTTGAAAAAAATTTATTCAGTTCGATGATAGAATCAATTTATGTGTACGTTTTTTTTTATTCAATCTATTTTTTTATATTATTATTTGTTTTCTACTTTGTAAATTACAATGTCTTTATTACTATCAAAAATAGTACATTTACAAAATTTGTGCGTAAGATTTGAATTAATCACAAAAAGGCGAATTTCAGACACAAAATGCTTAATTATAAACACATTATGCCCATTACTACATTGTATATGTACTTATGTATATAAAACTGTGTATTAAATATATTCACGCATTTTGTGTTTGAATTTACTAATTATGAGTTATATTACACAAAAATTTACCCATTTTATAACAGTAAAATTACTAACATTTTTTAGAGTGTATGTGCAAAAAAGTATGCGCTATATATAGGGAGGTAATTTTTTCTGACTTGAAGTCAGCCCAAAATAAAAAAAATTTTAATTTGTTTTCACAAAAAGTAGTTTCATTAAAGAAATTTTTCTTCGCTTTGTGAAGAAAATTTTCATTAGTTTACTGAAAATAAGTTTTCGTCCACTAAAATTCTTTCTGCCAAAAAAAAGTAAAATTCGTAACTGAAACAGATTCTGTGTCTATTATTCATTGCAGTCATTCAAGAAAACTTGTTACATTTTATTGCTGGTAATGTGGAATAGTATTCCACATAACTCGACTTGGTACTCCACATTAACCTCCAAGTTTGAGCACATAGACTTTTTGGGTACATACGCTTTTTCGCGTATGACTTTTTTTGACAATAAAGATAATGCAGTTTTGCAATGAACACTGTTTGAAAACAAATCATGTTAAATTTCAACATCGGCTTTGTAAATTTATCGTCAATACTTTGCCGGAAGGAAAACTTTAAAAATATAATAAGTAGGTATTCCACATTATCCGATCTTACTCAAATGAAGCAGATTTCCATATATTTGCAATGTTTGGTTGAAAAACTCAAAGTTTTATGTTGCTCCAAAAGCAACGATTATAGTGATCAGTTCCACACCTAGCGATTTTTATGAAATTTTATGCATGTAAACTCCTAATTAGTAGGACAGAACAGCGTTTTAATTATTTGTCGTTCACGTTCTATCGTTTAAAGTTGATTTTTTTTTTTTATTAATTTTATAAAAATATCTACTGCTCAAATAGTCGTAATTATTAAAAAATACCCAGGAAAACTAGCTATTACCATAGAATGGGAAATGGAAGAAGAAAACAAGAATCAGAAGTACTTATAGATGAGGCCAAGAACACCTGATTTTAACATGGGGGTGTCATAGGAGGCAAGGCCTTGCCTTGTGCTTACATATAGGGACAAAAATAAGACGTTACAAAATATGTAGTGAGATCACCAGTGACACATAAGTACTTATTTCATTTCTTATTTGTAGCATCAAAAGTAACGCTTAAATCCATTATATGACATATTACTTGTAAGGATGTTAATAAGTAGTTATTTATAGGTGCAAAAATAAGTACGTATTAACATGTACCTAAATAAGAAGGTATTAATAGGCAATAAAATAACTATTTATTAATAAGGACAATTATAACTAGTTATTAATAGGTCCTAAAATAACACGAAGTCCCCGAAGTTTACTCGAAATATCAAGATGGAAAGCAACTGAGTTCAGACAGTTTACTTTGTATACAGGCATAGTTGCATTGAAAGATTTCGTTCCGGAAGAAATGTACGACCATTTTCTTTTAATTCATTGTTCATACAGAATTCTTTTGTCTTCTCCAACCAAACAAGATATTATTAAGGCACATGCAATGATTCAAATTTTTGTTGAAATGTTTCCAGCGCTATATGGTCGAAATAGTGCAACATATAATGTGCACAATCTTCTACACATATGTGAATGTGTCGAAGAATTTAAAGATCTAAATAGCATATCTGCGTATAAATTTGAAAACTATATGCAAAAAATTAAACAAAATCTAAAAATGCCCAACAAATTTTTAATAAATTTTCAAATGATAAAGTTTTACTTAAAAATCCAGTTTACGGACTGCGGTATAGAAAAGGAGTTCCAAAGTCAATTTTGTTACCAAAAGGCTATTTTAGTACAAATATTCCAGACAACATTTGTCTTATGAAGGATAAAACTTTTTTACAAATCACTAAAATCCTAAGTGAGGAAGAATTTCTAGCAAAACGATTTTCAAACTTACGAAGTTTTTTCAACGATCCCATGCATTCATTGGATTTAAATATTGCTTTGGTTGACGAACATAATGGCTGAGAAGAACAATTATTTAAAATAGAAATGTCGTACAATAATGAATATATATTTATTCCGGAAATTCATTCCATTCATGAAAAATTAAACGTACGTAATATATAATACATATTATTAAAAGCCAATTTCTTTTTTAATAAAAGTTTTTTTTTCATATTTTAGACAACAAATTTTTAAATCTTCAAAGGAAAATACTCGGTTATTCTTCGAAAATAAGAAAATTATTACCAAAAACTCTTAATGTATTAATAAATAAATTTAATAATTTCTACTTAATATCAATTATCTTAATTTTGTTATTTACTAAATAAGCTTTTGTTTTGTGAGAGTCGTTTATGTATAACTATATACAGTGGCGTACCCAGGGGGGGGCCCTGGGGGCCAAAGCCCCCCCCGAAATATTTTCGATTTTTTATTTTATTTTTGTTTTGGTTAGTATGTAATAAATTAATTTATAATATTTTTTTGAGACTATAATTTTTCAAACTAATGTTATATTAACTGAAATTAATCTATGGAAACACTACCATAAAGACCATCAAATCCGCTAGATGCTATTCAAGATTGCAACAAGGAGCTTTTTCCAAATGTTTACATGTTTTTACATTTACTGATAGTAATTCCTGTTACAACTGCATCCGCGGAGAGAAGTTTTTCCACCCTAAAAAGAGTGAAAACATATTTAAGGAATTCTATGGGTGGAAGCTAGACTTGGTGCTCTAGCTCTTGCATCAGTGTATCGAGAAAAGGTTGAACCTGACAAAATCATTGACACTTTTATGAAAAAAAAATCGTTGGATTAAATTTTAAGAGTTTTGTTAATAGTTTATAAGGATCTTAATTAATAGGATAGCTCACTTTAAAAATCAAAATAAAATTATTTAATTGATACATAAATTTGTTTAATATTTCAAAAAAAAAACTTGTTTGTAGATATAAGAAAACCTTAAAAACAAAGACATGTCAAAACATTTTTGCTTCAAAATTGCTATCATAACTGGGTATAACGTCAATGGTAACTTTCCCATCCAAAACTTATTTAACAAATACAAAATATTAGTGCGAACTCATTTTTTTCGGCCGAAGCCGAACTTCGGCCATTATATCAATGTTCGGCCGAAGCTGAACTTTTTGTTTTAATAAAAAAAATTATAATGTGTTTTTTTAGATCAATAAATTTAAACCAAAAAGTTATTAAACATAAACAAAATACAAATTTATGGGTATATTTTTTTAAAAAATCATATTTGGAAAATAGTTTTACTATTTTAAGTACAAAAAAAGAATAAAATATTTGTATTGTACTATATTTTATAGTCAAAGAAAAATAGTTGATCGATTTTTAAGTTGATATAGAAAAAAAAAAATTTAAACATTAATATTTAAAATTAAAAAGTTTGATATTGTAATGACAGAAAAGCAATTTTTCCGCATTCACACCATGTCAATTGCTTCGTCTATCAGAATACAGCTGTCCGGCAGCGCTAAAAAGCTGTTCGCTAGCTACACTAGTTGGTGGGGCTGATAAATATTTTATTGCTACAGCTTTTATATTTGTAAATGGACTTGAATTCCAATACTCAAATATATTTATATTTCGGGAGTTAAAGGCCTGTAATAAACATTTTAATTTCTTTTTCAATAAAATTTTCGTTTGGTTCTGCTACTTCTAAGTCTGGTACTGCATCATGTATATCCCAAATTGATGAACCTGTTATTCTCTTTTTACAATTACTTACCACTCGAATTTTTTTTTTTTTTTATATTTAATTATATCGCATTAAATTTGATTATTCGCTTATAAGTCTTGTAGCTATATTTATAAGTCTTGTAGCTATATTTCTGGAAATTTTTTTTTAAACTCTTTTGGCTTTTTGAAATTTTTTCACACACATTGATATTTAAATATCGGTGTTTTTTTTTGTATTCTATCATATTCAACGTTGTATTTTTTATGTAGTTTTTTTTTTGTAAATTCTGAAAAGTAAATATAACCGCAGTTGTTATTTATTTGTGCTTTTTATAAATAATCATAAAAAGTTCGGTAGTTCGGCCAAATTCGGCCAAAATTTGGCCAAACACCGAACTATGCCGAACTCAGTGTTACCATGTATTTTTTTTTTCAAAAAACTGTAAAAAACTGTTTTTTTAAGAAAAAACTGTTTTTTTTTTTAAATAAAAAAGAGTAGAAAAAAACAGTTAATATGTACATTTTAAATTCAATTGCATTTTATTTAAACATAAAAAAACATAAAAAAACATTAAACACATAACATAAAGCATTTTATATACACAAAAAAAAAACTTATTTGTTGTAGACCAACTAAACACAACACAAGAAAAACGAAAACAGACAGAAACAAAATGACTTTTCAGCGTTTTCAACACAAACAACTGCAAAAAATGCAGTTAAAACTTACTACATAGTTGCATTCAATGCGTAGTATTATTTTTTATTGAAACATTTTGCGCAACTTTTGTATTAAATTTATAAATTCAAGTAAAAAAATGTAAATCGAGCAGGTAAACTGTTGAAAACTGTAAAAACTGAAAAAAGGCTGAAATTAAACAAAAACTGTTTTTTTTTCATGAAAAACTGGAAAACTGTTACGCATCCTAAAAAACTGGAAAAAACAGTTAAAACTGGCAACATGGTAACACTGGCCGAAATTCACTTTTTGGCCGAACTACGAAGCCGAAGCCGAGTACTTAGTCGGACACTACAAAATATTAAATATAGGCTCTCGTATGTAACAAATTATATGCTTTTCAAACAAACAAAAATTTAAAAAACAAAAATTGGGCCCCCCCCGAAACAAAATCCTGGGTACGCCGCTGACTATATATTTGTTTGCTTAAATAAATTGCATTTAAATTATTAATTATGATATATTATGAATCTTTATAAATATACCTTACAAAAAAGTAGTTACTTATTACCTTACAAGTACCTTATTTCTTTGGCCCTTCCTAATAAGCAGGTATATAACACAATATTAGTAAGACATAATTGTTTAGCTTCCAAAATAAGTAGTGATGTATGTTCATATCAGTAAGGTATTATTTCAGACCTTCAAAATAACAACAAATGTAATGGATAGTCATTACTACGAAAGGTCTGAAATAAGTGATAATAAGTAACTTATTATTTTTGCTATTCCAAATAAGCAGATATTTAACACAATATTAGTAAGGCGTTGTTTTTTATCTTACAAATAAGCAGTTACATATATTCATATTAGTAAGGTATTATTTCGGACCTTCAAAATAACAAAAACTGGAATGGATAGTCATTACTTTGGAAGGTCTGAAATAAGTCCTACCCATTACCAAAGTTTTGCTGGGTAAGTCAGATTTTCAAAATTAATATCTCATTTTAAAGCTTATTGAAGCTATGATATATAAGTTTTTGAAAAACAATAAAAAAATGGATGGAAATAAATGGTCAAACATATACAAAATTCAGATTGGAGTCACAATTTGTTCTTTAGATAAACGATTTTTCCGATATTACTACGTTAATATTCAACAAAAAACAACACAAATTTCCAAAACTTTCAAAAAAATATAATTTATTTTATTATTTAACATTTTGATATATATCCCATGATTCCCATAAACACTTCTGTAACAGTATCTTGTATAATCCTTTTAATTTCTCTATTTTGTACTTCATTTATATTTCTAATGGTCTTAGATTTATATTTTTATATACATATAAATAAGTCTACTATAAAATTTTGTAGCTAATTTATAAAAGTCGTTACAACAATTTAACACATTTATTAAATCCTTGTTACAAACACAACAAAGTCATTTTATAAAAGCCATAAAATTTCAATTAAGCTCTAACTACATGTTTCACATAAATATACACACACACTGATACGATATATAAAGACAAATACACACATACATATACAAGAATTTTTTCACTGATTAATTGGCAAGACAAAGTACATACGCACACTGGCAAATATTCCTTTACAAATACGCACACATACACACACAGACGAAGTCATATACGATATTTAACCCCAAACATTGTTTTTATGAAACTAAACAATCGACAACAATTTATAAAATAAATTTACAACAATTTACTGCTGCAATTTTATTGTTGAAAAAGTTTTTTTCATTTTATTCATATTCTTGCTCAAACATAAGACATTTCAAAAGAGTAACAATTCCAGTACCCTTATGGAAAATTCATGCATATACTGAGAAGAGAAAAAGGGAGACCTTCAAAGAAAACTTGTTGAAATTTATGATTTTCTTTGCCAAAATATATATATTACCATAAACACACACTGATATGAACTAGTTCAAAAATTTGCGACACCTCTTGAAACTGACTTTAGATCAGGGCTGTCCAAAAGTGGAAATGAGAATGTATTGGTGATTTAAAATAAAAATGAGAATGTTGTGGTGCAATTGCACTGAAAGAAAAAATATCTGCGTTGTAATTGTTTATATAATTTTTGCATGCAAGGTACTCAGCTTCATGAAAAATATTTAAAGAAAATAAGAACTCACTTTATCACTATTTATTCCATATCGCTCATTTACTGCAAGACTGACATAACTCAAAAAAACACGATTTTCAGAAAACGAGCTTAAAGTTTTCAATCCATATCTGCATCGCTCGACTCTTTCTATATTTATTTCGTCACGTTTTTTATAAATAGGGGGTTTCAATGTATTTTTCTCTTAGAGAGAGTTGTGTGCGACTTCGCTAATTATCGGGAGACCCGTGAGTAGCACATTTTCTCTATGAAGTTATACTATTTGCACCCACTTTAAGGAAAAAAAATTAAATATATAATCCTCTATCTCGAAAAGCATACATTATATTAATATGAAATTTTTACACAATATAAAACATACTAACATAACTAACAAATCTGCATCATCAACTTATTTTTTGACTTATGACAGTCCTGATATGTTTTCTTTTATTCAATGTATCAATAAATGTATTAAAAAAACAAAATATGAGTGCCTACAAAAAAATTTATTAGGTTGATGTAAAATATTAGCAGAGTACCTAAGTTGTGAAACCTACACTGTTAAATGCTAACATAAAACTGATTGGATTTGTTTGTTTTTAAACATTCTATTTTGATTGTTGGGTTGACCTTCGGGTTTTTTAGAGTAATTTATCATATCGAAATGTGTGACAGTGGTTAGGGGTTTTGAAAAAAAAAAAAACAAAAATGTCGGCTTTTGTAATTGCTAGAAGTAAAATCTTTTTAAAAGTAAAAAAGCCAAATTTAAACCAGGAAATACATAAAAAGATATTCTAACGAACCCAACCCAAGCAGAAAAATACAGTCGGCACAATATTGACAAAGCGTCGACAATGCGTCGGCGACGTACGGTTATGAGTTGGCAGAACGTTTTAGGTTCTCATTCGATTTTCAAAAAAATATTTGTTATCTGCTATTAAAGACTAATAAAAAACATTCTTGCATGTTTGGGTTATCTCCAAAAGTTCTCGCGATATTCCCATTTAAAAATGTGTAATTTCAAATTTATTTCGACTCAGGTCCAGTGTTTTGCAAATAGCGGGACGAAATCGGAACCAATTTCTTTATTTAACTAAAAAAAATCTTGATTATATAAAAAAAATGTATGCAATATCTTGTTCCACTCAAAAACTTCGTTCGCTTAAAGTAGAAATTAAAAAAAAAATTACTTTCTTCGATATATTCGCTAAAAAGCACTAACAGTCGTTTACCTCCAGATAAATATTTTCTTTCTGATCGTAGAAAGTGTGTATACTTATCTGAAAGGTCTTTTTTGATATAAAAGTGAGTTGTGTTATTTGTTTGTTATTAATTATAGATGACGATAAAAAGTTATTTGTACTTTTTATTGTCATCTATAAATAATGAAGAATTAAAAGACTTGCTTTTTACCTGTTAGATATAAAGCATGAAGTGTCCGATTATTTGGTATTAAATAAAGCAACAACATAATATTAATGTAAGATAAATAATGTAAGATAAGAATACAAAGACATATAATAAGAAATATATGAATAAGGGATATCTTTGATACCGTTGAAAAGGAAATTTCTGTAGATTACGATATTTTAAAAAAAAAATCCCATTTATCAATCTTGGAAGAACAAAAACTTGGGTAATCCTATAGGAAGGTAAAAATTTCAGTTTTTGTTAAAATGTAAATTTTTAAAAATGTTAAAAGTTAAAAATAACATTTCTGAAGCGGCTGTGGGGAAAGTATATACAAATCAGAATTTTTTTATCATACCTCGATTTATATAAAAAGACCTTTCAGAAAAGTATAATCACTTTATAGGTTCTACTTTAACCGAATGTTGTTTTTGAGTTGAACAAGATATTGCATTAACTTTTTTTTATTTAATCACGAATTTATTTAGTTAAATAACACATATATTAAAAAAAGAAATTGGTACCGATTTCATCCCGCAATTAGCAAAACACTGGACCTAAGCCGGGCCAAAGTTGGAATTTTACATTTTCAAATGGAAATATCTATTGGAGATAACCCACACATGGTGTTTGTTACTCTATACTAGCAGTTTACAAATATGATAATTTTTTTTTAATTCGGATGAGAAACAAAAATTTGGGAGCACTCAAAATGTTGTATGCAAAAAGTACCCTACTTTGGAGAGACATATAGCCGACCCAGGGAGGCTGGGAGGTTCAACATCAAAACTTAAACTTAATATTACGCCACTTATGCCTGTTTTAAAATTTTATTGCAATCGGACCGGTATGAAAGAAATGGCGGAATTATTTCCAAAAATTTTGTGATATATCCCACTGTGCGTTGGTTTGAGCGAGATTGGCACCGTTGGCATAACATTCGTAGTTCAAAAAATTTGGTCCTTTTAAAATAGCTTAATTTAAATTATTTTGAGAAATATATATAATAACACACATTTAAAAAGCAGCAATACAGTTTGGTCTTAATCTTACACACAGAGAAATAAAGTGCCAACCGAATTGAAAAGTTAATATTAATGGTAACAACTTATAAATTCAGTTAGTACAACAATATTTACATTAGAGCTCTGAATATTTTGAAAGTTGCAACTTAGTTGCAATTTAGTTGAACTAACCGAACTTTGTTGTGAAAACTAATGTTAATTTTTGCCAAACGTCTGTAATAACCGAATTTGAGTCGTAATAACAGAATTTCAGTTGGCAAATAGCTAAATGGTTCTTTCTCTATGTGTATAGATCATATAAAAGTGTGTGAAAAAAAAATGTAAATATTGGTAAAAACAATATTGGCAAATTATTTTGCGGATGGTACTGGCAAAACATATGCTTTGCAAACAAAATAGTGCATTCCTAGTACAATATTAGTTTTACCTTTTTTAATTTTTAACTCAGTGGGTTTTACAAAAAAAATATCATTGCCAGTACTAATTTTTTTGGTATGGTTGGCAATTTCTACCTGGGAACTCATCTTAATTTAATATTGGAAAATACAAAGTATATTGATATGTCAAAATTGTTGCTTTTCAAATAGTTTTGATTTTATAGTTAGTTTTGGCCAAACAAATTCTCATAAAGTTGATTTTGTTTGTTGTATATAATCAGTTAAGCAAATTTTCGTTTTCTATTGCAGACAACTGAAGATTTGGGTGATGCCAATGAAATAATTGTATTGTCTATCATGAAAATGATCAAACTTTTTGTAAAGCAACAAATAAAATCTAATATGACAATATCATATTAGAATTTGGACTTGAGATAGAACAATATTCTAATTAAATATATGAATCGCTTTTTTCTCAAAGTGTTGAAAATTTTTAAAATTCCTCATATACTTTTTTATATGTACGGCAAAGCGAGTTATAATACACAGCTGCAAAGTCGTTAAAATACACTAACCAAAAGAATTAAAGCATACAATGGTTTGAATGTGAAATTTTATGGCATTTGCACACATATTTTTCATTAAAAAATTACGTGTTAAAAAAAAAAAAGGATGCATACATATGAGCTTTAGGGTTATAAGTTTTTGCATCTTTTTTTGCAAAATTTCAAAATTTACATGGCATAGCCATGTAGCCCTAGAAAAAATATTAAGAACCAAGATTTTACTTTTTAGTAGTTTTCCAGTTCATATTGTATTACACTATTTAAAAAAAGTATTTAAATAAAAAAGTCTTTTAGAAATAGGTTTCGGTGTGAACTGTTTTTGTTCCGAATCGACCTAAAAAAAGTTGATTTGGTCAAAAAGTCTTTTAGAAAGAGTTGTCGTTGCGGAAGGTTTTCATAAAATGCTGCCCTGTATTTTTTTCGCAACAAAAAGTTATAACACTAATGAGCATATCAAACATAGCCACACTAAATTGTACAAAGAACTTATCGCTTACTTCCGTTTCCTTTAAGGAATAAGAAAAAAACTTAAAACCTCCAATCTGTGAAAAGTGTTTGTGTTTAGGCAACATTGTCAGTTTTTATGCTTTTGTGAATTTTTTTAGGCATTTTTAATGTGCGCTGCCATTTATGAAAGCATAAGTGTAAAATCTTTTGATAATCTTCTTCCTGTGTAAATTAATTTGTATGAGTGTGTGTGTGATTGGCTTTGTTTGATGAGCGTTATTTTAACATCCTTTATTAAATTATATTATGTCGAGTAACTTTTTTGTTTGGTATATAAAAAGTTTTGGGTGATAAAAATTATTTAAATTAATTGAAATTTTGAATTTATGAGCAGAATTTCTTAAAGAAAATATTATTTTTTTTACTTTCGAATTAAGTTAATAAATAAGATTTAAAAAATTCAATAACGAAACCAACAAGTTATTGTGATACCGAAAAATAAAATTTATTGTTTATTTTATTAAATCTAATCCCAGTCATGTAACCTTAACCCCAATTGTTAATTTTGTCCTTGTCTGGTTTCCGAGTAACAGACTATAATGCAACATCATATAACTTCTTATCCACTAACATTTACAAAAGAAACATAATTTTAATTGACACTAATTCTCAGGATTAACATGTCTGACAAAATAATATAAATTCATTTTAAGCTAATTTTTTCCTTCTTTCACCCTAAAACAAAAACTTTTGACCATAACAAAATCACACTGAAAAACAAGAAAACAATTAAAACAAACTTCTTTAACACTTTTGGCCATTGTCTTCTTATGATACGGACAAAAGGAAATATAATTTTTGGGCCGAAATAAAAGAAAAAAACTAACTGTTGCTTTAGGCTCACAATGAACCGTAAGAAGAGGAATTAGCAAAAAAAAAAAAAAACACAGTATAACAAATTATATAAAAAAAACAACTTATTGGACCTAAATATAAAGATAATTTATACACTCAGAAAAAAACGTTGGTACAAATTTTAAAGTAAATAACTTAATTTGAAAAAAACAATTAATTAAATTAGATTTTTAAACTTTAATTTATAGCATAAAACTACCTCAAAATTGTTTTAATTCGTTTATATGGAACTCGTTTTAAATTTAAAAAAAAAAATAATAATGTCAAAAACTATTTATTTACCTTATTTTCATGTAGAGTATAAAATATTTTGTTTAAAATTCTAACTTTTTCAACTTCATTTAAAAAAAAGGACTAATTTCCACTGTATGACGTGCGATGGATAACATGAACATTTGGGTGGCAGCAGGTTATATGGACGAAAATTTTTTTGAATTGTAATGCTTTTCGCGCGGAATATTGTGCCATTTGGTGTAAAAAGATAGGACAAATATTTCCCGTGCCCAAAGAGGTCAAAGTTCAGATTTTTTAAGCCCAATATTTTTAAAACGTGTTTTTTTGAAGAAGTTGTTCGTTTTTGCCCGAATTTGTATACAAAATCATTCCACTGCATTTACAATGTGCAATTATTATTAAAAATTAGAAAAAACAATGAAAAATTTAATATATTTTGTACTGTAAAACCGTAATATTCTGCACTTTTTTTTAATTGTCTGAGATATGTTAACAAATTATCTATGACAATTTTAAATCATTAACCCCTTTTGCTCACCGGGGTCAAAAGTGTTATTAAATTAAACATTGAATAAATACTTAACATATAAAATTAACTTTTTTAATAAAAACAAAAAAATGTAAACGTAAAAAATACGTAAATACGTAAAAAATAAAATATGGGACACTTTAATTGTAATGAGTTCTTAAGTTTTGTAAATTTGCATCTTCTGAAAATTGCTGTCTATAATTTTGTACAACCTGAAAAAAAAAGAAAAACAACAAATCTTTAAATAAAATTAATAAAACAAGTTGTCATTACTTTAAATAAATGATGACAATTTTTAAGTTTAAAATTATGTTCTTTCCTTTACGATAGTCGTCTAAAATTGGCCAACAACTTGAGTCTTTTTTTCAAAAATTCTGAAGAAATGTTAAACCTTTGTAAACGCTTGTTGGTGTTTTTGGAAATAATTCCTCCAAAATTACATTATTGTCTCTGGCAAGGAAATGGCTCAAATTTTGTTGGTTTACTGTTAGACTTTTTGAATATTCATCTCCTTCTTCTTCTAGATTTTGTTCAGACAAGTTTGTTGCAAGCATCTTTGTAGTAAATTTGGCTTTAGTTGCTAAATCGATTCTTTCGTCGAATAAGGCAAAAACTCCACATTCTACATTCAAATAATAAAGATGGTTAAGCAATTTCGATATGGCCTTTTCAGTTATAGGTTTGTTAATTGTTTTATCATTTTCTAATTACTTTAAAAGTTCGATGTCATTTACAGGAGCTTGGTCTGCTTTATCAGCGTTAAACCAGAAAATCGAATAACACTTAACCACAAATCCAGCTACTTCAATCAAACCATTTATTTCAGCTTCGGTTATTTCGGGAAATTGGTCTCGAAATATAATAATTGTTAGGCAATAAATGGCCTTGGCCATCCATTTGGCTAAATGGAGTGCGCCAGGTTTTGTAAATTTGGAATTCCTCCTAAGATCATTGTTATTAATTCCAAAAATTCCTTGTAGTCATCACGAGGAAAGTCTTCCTTTATTTTAAAATTTCATTGAATCTGGGGTGTGTTAATTCAGTCAAAAAAGCTGTATTTTAGGCCAATGTTTCTGAAATTTATTAAATATTACTATTTCAGGACCATTAGAAGCACTTGTATTTGCTTCCATGAATACTGATGATCAAATAATTTCAAAGATATGATGTCTGCACCCTAGGTATAACACATCTCGACCAATTCTTTTTTCCAAAAGCTTACAAGCTCCTCTAAATTTCCTTGTGTTCGACGCGGTTGTTTCGAACACAAATGCCTCTACTTTGTCTAAAATATTATTTTCTTCAAAGTATCATAAACAGCAGATGATATTTCTAACCCAGTTCCTGCTGCTATATCAGGCATATTTAGTACATGCTCAAGGCCTGGAGCAGTTGCTATTAAAGCAAGACGATCTTCAGTTTTTCCTGTAACACTAGATAAGAGCTTGGTATCCCAATGAATTGTCAATGGCGCAGAGTTTGTTGTGAATTCAGATACGATTTGTTCGCTTTTTGTTTTTCTTAAAATATCTCTTCGTGACACGTAAGTCAGAATTATTTAGTTTAGCAAATAAATAAAAAGTTTTCTTTTTAATTAAAAGAGATTTGTTTAACATTTGCTTTAATTTAATAATACTTGTTTTAGTCTTTGTTATAACGTAAATTTTCACATTTCTAAGTAATAAATTTAGGGTAGCTTTGAACGGCCTAAAGCAATCCACATCCTCCTACCCCCAGAATAAGGGGGTAATATCAAAACTTAATCTATATTAAAGTTGTCCATAAAATATTTAACTAATAAAAAATTATGTAATTTTAAAATTTTAAAAGGGTCACTTAGACCCTCAGGGCACAGACGGGTTAATTTTTCAACAAAAGAAAAATATTATGAAACATTCTTAATTACGTTAGAAAGAAATATTGTAATTGTTTATAAAATTAACTATAAAAATAAATAAAAAATACCTAAAAAATACACAATATACCATATTTTGACCTTTGACCTCTTTGACAAATTTTGACCATAGCCGTTAGGGTTATATCAACTGGATCGATATTACGTGCGAAAACTATTGAAAATCGAAAGTTGAATTTTTAGTGCTCCCTAATGAACATATTTTAGCCAAAACGAATAGGTTTTGTCGTTGTGTTATTAAAAGTCAGTGTGTTTGCGACTTGTAGCGTGCGAATAACAAATACGTGAAATATATAAGAGAAAATTTTATAGTTGTTACTTTTACATAAATGTTCATAACTTTAGTAGTTATCCACAGATTACCGTTGAAAATTATTTTTTTTTTTTGCGGAAGTTCTATGTTTAAGAAAAACAATATTTTATATTTTTCAAAAGAATATTTTATATTTTTTCGAAATTTTCTAATTTTAAGTTTTGTTGGAAAAAAAATTTCCGTGTAATTTCACACATAGGTCGCAAGTAAAACAGTGTTCGACTGATCGAAGTAGATTAATCCTAACTCGAGATATTGTCAAAATAATCAAAATACTAACAAATGAAAATACTCTATTTTACAGTTATATTAGTTTTTTGTTTTTATATACATCGAGATTATTTTTATATTTACAAAAATAAAGCAAATCAAACATATTAGCTAGGTTGATACTAGTATTTCGATCTGGCTAAAGATCTCATCAGAACCCGAAGTTTTAGAAAAGTTAGAGCCTCCATAATTGGCAGAACTTTAACAAAAAAACTATTAATAATCAATTTTGCTCCATTCTTGTCTTCTTAGTAATCAAGCACGTGGTTAGTTATATTTCAAAAACTACTTCATAAAAAATATATAGTGCGATTTCGGTTTTAGAAGGCCTTAATACATAATAAAAAATAGTCTCATATACTAGGTTAAGTATATTAGAGTAGGTATTTCCTATTTCTTTAAAAATTATTGATCTTAAGTGTCAATTTCGCCAAGTCCGAATTTTTGACACTTTGCTAAAGCTACCATTTTTGTGTTAAGTTATGTTTTACCAAGCTCTACGTTATGTTCGTATACAAAATCTACCAACTGGACTATTTGGGTTTTATTTTTATCAATCACTTAATTTGAAATTTATTTGCCATTTAAATGCCCAGTGCATACAAGCTTTACCATATAATTGGTTAAATAAGTACTTTTTTATAATTGAAAATAGCCTCAATTGTCATTACAAATCTCAGTACTCTTATTTTGGAATGTC
Source organism: Delia radicum (assembly GCA_021234595.1). Lineage (NCBI taxonomy): Eukaryota > Metazoa > Arthropoda > Insecta > Diptera > Anthomyiidae > Delia > Delia radicum. The sequence goes on from CM037852.1 coordinate 144,889,156, forward strand.
GCGATAAGTAATGGCATATCATTACTAAATATCTTACAAAAAACCAAGAAATATATTGATACCTATATTCTTACTAGTATGGACAACAATAATGAAAAAAACTGAATAAAATAAAAAATATAAAAAAAAACATAAATTACTTGCTTGAACAATATGGCATTACTTTTCATCTTATAAAAATTCAAAAATAAGTAGTAATATATGAACTAGAGCTGAATAAATAATGAGTCTAAAAATAGATCTTAAAAAAATTTGTATATCATGACTCCATATATAAAATAAAGTTTAAATAAGTTCTTATGGGTAACGCATTATTTTTTTTATTGAGCTAATGGAAAAATTAACTAGGTATTAAAAGTCAATATAATTTGAATTTAAGTAATGCAGAGAGTAAGCTGATGTTATTAATGACACTCCAAAAAAAATATATATGTTATTACGAGTACTCTCTGTCGATGTAGTACTGTATTTATAATATCGTACGATAAAGGTTTCACAATTCGTTTTAAATACCCGTCAAGACCTAATAAACATTAGTAATAACCCTCTAACTGGCAAACGATGTTTTGCAACGAAATCCATACCATGTGCTCCATTCGATAAACAAATAATAAGTTCTTCAACATAATTGTTAATCGTTGTCTAATTTAGGCGATATGGGCCAAAATATTTTGGGTGGAAACTAAAGCATATAAAATAGAAGTTCTGGACAAAAAATATTTCTCTTACCAAGATATCAATACACTCGAAAAACTATTTATTTTCTTATCCTATTTAAGAATATAACGCGATTTTCACTTTTTGGAAAAAGCTAAATTAGGCGAAAAAGTATCTAAACTTCAATTTATATTGTTCAAACTTTAACGCTTTGCTATTACTACTTAATGTCTTCTTTCTGCAAAATTTCATAAAAATCCGTCTATTAGTGTATAAGTTAATACGATGTCTTTAGAAGAATCCTGATAAAATCCTGTGAGTCCTTGGTCTAAAGTAAAGACTTATTATTAAAGACAAAGCTTAAATCTTATTTACATTTTATTACAAAGAGTTTTTAGTCAACTTAAATTGGTTTTTTAGATTTTTGAAAACTATATTTTTTTTTAAATAGTTTTTGAAATTTTACGAAATTTTAATTTTGAAGCTTTCTCGCTTATAAAACCGTGGACGGCACACGAAAAATTTCTTCACAAAATGTTTGGAAAATTTAGTTTCCTATCGCAATATATTAATTTATAATTATAAAACGCTCATTTGACACATTTGTGGTAAATTTTATGAAGTCTGCCCTTACCCGTTAGAGGGGTTAAACAGCAGCTTAAATGCAGTGGGGAGGTAAAACTTTACGTTAATTTAAAAAAAAAAAATTAAATGTAATAATTGATATATGTTTAAATATTTAATTTTTTATGTTTTGTTAAAAAAAAAAAAAATTTGTGTATTTTTGTTAGATTCCCAGAAGATCACCAACAAAGTAGAGTCAAAATATCGGTAGTTAAAAATAAAATAAATTAAAAAAACGTATTAAAACCAAATGTTTAATTATTAATTTTTAATTTAAAATAATCGACCTTAAGCCGAACAAAATAGGAAAACTAACATTTATTTTTGTTTTTAATATTTTAAAATGCGATAGATTCACAACCGTTAGAGCTATTTTAAAACTAAGCCAAAACTTGGGCGATGACATATTTATAGGATCCTTACCTTCCATACCAATTTTGGTTAAAATTGAAAGTGGTAGAGTCCGAAAATTTTATATTTTTTTGATGGTTTTATATGAAATATGAGCTCCTAAACTATTATTAGTTTCCATTAAAATTCATCTTAACCCTTTGACTGCCGACATTTTGTTTGTGGGTATATTTCTCTTTTGACTTCAGATTCTATTTAGGGTTCCTTAAACTAGAAAGCAAAAGGCTTACATATAATTGTCCCTCCTACTCACCAAAAAAAAAAAAAATTGTTTCAAAATCGAATTTTTCAAACTGCTCAGCCCACTTTTGCCACTGAAATATTAGAATAACAAAAAAGGTTTTTATTTTGTTCTGGTCCTTAAATGAACTTACGTGCCAAGATTATAGCTTTGCTAGTTCAGGATACACCAAACGCACATTTTTTCGGATATAAAGACTGATAAAAAAATATGAATTTGTTAACAAAAGTCGCTATTATTTTGCCCTGATGAACAGTTTGTGCATATAACGATTTTTTTCCAATGACCAATATCTTAATTAGCATTTTTAAACAAAAATATAAAGTTTTATTTCATTATCATATTTTTTATATTTTTTAAAAAATATGTACCAAGAGTAGTGAAAGGATTAAAAAAACGTCAAGAAAAATAACTTTGCTTGCGGGCAACGATAAAATTTAAATTCTTTTAAGCATTTCAAATTAATATTTCAGCCATTCATTAATGGCGGAGCGTCATACAACATCATACAGCGAAGTGCTTGTTATATCCATCAAGATCTAAGCAATCAGACCCCAAATAAGGACGCCTTTAGCATACGAAATTTTGAGAGATTTCCAATTTCAATTTATCATGTCTTTTCTATCGGCATATCAATTTTTATACAGAGTCTAAAAACATCACGCCAAATAATTGTGACAAATTCGAGCCAAACAAGCAAAAACAAACCTTACCAAATAGTGAGTCTAGTAATCGAAACTCGAAGGTTTAAACGTATTAAAAAATAAATAAAAAATTGTGTTATTAATTTTTTTAAAACATGGTCGAGCCGGGAATCGAGCTCGGAACGTCTGATTAATAAGCGATTCCAGGACGTCTGATTAACAGGCGATCGCGCGACGTCTGATTATCCACCGAGGCATATAATATTTAATAGTTGAAAATATAAATTAATTTTCTTCAATGTAAATTCGTTCAAGATATACCAAAGTTTACACCTTACCCTATAGCTTATAAAAATAAGAATTATAAGGATTCTAAAAATAGATTTCCACAAAATGTTGTATTTTACCTGGAAGTAATAAGACGAATAACCTGTTATTGTACACCAATTGTTTTTTGCATGAGAGTAAAGCATTATACATTTCTTATCGGTAACGCATTATTTTAATATTTAAAGTAATGCAAAAGGTAATAAGTACCCACTACAAAGTAATGTATAAAATAATAAGTAGTCAGTACCATGTTTTTGCTGGGAATTTAGGGTTTTGGCCAAACAATTCAAAACAAAAATGCGCCATAGTGCAATATAATTTCGAAAATAATTTCGAAAATAAACATTTGTCCTTAAACAAAATTAATTGCAACTAACAAAAAAAAAAAAAACATTTTTCTATGAGTGTAAACACAATGAATGGAAAAAGTTATGTGGTTTTGTAGTATTTATCTACAACCCGCACTTCTTGTAACTCTACCATAATCTATATAATCCCTTTTTCATGGTTTGTTTGTTAAGACCCTTATTTTTCTGGCTATTTAATATTGTTGACTTGTGGAGGATGTGAAACAAAAATAATACTTTAATGGTGGGTTTAGTCATTTTGTTTCTATCTTAGTCGTTGTTTAGCAACATTTGTAATTGCTCTTATTACAAGTAATTAGATAAAGTTAAAATTGTTGTTTAGGCCTTAAATCTGTAATCGATTAAAGGACTTAATGAAAAAAAAACAAAAGAAAAATCATTTTCTCTTCTGTTCAAAAACGAAAATTATGTTAAACTTAAAAATTGTTTTAAAATTTATTACTGCAGTAAGTGGAAACCATTCATCTCTGTATTTTTATTTCTTGTAAATGTGAGTGTTCATATATATACATATATACAGTCATATCTTCATCTGGTGCAATAAACATGATTGTGGTAAAATTCACTATAATGTGGCAAGTAACAAACCCAAACTAACCGACCGACCAACGAACAACATGCATGTATTTTAAACTACTCACACATACACAAACAAACATTCAAGCACTTAATATAAGTTCATACATTACATTTACAGTATGCAGTTAAAAATGCAATGCTCTATTAATGTATAAAGAAAAAAAAAGAAGAAGAAATATCAGCAACAGCAACAACTACAACAGCTGCTTATGACCATTTATTTATTTCTTTTTGGATTTTGCCTTCAAATTCTTATTCTCTTTACTTCATTCTTTTGTTTTCCTCTTTGTACATGTATTTTTTTCTATTTCTTTTTTTCTTTGTAAGGGAATGTTCCCTAATGTGTTCTGTTTCCATTCGCTTTTTTTTCTGTTGTTGCATAAAATTGTCAAAAGTGTCAACTCTAAGCAGAAAATAGGATGCAGTAAAATACGCTTAATGCACCCTTACTGCTTCTTTTACTGCTTAGTAAGATGCATAGGTTCATTCATTTCTTCTTTAATTGATTGTTTACATCGTTTTTTGTCCTGATTTCTAAAAAGTAATGAAATGAGCAATAAGTTTTCAACACTTTATTATTATTTCAGCGTATTTTGATTAAAATTTGTTAAAACTTGAATTAAAAAAAAATTGCTCGAACGAATTAAAATATACACTCACAATATTTTTTCCACAAATATTACTGAATATACACATTAAATAAATTGAAAATTAGTTAAAAAACGGACTACTAACTTTTCGTTTAAAACAATTGTACTTTTTGGTTTATTTTCAACTGTTAAAAAATTAATTGACAAAATCGGTAAGAACAATAGATTGTTTTCGTTTATTTCAATACTTAATAAAAAAAAGTTTTTGTTTTTAAATAGAAAATTTAAACTGAATATTTTAACTATTACCGAAAGTCTGTTTTTTGTTTATTTTGTTTACTGAATAACAGAAAGAAAGTTTAAAAATATATTTCTTGGATAATCTAACTGTTTATTCCATTTAAACTACTTTACCGATAAACATTTTAAATAACTGTAGAACTTTTATGGAAAAGTTCTTGTTAGTGTGTATATATATTTGTATTATTAGAAGTAAAATGTATATAAAAAAATAAAAAACTCGGAAGTTAGCTTATTGAAGCGTTTCTTTTAAGCGCAATAACAACACATTCCCCACAGAAAATAAGAAGCAGTGTAAACGTTTGCTGCTTCCTTACTACATCGAAAGATGCATAGCATTTAAAAAAGCAGAAATGAAATTTAAAATTTCATTGCTTTTCGTTGTGATTTCAAAAAAGTAATGAAATTAGCAATAAGTTTTTAATTCTTAAGTATACACGATTGTTTTCTCCAAATATTTTGTCCGAAAATTAGAAAAATGAAAAACGGAGTTAATTATGATGTTTTCAAAATCCTTATAAATAGGCTTTATTAAATAATTAAAAATGGGGCTTTAATCAACTTACGTTGTGTATGGGGGTTACAGGAATAATGACAAAAGAGCGTAAAACGCTAACAACTTAAATACATAGAACAGCCCACTGAACAGTAACTGAAGACGGCGTGTCTACATTAGAACTGTCAGTGGGCTGTTTACACTATGCACGTAAACAACGATCAATATTATTTATCCATCTATCAAAAATCAACCAATCAGAATATTTTATTTTTAAATTGTTCTTATTAGTTGAACTTAAAAAAAATATATCAATAATATTGACCGTGTATACCCCACTTTATTTATAATGTTAAAGAGTTGTGATTAAAATTTGTAAAAACTTGGATTAAAAAAATGATTGTCGAACGAAAATTCAAAAATTTATATGCAACATAATACAACTCTGAATTTTGCACTTCTTTTAACCGTAATAACTACGCATTCATTCCAAGCAAAAATAGAAAGCAGTACAAACGCTTACAGATTCCTTAATCCTTGGTAACTTGCATATCATCTTAAAAAGCATAAATGAAAGGCCAAATTTCAGCGATTTTTTAGATTGCTTTTTGTTGTGATTTGCAAAAAGTAATGAAATGAGCAAAAAGTTTTCTTTAGTTATTATTTTAGCGAATTTTAATTAAAAAAAATGGTTTTGTTGGCTTTACATTCAATATTTATTTTTTCCATTTAATGAAAATTAAATTATAACAAAATGTTATAAAAATTTTAATTCCAAAACATAAAATTAAGTGACAACAACTGTTTTGGAATAAATATAATTCAAAAATATTAGGCTTATATTTTTATCACCGAATTAATTTTTCATTGTTTCAAAAATCTTATGTTTTAAAAGCAATGTGAAAGAATAGTTAAATTTTGTAAAAATTAAAATGTATTACAGATTTACATTTTTTATATTTATTTCAGTTAAAAAAATATTTTTTTAACAAAACTAAATAAATATGAAATAATGCGGTGCTGCCAGGAGGGACATGTGGAACAAAAATCATGAAATTTTTCACTGCTATCCGTAGCGCTTTAGGTTTAAATCTCTCTTACGGCTTCCACGGAAGCAGTATTTTTTGCTGGGATGGCATTGAGTTTAATTTCTATTTTACAGAAGCTTTGACTTGAATGCAATATACTTTGATATAAACATCATATAGTCAAAGCTTCTGGTTTTATTGTGTCAATTTGAAAAAAACGCAGTATAACCTATAATTTTTCGTAAATATAAACAAGTTTTACAGAATTTTCCAAGTCAGATTTTTGTAAAAGGTACCATAAGATACCATTAATTAATTAAAATTTCAAAATGTTCCCTAAAGTGGACCGTTGATATATTTTCTTATTTTAATACACTCCACATACTGTATATATCAGATATTCATTCCGTTTGTAACACATCGAAATATAGGTGTAAGGCCAAATGGTTAGCGCGTTGGACTGTTACACAGATGGTCCCGGGTTCGATTCCCGGTGACGACAATACCAATTTAGAAAATTAATATGTATGAGTTTTCTATCACTTCTATGTATTGCTGCGCCCACCTTCGGTGTTCCCATAGCACTTAACCCCACCGAAGTAAAATCATGAGTCAGGGATATGAAACAAAAAGCTTCAATAAATTCGCCAACTCTACATCAGGTGGCGAGCAACAACTGTTCTAAGACTTATCTACTCGCGCAATTACAGTGTTGCCATGTTTGAAGCTCTTCATCTTTCACCACCTTTCATCTCTCCACTATCCCCCTTCCAAAGAAAGCAACATATTAATAGGAAATATTTCCTGAGTGTTGCTTCTCTTTAAAAAAAAAAAAAAATATTCTTGATGCTTATTCAATTTTAAGACTACATAGCGACGTCCGCATGTCTGTTGAAATGGCGATCACAGCGCAAAAACTCAATAAGGACTGCTGATTTAAATTTATTGATATATATTTTCCCGAAAAGTTGGGTATTGATAATGAGCGAAATCGGTCCAGCCTTCAAAAGTTATGAGTAAAAATATGAAGTTACCTTTAAATTTTCTATTCAAATTGGTGTATATTAGTACAATTTCATAGTAGCGTCTGGTGTATAAAATATAACGTCATATTTTATGCCAGACCCTAAGAGGCGAGTAATATTTTAAACTCAGTTAAAGTTGTTATTTCACCTAAAATTTATTTTATTTTTTTTTTTTTTGTGTCCACCAAAAAATTATTTTTTGTCTCAAAAATATTTTTTTCACCACTCAATTTATTTTTTACATCCAATAAAGTTTTTAACCTAAATATTTTATTTTCACCTTAAATATAATTTTTTTAATATTTTTGGAAATAAAAAAAAAAAATTTGGTAAACCCAAATTTAATACACGTACTTTCTTTGGTTTTTTTTCAAGTTTAAGTCTCTTTTGAATGATAATGATTTAACTGTTATTGTCTACCTTCTACAATTTTACACGTTTCACAAAAAAAAAAAAACGTTTACTTACCGCAAATAAATATGCATTGCATATACTATCCCCTTAAGCTGATTTAAACGATATATAAAACGTTTTATTAAAAACGTTCAAATAAATTTTCAATTAATACAAAATTTTGTTGACATTTTCTGAAATTAATATATGCTTCTAAAGCGCTTTTCGACTTAGGTCCACTTTAGGATACATGAAATTGTTATATGAGATACTTCAGAAATTTTCGACACGTGTCGGAACTGACTTTAGAAGCCTATTATTTCTCAAGGATTTATGAATTCAGGGAAGGATAGACAGGGATTGGTTGACTATACTATAAAGGTATGACAAGCAAAATTTCACGTTGCAAACGTCTTGACCAAAATTATTAATGTATATTTAAATTTCGAAAAATTAAAAAAAATATGTAAACCTTACGATAGTTTTTTCCTATATTATTTCTTTTTGCTCATAATTTTAACTTTCAAATCCATACCAATAAGAAATGAAGTCACTAGAGACATATTCACTAAAACAGGAATTTCCATGTAGCTGCATGGTGAAAATTTGTATCGTGATTTACAAATGATACCAATATTTTCTGACTTTTTATCTTTTACAGTTTTTTCCATGTTGTTTTTGAGCCATTTAATGGCATTGAGTTTTAAGAAGAGTATTTAAACAATATTGTAATTTTATACAGTCTGAGGTATATCAAGTTGATGTCAGCGTACCAATAATGTGATACGAACAATACATTCGGCATTTTCGTAAATATTTTGAAAATGTATGTTTTTTGGGTCTGACTTTCAAGCGTATTACGTGAACTGAGTTTCTTTGTAAACAGTACCTCTGAGTCAAAGAGGCATTTTAAAATATTCAAAAGAAAAAAAGTTTATGAATTTTTTAAAAATGTAGCGAAATTTATTTATTTTGTTTCGCATTTCTATAAAAAACGAATGGCTTGAGACCATAGTCAGGTATCTAGAGTGAATCTTCATGACGCACTACCCAGCAAAACTTTGGTAATGGGTAGGACTTATTTCAGACCTTCCAAAGTAATGACTATCCATTCCAGTTTGTTATTTTGAAGGTCCGAAATAATACCTTACTAATATGAATATATGTAACTGCTTTTTTGTAAGATAAAAAACAACGCCTTACTAATATTGTGTTAAATATCTGCTTATTTGGAATAGCAAAAATAATAAGTTACTTATTATCACTTATTTCAGACCTTTCGTAGTAATGACTATCCATTACATTTGTTGTTATTTTGAAGGTCTGAAATAATACCTTACTGATATGAACATACATCACTACTTATTTTGGAAGAAAAACAATTATGTCTTACTAATATTGTGTTATATACCTGCTTATTAGGAAGGGCCATAGAAATAAGGTACTTGTAAGGTAATAAGTAACTACTTTTTTGTAAGGTATATTTATAAAGATTCATAATATAGCATAATTAATAATTTAAATGCAATTTATTTAAGCAAATAAATATATAGTTATACATAAACGACTCTCACAAAACAAAAGCTTATTTAGTAAATAACAAAATTTAGTTTAGCAACTTTTTTGCTGATGTTAGCAACTTTGTCTTCTAGGATCCTCCCAGCAAACGAGTTGCTAATATTACAAACCTTTTTTTTGGGTGTACTTTTAGTTTTTTATAGTGAATTTTTTTTGTTCTTTTTATGTTTAATAAATGTTATTAGAAAATAATAAACAAAGTCTTTTAATTTTTTTCTTGAGAAAATATTAATCGCTGTTCACCACTTATTACACTTCGTCCTGGTAAGCAGTTATTATAGTCCTTCCTTGTAAGGACTAATATCAGTAGTTATTTTAGGACCTATTAATAACTTGTTATAATTGTCCTTATTAATAACTAGTTATTTTATTGCCTATTAATACCTTCTTATTTAGGTACATGTTGATACGTACTTATTTTTGCACCTATAAATAACTACTTATTAACATCCTTACAAGTATTACGTCATATAATGGCTTTAAGCATTACTTTTGATGCTACAAATAAGAAATGAAATAAGTACTTATGTGTAACTGGTGATTTCACTACATATTTTGTAACGTCTTATTTTTGTCCCTATATGTAAGCACAAGGCAAGGCCTTGCCTCCTATGACACCCCATGTTAAAATCAGGTGTTATTGGCCTCAACTATAAGTACTTCTGATTCTTGTTTTCTTCTTCCATTTCCCATTCTATGGTAATAGCAAGTTTTCCTGGGTAAATTGATAAAATGCAAAAAAAAAAAAATAATTTTTAACGAGTACAGCGGTATTATTTTCCAAACACATTTCGCTTTGTGACAACTAAAGCGCTGTATCAATTCCGCCAAAACTTACATCACACAAAAGATATTAATGAGCGTAATACTAAAAAAATAACATCGACCAATTTTAAGGGCTTTAAATTTGTAGCCCAAATACCATATTTGGGAACCTTCCCCTAAATTTAACAAATTTAAAGTGGTAATGTATTGGTTACGGAAATAGTACCAACATTTTCATTCATTTATTTTAAATTTTTTTTTTTTTTGGTAAATATATTTGAGTTTAAGTAAATGTACGATTATGTAGTCGTATTAAAGATGATACTATTACAATTGTAAGAATAAGTTGGGCAATTTTTTATTGTTTAACTTTTTTTCTGTGTTTAACAAGAATTGCTCGTTTCATTGTTCAATTTGTCTAAATAAATTATGAGTTAAAACCATGCTATTTCTTTACATGTTTCTTTTTTGCTGTTTCAGTATGAATTTAGCAATAAATATTTCAAAAACTAGGATACTTGTTATATTGAAGAAAGAAAGTCTTCAATTTTGTGTTTTAAACAAGTGGGTAACAAAAGGGTGGAAACGAAAAAAGTACCATTTTAAAATCGTAATATTGCTTACATTAACAACAATTATAACAAATGTTATAACATTAAATACGACTTTATTCTAAAAACGTTTTTATCGACCTTTTAAATTCTTGATTGTTATTTAGATTTGTCCAAAAAACGGGCTTTTAAGGACCAGTTTATAAAAGATTATTTCATTAAATGGTCCATCCGACGTTTCGATGGTGTTTCTTCCAACATCTTCTGGGATGAATATTTTTTGATATATAATCTTCTCTGTCAATGTTACATTATTTTCAATTATTAAGCAATACAAAACACGTATATGTATAAATAAATAAAAACATTTGTGAAAAATAAATAAATAAAATATCACAGCAAATTCTTTTTCTATTTTCCTAATGTAAAGATCACAGTTGAGTTAAGACCAATATTTTAAAATTTTTGCATATTAGTCATTCCATGTCAGACCGTACGATTTTTACTAAAAATTGACTTTGATGTCTCCGATATATTGAGCTATAAGAAAAGAATTTTTTTCAGATCTTTCGACTTGTTCGAAAACGGTGGAAAACATAAATTAAGTAAAAAAAAACAAATTTTAAAAATAAAAAAAAAAAAAATTATAAAAAAACAAAAATTATTTTTTAAAAAGATAAGGTATTAAACTTTAAAATCCATTCACTAGTTTTAGAAAAAAAATCAGTTTAAATGTTGTCATGTCGGATGACTTTTTATGATTTTGACAATTTTCAAATGGCCATAACATTTAAAAAAAAAAATAAATTTTTTTCTGGAAACACGGGTAAAATATTTTTTAATGTTTAATACGTCTGGCAAATTTTAAATAAATCGAAAGAGGTATTTTAAAAAAGGTGTTCGGTCTGACATGGAATGACTCATATGCTCTTTTTTTTAAAGAGTATATGAGTCCCTGGAAGAGTTTCAATGCCATTTTTTCACTAAACTAATGAAGTTTTCTTCACAATGTGAATGGAAAATTACTTCTACTTTATGAAAAGCTTCATTATTTTTATGAAACTATTTTGAATTAAACTTTTACATTAGCAGTATGAAGTTTTTAATAAATAATATGAAATTGTTCATTAAAATTTATGAAAAACTACATAAATTTAATGAAAAGTTTTAATGGACGAGTTCCAGTGACAATTCATAGATCTAATGAAAAAGTTCATTAATATCATACAGATAATTCTCTCAGTGTGATGCTAAAAATGGCGAGTTTTATCTTTAAACTCTGCTAAACTCATTATTATGTTTCGGGCACTTATAATTTAACCTTTTTAGACCAGTTTAATGTTGAATATACACACTTAGATAATTATGTAGGTAAAGACTACTGCAAACGCAGTTAAAACAAATGAAATTTCACTTAAACAGCACCACTAACCACTCAAAAAAAAGTTTACCAAATATAAATAAATTTGAACTAAATTATAAAAAATTAGGGAATGATTTCGCTCCAGAGCCAAGTACCAAGTACAGAAACCAAGTACACAGTTTTCTTAACCCTGCATTACTATCGTCTGGATGGAATCCACCCATAAGGCTGAATTTTTGATTTTTTTTTTTCAAGAGAGATGCACATTAACAAAATATTGTTAAAAATAAATGAATTGCCAAACTTATAAAATAAAATTTTTTTTCTGTATTTTGGAGTTCATTATTGAAAAAAAAAATATTATTTGCATAATTGAATTTAACTGATATGAATGACAGATACTAAAAAGTAGGGATGGATTACACCCAACGATAGTAATGGCTTAAGTTGAACAACGATAGTACTGCAGGTTTAAAAACAAGTTAAAACCATTTAGTGCAATTAAGTAAATTCGGCTCTGTGCAATAACTTCCAGGTGTAAACAGTCCCCAAAATAAAAATAATTAAATAAGTCCCAAAAATTTTTCATACAAATTTGGGAGTAGTTTCAAATGAAATAATACCCAGTTCTTTTGCAGTTATTTAATTTTTTTTGAAGTTATTTCATTTTTGTTATTAGGTGTTATTTCATAATGCAGTAATTCCGAAATGAAATAAGATCCAGCAGAACTTAGCGTGGGACTTATTTCATTTTATTTTCTTGTTCGGTGTTATTTCATTTGCTGTGGGAGTTATTTCATTTTAGTAGGAGTTATTTCATTTTCAAAAATTCATTATTTTTTTAATATTATTAATATTCTAAACGGTTCCTATAACGGGATCTTTCAAAATATGTTGATGATCTTATTAAATTGACCTAACTTAATCTGTTCTTTAACAAATTTTGAAGGCGTAACGTTATGTTCCCCAAAGTCATATTGCCCAAGAAAAAAACGACATAGCGCCCAAAAAAATTATATGTAAATTGTTGTCGTAAAAATTTTCTTGTTTTTGGGCAATACGACATTGATTTGGGCGAAATATCATTTTTTGTTGGGCGCTATGACAGTTTTTGTTTGGCCAAAATAAATTTGGGCGCTATGGCGGTAAAAAAAGAAGTTATTGCCTAAAATCATAATTTTTTTTTTTTCTTAAATGTCAAGGCTAATTCACTAAATCAAACAAAAGAGTTTTAAGAAAACTTAAAAAAATTGCCTCAATTTTATTTTTTTGTGTCGCACGCAGAAAAAACTTTATTTCGCGTAGCCGCCTGCCGCGTTCTAAGGAGGAAAAAAACCCTTAGAGCGGCCAAAGGCCTCCACAAAGTAAAACTTGTTTTTACAAATCCAATGTCGAATCCGTTGAAATCTTATTTTTAAGACAATAAGTAATATAATTTGACCAGTCATAGCTTTATCATTTAGCTAATTGATTGTTTTTTATCTTAAATAAAAGAGTAGAGCATTGGCCTTCTGTTTATTTAACGTGTAGACACTTATATATACGTAAAATTTTTAATAAAATAGACTTTTAAAAAAATAATCATTAAAAAACAATAAATCTTGGTGTGGGTTGGTATTTTGGGACATAAAAGTTATGACAGGTCAAATAAATGTTACTTGATATCTTAGAAATACAAGATTTCAACGGATTCGACATCTGATTTGATAAACAAGTTCTTCTGGGTGGCGGCCTTCGGCCACTCTTAGGTGTTCCTCCGTAGAACGCGGCAGGCGGCTTCGTGAAATAAAGTTTTTTCTGCGTGCGACACAAATGTCTTATGACATTAAAAAAAAAAAAAAAATATATGATTTTGCGCAATAACTACTTTTTTTTACCGTCATAGCGCCCAAAATATAAAAAACTTTTCAAAATAAAATGCCATAGCATTGATTTGGTCGTTATAACATATTAACATCCACAATTTTGGGGGATATGCGTACATTTGGGCATATGTCATTTGGTTTTGTGCAATACGACTTTGGGGAATATAACAGTACGCCCTTACTTCATTTGTGTTGCATGGACTATTTTTGGGAGTTATTTCATTTTTATTCTTTGGAAATTATTTCATGATAAAATAACAACCAAAACCTAGGATTTGTTTCATTTTTGTTTTGAAAATTATTTCATTTTTTTAGAATTTATTTCACTTTTTCGAGACGGAACTTATTTAATTTTTTTTAGAATTTATTTCATTGGGAGCTTTTGCACTGGGACTTTTTGCACCTGGGACTTATTGCATAGATCCAGTAAATTTGTATTAAAATGTAGTAAAGTTTTTTCTTTAATTTTATCAAACTTTACCAAAATTTTGTATGTTTTGGACTTAAATTAAGTATAAATTTTCCTCAAATCAAGTTAAAATATCTGAAATTCAAGTTAAGTTTTCTTAAATTTTAAGACGATTGAACTTGTGTTAATTCAAAATTAACTTATTTTTAGTTTATAAGTTACTAGCTGTGTGTACCCGGCGTTGCCTGGGTTTCCTTCGTATTACTGGAATAAATTGATACACAAAGTATTTGGAACATAGTTAGAAATTTATTTTAAAATCTTTAAAAGAATTGCAATTATTTAAAGAAATTGTATGGAGATGGTCACCTTCATAGCATACAAACAAACTAAATTATTTTATAAAAGCAGATTATAAGTTTGGATTATAAAATATATAGAAAGAAATGACTTATAACTAGTGTTATTTAAATTTAGCACTATTTTAATGTTTTACTTGCTGTAAAAAAATATTAAGCATTTTTATATATTTAACTATATTTTTTCACTGCTGATTATTTCTAAATAATGAATTATTATTAAAAAAAATTAACGAATAAAGTATTAAAGTAAAGTATTAAAATTAACAAATAAGGTATTATAATTTCAAAAGTAAAACGTTTAAAGATGTTTTCAAATATTAATGTAATATATCTTAACTTTTTGATTTGGTTGCGTATCAGTTTTAAAATATACCTTTTAATGTATTGTTTTTTATGTATTAAATGCATGACATGTTTTAACATTATTTTTTTTTAATTTAAATAAAATTTGAAAGAAGTTAACATTTTTTGGCTATTTTTCTTGAGAGATCTAACAATTGAAAAATGAAAATTTCAGGTTTATAATACACTTCTATAAACGACGTTTAATGTTTTTATATCTGGAGCCAAAACGTATAAATTTCTTCCACTTGGAACTCTTGAGCAAGCAACATATAGCTGACCGTGAGAAATATCGATTTTTTTATAGAATATATTTCCTTCCGGAGCTTCCACTATCTACATGCCAAATTTCAATAACATCGGTTCGGCCGTTTATAAAATACAGAAAAAGTGGGCATAAAATAGCCACGCCCACCATATCGTAATTTTTTTTTTCACTCTCTATGTACCAAATTTAAATAAAATCCGTTCAGTCGTTTGGGCGTGATGAGCGTAATATTAATCAGGATAGTGCAAATGTGGGAGTAAAAGTGCCATGCCCACAATATCTAAATGTAATATAACTTAAAGTGCTTATCTGTGATATCTTTTTCTGGGTATAAAATAACAATTACATAGCATAAGCCATATCGAATATAGCGAAAAAGTGGGCGTAAATGTGCCACGCCCACCATATCGAAATCAAATACAGCACATATTACTTTTCAGTTTGCCCACTATCTGTGTACCAAAATTTAATAAAATCCTTTAAGCCATATAAGAGATAACAAAAAGTGGGCGTAAAACTGCCACGCCCACCAAGTCTTAATCTATTATAGCAAATAGTGCTTATGAGTCATCCCAATATCTGTGTACCAAATTTCAATACAATCTGTTCAGCCATATAGAAGATAGTGAAGATGTGGGCGTAAAAGTGCCACGCCCACAATATCTAAATTTGATATAACTTAAAGTGCTTATCTGTGATATCTCTTTCTGGGTACCAAATATCAATTGCATCGGTAAAGCCATTTCGAAAATAGTGAAAAAGTGGGCGTAAACGTGCCACGCCCATCATATAAAAATTTCATATAGCCCCTAGTTCCTTCCAGACCGCCCACTATCTATGTGTCAAATTTGAATAAAATCGGTTCAGGCGTTTGGACGTGATGCTCACACAAACAAACAAACCAACAGTCATTTTTATAATATTAATAAGGAAACTCATATTAAGTCGGTATATATAAAATAAACAACAAAAAAAAATTGGTTTATCTGCTGTGTCATATTATTTATTAATTGGTAATTCTCAAAAATTAATTTTCAAAAATATATGAGTTTACGGTTTCCAGCTATTAGTTATGAAATCAATTTTATTTATCTCTTAAGTTAATATTAACGCAAATAATTGTAAGATTATTTTCGTTAATACAAATATTTTGAAAGTGAAATTTATTATTTAAGTTTTACTTGACAAATTAAAACACTGATATAATACAAACTATAAACCAAATAAGAATTCCAGAGTTTTTAAAATTTTAATGTTTTTAACAGACTTGGGCAATTACATGTAAGTTTACTAGGAAAAACTGCAATTACTAATAATATGTAATTGTAATGGAAAATTACGCGTAATTTGTAATTGTAATTAAAATAAATTAATTAAACAAATATGTAATTAACTATATTTTTAAGAATTGTGGGGCGCACAAGTTGGTAGCGTGCTGGCTTATCAGTGCGGGGGACGTGGGTTCGATTCCCACCAGAGGCACTGGTCTGTTTTCGCTACAACGCGCCGAAGGCCATAGTAGCTAGTGCTCGGTTATGGTAATAGTATATAATTTGTAATTATATGATTATTAATTAATAAAAAATTAAATATTTTTAAGACATTAAGTTAAATAAAACTACCGATATGTTTAGAAAAGAGTTACCTCTTTTAGATAGAGATCGAAAAAAAAAGCAATATAAATTAATGTTTTTCGTTATTTGTTTTTTAAAAAAATAATTTTTATTTATTAATTTATTTGTTCATTCTCTTAAAGCTAGCTTAATACTGACCCTTCAAATAGCAAGAAGCATAATTATATTTGTGTTTTTCAAGTAGGAATCGTGGGAAACAACAATAAGGGTTTCTTATTACCATTCTAAATAAATTTTGCAGACGCTTTCGTCAGCATTAAATGTTTTGCGCGTGTAGCGACAGAAGCTTATAATTTTATATTAAGTTATGGAATGCCATATCTTAACTCCTCCCCCTGTAAGATCAATCGTCCCGATTGTTAAAATGCTGGAAGATCATTAGCACTACAGAATCGTTGTTTGGATTCGTGTAAAGAGGATTCTTCATTAACTGAAGCCTTTGGTTTGACTTCTTCATTAACCATTGTTATCACATTAATATCCGAGTTGGGTTTAGCTCTAATTTTGCAAATTACTAGGCAAACTGTAATAATTAATGCAATAGAAAAGATAACATTGATTGAAAACATTAATTTCCCCCTAATTGATATAGAATTTATTTCATCGATATTATTTACTTGTAAGTTCTTTATCATTTCCAAAGACAGAACTTCTTCAACTAATGATTTGTTAGATGATAACTGTAAAACAGCTGGAAGTGGTTTCCAAGTTGATAATTCTCTAGAAAAGAATGCTCGATTTCCAATAGTAATTGTTTCATTGTGAAACTGAATTAGGTATGTTCCTGACAAATGATATGTTTTATTTTCGGATATTCCCACAGTTCCATTAAATTGATTTAAAAGGATAAAGCCTTGATATAATTCTTGTACGGTAGGTACGTGTTGATTATTTATAAAAGTACAATTGTGATTCTTGCTTTTTAAAAGTGATGGTATACAATTAGATTCACTTATATCTATTAAATTCTCATTATTACAAATACAAAATTGATTATATTCAAAACAATTATTTTTAATTTGAAAAATTCGATTTTCACATTTAATAATATTTTCTGAATTTATTTTTATAATTTTTTCATTTTGTTTTATAGGTTTAATTAATATTTTTTCGCAACTTGTCCAATCAATTGCTGGCAAGTTAATTATATAAATTAATGATGAATGATCTGTTGCCATTCTAATTGAAGCAAATCCTAACGCTTCTTCTAAATTGTTATAAGGAAATTCTTCTAAGTCCAATATTTGAACTTCTGACTTGCAAATTGCAAACATTGCAATAAGTATTATTAGATAGTTCATGGTCTGTAAAAATAAAGAAAATTATTCGAAATGTTTAGGTCTTAATATTATCCTTATGAATTATTCGATTACGAAATTTAATTTTTATCTTATTACCTAAGTCTTCCTTAACCTCTTGTTTTCTAAATCGTGCCAATAATTTATTCCTTTGCCCTATAATTTTCTCATATACTTTTTCACCCGGTTGATAGGTTTTTACCTGGCTTGGATTATTTCTCATTAAAATTTTCCCTTGAGCCTTTTTTAATGTTTCTGCTAAATTGTGTGATACTTTATTAAAAAAAATATCTGATGGCTTATTCTGTGTGACTGAATGAATTGTAAGATTATATTGTTGAGCAGCTCTATAAAAAATTCCGTATCCTCTAATATATGAAATTCTTCCTTAATACATCTGGCTATTTCTATTATAGTGGAATGGACTCTTTCGACTTGACCATTCGTTGTGCTATGTCGTGGCGTACAGTAATATAATTCGATTCCTAATCGTTGCATTAGCGATTTGAATTGAGCAGCTAAAAAACCTGGTTCGTTATCAAGTGTAATTTTCTTAGCATTTGGGAAGCCCTGTAGTACGTCTAACACTTTTTCCCCTAGATTAGTTTTATCCTCGATACGTTTAATAATTAAAAATTTGGAATACGCATCTATGCAAGTTATGAATTTTAAACCTTCTGCGTAAAAAATATCAATATTTAGATACTCCCCCTCCTTGTTGGGAATCGGAGCCTCTCCGATTGGGATTTTCTGTGGATGCCTATTATACTTATTTCTATTACAGATAGCGCAGTGTCTGATATATTCCTTAAAGTGATCAGTCATTTTTGGCCAATAGTACTGTTTATATATTTGTTTGCTATTTTCTTTACAACTCCGATGAGCTCGAGAATGGGTATTCTGTATTATATTCTGTTGGTCGTCCACATTTATCACGTCAATGGGAAATATTTTGGTATAAACAAACTTATTTGTAAAAACACCTCTGACAGTCTCTTTAAAATCATAGAGATCTTCCTGCGTACAATGTACCGCAGTAACCAAATTTGGTTGAATAAATTCCAAAAGTATGGTCTTAAGATTTTCCCTAGTGTCAAATTCAATAATATGTCTAGTCCTTCCAAAAGTCACTATCATCTCATGTATCGTAAAGTTAGCTTTACTTAACAATATCTGTTGTTTAAATTCGTTCAAAGGTCTAGAAATTTCCGGAATATTAAAATTATCACTGCTTTCAGTGGAATGTTGAGTGTCTTGTAAAGATTCCTCATCTGAAATGTTGTTCAAGTATTGACGCGAAAGAGCGTCAGCTACCACGTTGGTTACACCTGGTTTGTAGATAATTTTACGCGAAAACTCCTCTATAAAAGAGCGCCATCTTTTAATTTTTGCATTTGGGTTTCGTGTAGAAACGGCAAATGTTAACGGTTGGTGGTCCGTATGAATTTCGAGATTTGAATTGCCATATAAGTAGTTTCTTAAATTTCTCAATGCCCAAACAATGGCATAAAGTTCCTTTTCGTTCGTTGCATAGTTCTGTTCGGTTGAAGTTAAAGTTTTCGATATAAATGTAATGGGCTTGCCATCTTGGCTGAGGACAGCACCCACTGCTTCATTAGAGGCATCGGTAGTAAGTATGAATTTTTTGTTAAAATCAGGCTGAGATAATTCAACCTGTTCAGATAATAAATTTTTCAGTTTCTCAAAAGTAAGCACACCCTGTTCATCTAAGTTTATTTCTATTTTCTTTGACATATGTTGGGACACTTTTCCATTATCCCCGGATAAATACTTTGTCAATGGTTTTGCTATTTTCGCGTAGTTTTCTATAAACTTACGATAATACCCCACAACTCCAAGAAAACTCCGAAGTTGTCTTAACGTTTTTGGTAAAGGATAATTTTGTATAGTTTCCATTTTTTTTGGGTCAGTTTTAATAACATTGTGAGCCACCACGTAGCCCAAAAACTCAACTTCTTTCTCATAAAATCTGGACTTTTCTAACGAAATTTTCATATTCGATTCTCTAAGTCTATCAATTATTATTTTCAAATGTTCATTATGTTCTCTTAATGTTTTCGAATAAACAATTATGTCATCTATATAAACATGACATATCTTCCCAATATATTCACGCAAAATATCATCCATAGCCCGTTGAAAAATACTCGGACTGTTCTTAAGGCCGAAGGGCAATCTTATAAATTCGTATTTTCCATTGTTGACGGAAAATGCAGTTTTTTCAATATCCTGCTCTTTCATGAGAATCTGATGGAATCCAGATTCTAAATCAATTGTAGAAAAATACTTCGCGGTTCCCAGATTGGACAGAATTACATTACAATCAGGAATTGGATATTTATCGGATATTGTTTGTTCATTTAATTTTTTATAATCAATTACCATACGCAGTTTTTGCGTACCATCATTATTAATTCCCTTTTTTGGGACAACCCATATTGGAGAATTATATGGACTTTTGCTAGGGCGAACTATCTCGTCCTTTAACAATTTTTCTATTTCACTATTAACGAAATTATTAGCAGAAAGTGGATATGGATATTGCTTGCTACATATTGGCGCTTCAGCAATTGTTCGAATTTCTGCTCTGACGTCCGTTCTAAATGGTAAATTCATATTTATACTTGAATGTACAATTTCTATATTTCTGATTATGTTTCCCTTTAAAATTTTCAATGATTCTTCACTTTCATTACTAAAATTGAAAGCCTCTTCATTATTCAAATTATTCAAAGCAGTTTCCTTTAAATGCTCATTTTTTAATATATTTTCATTTTCAAAACTTATTATTTTTTCCACATGCTTACCGCAAGTTAAAGTTCCGTTTTCAAAATTCAAAATTATCTTCGCTTTTCTCATAAAATTGTAACCTATAAGGATGTCACATTCCAAATTAGGTATTTCGTAAAATCTTTCTTTAAATCCAAAAATGCTCGCTTCATAAAAATATTTAATGATGGTAAAACCATTAATGGTTTTTACCCTCTTCTTAATAACTAACTCCTTTTTGTTCGTGAGAACTCCAGGACTACAATAGCAGCTTGTCGCACCACTATCAATTAAAATTCTGCATCTTCTTCCTGTCGAGGCTGTCCTAACGATGTAGGGCAGTCCAATCCTTGATCTAAAAAAAGATTCTTCATTAAGATTATTTATTCTTTGTATTTTACCCTGAGGTTGAAGGCTAACCATGCCACTACCAGTCAATTGTCGCTTCGGTCCCTGTTGAAAGTTTTATTAAAATTTCCTGGTCGGAAATGTTGAGAATTGTCATTTCGGTAAGAAGGTCTGTATTGTCTAAAGTTTCCGTTATCATTATGATTAAAATTCCGCGGTGGTCTAACAGCAATGTTTGCTGAACCATCAAGCTCCATTGGTTCTGGTTTTGGTTCAGAACGAGCATGAAAATTATTACGCTGATGCCTTTGTCCCTGATTATTGTTACGAGCCAATCGCAACCAGTTTTGATGTCTGTGAATATTATTGTTCACATTATTATTATTGCTATGGGTTCTATTAAATTGTAGTGCAAAATTAGCACGAACTTTATTTGCCTCTAATTCTTGAGCCTTTGCCAATGCGTCTGGCAAGCTATTAGGTGAAATAGAAAATAGTATATCAGCCAAGGGTGGATTTAAACCTGTCATAAAAACTCTAAGTGCGTATTGTCTGTTTCTATTGTTTAGTTCCCTAGTCAATGCAGAATCAGTTCCGTGTGTCATTATAGTTTTATTTATCAAATCGGTTAATTTTTTATTAACCTCATTATAGTAATCTAATATTGAATGTGATCCCTGTCGCATCACACTCAGTTCTTGTTCAATCAAATGTAAAGGTCTTTTGTCGGCATATGCAAAGTCAAGACGGCTGATAATAGCGTCAAAATTCAGTACAGTCCCATGATTGGTCAGTGTGTCGTTTGCCTCGTTAATTATCTTGTTCCTCAAAATTGTTAAAGCGGCATAGTACCGTTTACTTCCTCTAACATATAAATTCATAGAATGTGTGGCAGCTTCGCGCCAGCTGACATATGAATTTTTGCCATCAAATGTAGGCATTGATTTTATTACATCGAGAGGTTCATCGCAACGCACTGCAATGCTTATCTTTTCCTCTTCAAATTCTCCTACGGTATCACTACTCATTAGTCTACCTAGACCATTACTTAATTCTTCTATCCTAGCCAACAGTGGCCCTATTTGCGCCTCTACCAAAGCCCTAACTTGCTCTGTAGTTGCCATTTTATCAATAATGTTGGTATTTAACGACCCGAATAAATCTGATAACGTATCAATCTCTGAATCCAGATTGAAAAAGTTTTTTTGTTAACAATTTGAACAATCACAAAATTATTTTGAAACCGAATGTTTATTAAATGTGAGAATTAATTTTTCAAGTACAACACTATAAAACTTAAAATATTTATATTCTATTTTCCAATATTTCTTAAATAATTGAATAATCTTACATTAATACTCCGCTTGATGAGGATGGTGGCTGCTGATATCTGTTTTTTGTCGTTGAATCTGTTGTTGTTGTATTTGATGAGTATAGTAGTCGCTGATTTCTGTCTTTTGAAGTTGAATCTGTTGTTGTAGTTGTATTTGATGAGAATAGTAGTTGCTGATTTCTGTTTTTTTTGTTGCTGGTTTCTGTTATGTTTTAGGCTTTTCAATATGTTTTTTTTCTTAGCCTTTTTTATAGTATCGTTTCAAAAAATTTTCCTTTAGTACTTTGTCACTGTTTTTATTTTGATATATATTTTTTAGGTTCTTTTCTTAGCCTTTTTTAATATTTTTCAAAAAAGAAAATTGTTCACTGTCACTGTATTTTGATATATAGGGTTTTTTTCTTAGCTTTTATTAGTATTGTTTCAGGAATATTTTATTTCAAGGAGCACTTTTACTTTATTGGTTTTTTATTTTTAAGCACTTTTTCTTAAAATCACTGTCACATTTGAGTTATTTTATTAATATAACTTTTTTATTTTTAGCGTCAATTAATTTTTTTCTGCTTATGATAGGATAATTTACTTTTTGTTCTCCTTTATGATAGGATAATTTTTAAATTGTTTCTCCTTTATGAAAGGATAATTTTTAAATTTTTTCTCCTTTTGAAAGGATAATTATTTTATGTTGATGGCGGGTCCGACCGTAGTTCTTACTTGTTATTTCAGAACATTATTTTACGATGGGACATCCCGGTTGAGCCCCCAATTAATGTTTTTCGTTATTTGTTTTTTAAAAAAATAATTTTTATTTATTAATTTATTTGTTCATTCTCTTAAAGCTAGCTTAATACTGACCCTTCAAATAGCAAGAAGCATAATTATATTTGTGTTTTTCAAGTAGGAATCGTGGGAAACAACAATAAGGGTTTCTTATTACCATTCTAAATAAATTTTGCAGACGCTTTCGTCAGCATTAAATGTTTTGCGCGTGTAGCGACAGAAGCTTATAATTTTATATTAAGTTATGGAATGCCATATCTTAACTGTGGGAAACAACAATAAGGGTTTCCTATTACAATTCTAAATAAATTTTGCAGACGCTTTCGTCAGCATTAAATGTTTTGCGCGTGTAGCGACGGAAGCTTATAATTTTATATTAAGTTATGGAATGCCATATCTTAACTTATACATATCCTGAAAATGATGAAAATAAATATAAAAATATATATTTTTACTATTTTGACAATTTGCCAAAAAGACTGAATATGCCGAAACATTATCGCTGTGGTAGTCACTTTAACACTGCTATTAAATCTGATCCGGACACTCATAAAACTCACTTGAAGGTATCTATGTATGTATACCCGATAAAAAAAATTAATATGATGCAACAAAGAAATGTATCAAATTTGATATTTCTTTATTAAATATAATATAAAATACAATTTGATCCAAAAAACTGTGTATCGTATTATATATAAATGGATTATATAATATTGAGTTTGATATAATTTGATACGATTCAATCCAGAGAAAAATAGTTTGTTAAATTGAATACAGGGGCTAAATATTTTGGTCTGCTAATTAAAAGCCCAATTTAAAACTAACAATCAAAAATTTTTATGTCAAACTAAAATTTTTGGAATTTGATATTTTAAATTGTGAAGCTCATCTACGATATTTTCAAAAAAAATACATTTCAAGTTGATATTACAATTTTGAGTAGGATGTAATGGTATCTTAATCAAATTTTTCTTTTTTCGCCCTCTAGCAGTGGCATTTGTAATTTAAATTCAAACTTTAACGATTTGTGTTGCTAAATGAAATATCTATCAAACCTAATATACAATTTGATCTATCAGATTTTCATGATTTTTGAGAATTTTTAAAAAATTATGGTCATTTTAGATAATTTTTCAAAATTGTAATATGGCAAGGCTTTCGAATAAATTTTTAAATTTTTTTTTGTCTGTGGAAAGAATATAGAAAATATTTACATTAAAAAAGAAATTTCAGCAATTTTCTAAATATTAAAGTTTATACAATATTGGAAATTTCTTGAGCAGATCTTTTAATTTAACATAAAAAATACACACAGTACAAAAAATTTCCCATATGTCCTTAAGCAAATCTTATTCTATAAATTAATAATATTTTAAAAAAGTGCTATAAAAATGTCGAAAAATTGTATTTTGAAACCCTGGAGCAAAAGTTTTATAATTTGTTTTGGAGATTATATTTGAATTAAACGTAATCAGTTAAAGAGAAAATGTATTTGTTACAAGTTACCCTGCGGGAAATGAAGGGTCGATTGATCCAAAGTGGTAATTCTGTGATGTATGATTGGGGAGCATGTCACGCAACTGGTGAAACCAAAACTGTGGTGCACCAAAAAGTGTTAGTTTGGGTAAAATGTCCAATCACGTGACTATAGTTATGGTGACAAACCATCCACTGATTGGTATCAGATATATCACGTTACTGGAGAAAAAGTAATATAACATCAAAGTGTATTGAAGCAACTAGGGTCGTTGCAGTTGAAGTTGCTGCTGGTCATTGAACTGGTTTAAAACCGTTAGAAGTGGATGAAAATATGGCAATTAATACCAAAGGATGCAGTTTCTTGACTGCTACCAAGTAGACCAAACACTGAAGGAATTTTTTATGTATCGACTTTGTGACAGTATAAATGAAGACGTAACACCTCACTGGTTTAAAATAATTGAATGCGGAACTGTTTAGGCAGTGACCAAGTTTGTCAGATATGGCTATTTCTCGCCAAACGTCGCGATCTTAAAACTCGTTTGGCAAGTTAATTTTCGAAATGCCGACTGGCGATTTTTCCAGTGAATGACGCTTTTACACATAAAATATCGCTACCAAAAAACTATCACCATATGATTTTTTGCACAACTTATTCAAAAACTTGAAACACTTTACAAGAATATAAATTAAAATTTCAAAATTTCTGCATATTGGTTTTTTTGAACAGGTGGTATGACACGCTGGTTTGAGTAAGTGCAGAGACTGGTTCCGGATGGGCTATTTAGCAACCCGTACATAATGTTACACATGTCGAATAAAAAGTGATAGGTTAGTTGCTAATTACTTGTTGCATGCCCCGTGACATGTACCCCTTAGACCAGTGCAGTGAAACTTTACAAAACTATTCCACTCAAACTACCTCTAAAAGAAAACACATTGCGCTTAATATGTGAGCAGTTTTCATTCAACAACTTTTCTCCAGTTCTACGACACGTACACCTACACCAGCCACGTGATAGTTTTTTTCGCACTGGTTCTGTTGCATATCACATAAATCCTCAAATGGCCATACTTTGACACTACCTACTTCTAACTTGTCCCGTAGCATATACATTTCAGTCAGTACGGTGACCTTGATCAAATTATTCGCCACGTCACACAGTGCTCCCTAGGTAGCAATTGTCACCTCCTATGACAAGCCCATGTTAAAAGTACCGGTCACTTTCATATAACAGAACCGATACTAGGACTGGTTCATACACACAAAGTTCTAGTCACGTGACCATACCAGTGCCTGGTGCATTTCCCGCAGGGTAGTTCCAGCCATTTTCAATTTTTTAATATGATGCTTTTAAATACTTACTGAAACTGCTTCTTTAACAAATTCACGCACATGCTTTTCAATTTCTGTGATGGACTTAACTTTTTATCTGTTAAGGGCACATCATTACTGTTGTAGCTGTGAACTACATCTGTTCATAATTACAACATTTAAGAAACATTGTTTTCTAATTTGTATGACAAAAAGGGGCGTCTGTGCTTAGTGGAAACAAAAAAACATAAATTTTAAAACTAAAAAAAATGGTTTAAATTTTCGGTTACCCCGTATTTATAAAGTAGTAAAAATTCGTAAGTTATTGAGGAATAATATCAGTTTCAAAGGATTTAAAAATGACTGAAATAAGTCCAGATATTTTTAAAACTAAAAATACATTATTTTATTACTTTTAGCAACACAAAAAAACTTTAAAACTTTCTAGTTTATGGACAAATGAAAAATTGTGTTTTTTTTGCCATCAAAAATTATTCATTTCCAAATTTATAGTTCTTTTTTAAATTTTTTACAATTCACATTTACTCCTTCAAAAATGGTTGCTATTTAATATTGAAATTTAGTTGTTTTGCAATTATAATTGAGAAAAAAAAATTTTAAATTAGATTTATACACAAGGTGTCTCATATGTTTAAATTATTCGTTACATATATGTAACACCATGCAGTAAAGGGTTAAGTTTCATATTGTATAAAAAACATATTTAAGTGGAATTCGATTAAACTTGCTTTTTACATGAGATAACTTTAAATGATAGAACACACTAAGGCGTATGATTATTATTAACATGCATATAGATAACACTCATACGCGACGTTGTTCTTTATAATTAATATTCGTACTGTAAATGTGATCAAATCCATAATATCTCAAAACTAGATTGAAAAAGTTTAAAACGTGTTCCCTCAAATTAAGTTAAAATGTCTAAATTAACACTTTATAGTAATTTGTAACTATTATACACTTCTAATAACATGAACTTATGCACAGCAAGACATTGACATACAAAGTCGCGTGTCTCAATTAGTAGTAATCATCTTTATCTAACAGACACATTAAATACACATGAATACTTGCATACTTTGACATACACACACACATTCCGAGGCTCATTTATACAGTTACACATACTTAACTCCAACACAATGTCAATTAGCTTTAAATTAGTAATAAATCGATTGGGATTATAGAGTTTAACCACAAAAGCCATAGAAATTCGACAAATATATAAACAAATATTAACATTAATTTAAGATTTAAAGCATTTATTGTCAAATTTAAAGACTTTATTACTAAATAAATATATTCAAATTTTAAATGTTTGTATATACTACAAAAATATCTTAAAGGATTTCTGATTTAATATTATTTAATATTTAACAACGAAAAAGTGATTTAATGTCTGATGTGCTTGATATTGATGTCTGAAATAATTCCAAGTTTTATTCTAACTTTAAGAATTTAGAAGATACGATTTTTGGAGAATCTTTTCTCAAAGTAAACATATGTGTAATCCTTAGATGGTATTCTACAGAAGCCTTCCGAAAAGTTAAAATATTTCAAAATAATGTCTTTGTTTAGAAAAACAAAATTATATGAGCTACTTTAAAAATGATCGACACCTGTTGAAACTGACTTCAGATGCCTCTTATTTCTCAAGATTTTTTGACTTGAGAGGAACTATGGACATTGTTAGGTTGACTATACTTAAAAGTTATGACAAGTAAAGTTTCAGGTTCACTTAAGGATATGATGGCCATTTAAAAGTTGAAACATTAAAAATATTACATTAATTTCCAAGGGTTTTGTAATTCATTTAAATTTGTGCTTATACCTTATTAATTTTCAGATCAAAGCCAACACAAAATTGAGTCACTTGACTTGTAAGAAAAATTTAACATTCACTTCTTGGTGAAAAGTTGTATGAAAGTTTTCAAGTAAAACTAAAATTTACAGTTTAATGTTTTGAGAACAGTAATTAAAAAATCGAAATACTAGTATCAACCTAGCTAATATATTTGATTTACTTTATTTTAGTAAATATACGGAGGTTGAAAGCTCGTTATAAATTGAAAATAACATAAAAATAATATCGATGTATATAAAATCAAAAAACTAATATAACTGTAAAAAATGGATTAATTTGATACAGTTTAAGGTAAGGTTCGAGAACATTTTTTGTAGAGTTGGGCATTTTAGTTCATTTCGTTTACGAACTAGTTAATTTTCTAATTTGCGCTCATTTTAGTCAGAATTGATGAACTAACCATTGATCAATATAATCTTATGAAAAATTAAAAAAAATGGCGAGTGGTAGTGTGAACTAACTACAGGGTGGCTGGTAGAAGATTTATATTTTCAAACTTAAATAAAAAAACGTAATAATTGACACAAAGTTTTATTAGAATCATTGAACGATAGAATGGAAATGCGGATTTTATTTTTGTCATCCAGGTGTCTTCTGTCGAGTTGAACACACTGAGCCTTGTGTTCTGCGCCACACGCTGCAGTAAACTTGGTTCAATTGAGCTAATTTCTCGACGAATATTTTCCTTTAAAGAAACAAGAGATTGGGGATTGTCATTACAAGCCCTCTCTTTGAGGTAGCTCCATAAAAAAAATCCATGGGATCCACTCGGTCCATCACGTATTCGCCGAATACCGAACTTTGAACAAAATTGTCGACGAGCAATTACGTAAGAATCATTACTCTAAAAAAATGTCTCCACAGCGAACGCGTGATGCTCACTTCACCACTGCGACATCGTGACTGACAAACCCGCACAATCGATAATTCCAACGGCGCCACCCTTCCTCAGCACCGTTTATTACTTTTTGAAATAATCGTATTTAAAAATATAAATTTGACACCAGAAACCCTGTAGAAGAACGAACTAGTTCAATAATGAAAGTGAACTAAATGTGTTGCGAACTATACTGCCCAAATATATATTTTTTTATATGTATGTTTTTTGCGTATAATTATATTTTGAATTTGATTGCGTTTTACGTGAGTTGAGTTTCTTAGCAAGCAGCACCTCCTAGTCCAAAAGGCATTTTAAAATTGTTAAACGAAGAAAATTGTACAAACTTTTTAAAAATTTTGCGAAATTTAATTTTTTTTTCTGCATTTTTTGTTTTCTTAAAAGGATTATCCTGAGAACATATTTAGGCATCTGGAGTGAATCTTCACGACAGGCTTAATTGATAAAGTGCAAAAAAAAAAACAAAATTTTGTTTATTCCTAGAGGGTACAGTGACAGATTTTTCCAAACGCATTTCGCTTTGTGAACACTAAAGCTCTGAGTCAATTCCTCCAAAACGTACATCAAATAACAGATTTTAATGAGGTTAATATAAAATCGAAAAGACATCAACAAATTTTAAGGACTTTAAATTGTCAAAACCTCAAAAAGCATCCTTATTTAAAATTTTAAATTTTGTAAATTTAAAAGTAACTTATGCAAATTTAGTAAATGGACAATTTTAAAACGCTTGTGATTAAACAACTATTTTGTTTTTTTGAAAAGCTGTTTTTATGTATAACACAGTATACTTTTTGTAGAGAGCCAACGGGCCGCGATCTTCTATTTGGCGTTTTTTATGATTGATACCTACAATCATGGTTTGGACAACATTCATGTAATTTTTTTTTTACACTGTTTTTAATTTTTTCTTCAATTCTTCAGTTCATTTGGCTTCCCAACCATCTCATATTCTTTTTGACATAAAAGACCCAAAAAGTGCGCAATTGGACGTGCTTTTATGACGTTTGGAGGATTTGCGTATTTTGGTACAAAATCTATATTTTCAGCATTAGGCCATTCAAACGCTTGCTAAATCTATCCAAAATAATATGTCGTCTGTATATATCTGATCAATTTGTCGGGTTTTACTAAACATTTATTAAAGTAAACATCCGCGTTTTTAGCCGTAGCTTTCGAATCCTGGATATAAAGTTGTGATATACCATTTGACGAAAAGGTTGCCCACATTAGTACTTTTGGTTTAAGCTTCGCTTTGGCCGAATACCGTACCTTATCGGAAGTTGTTTTCAAGTCATCAGAATAAAATCAAGAATTAATACTTCCGTTGTTTCAAGAAAAAGAAATGTATTTTTCATCACCCAACATTTTTTGAAAATTTTTTTAATGAAGTTTTTTCTTAGTTTAATGCATTTTTTTGGTATTTCCACCAATTGTTTTTTACTATATTGTGTGTTTCACGTTGATTTGGAGTAATTTGGTTCAAATTGTTTCCCTTGAAACCTGAAATTTTCTGGCCGACTTTCGGTGTGATGTCCATCGAATAGAAGAGTATGTCAATTGTAATCCGTTTATGCATTTTTGTCACATTAACCCTTTAATGCACCTTCGTAATTTTTTTTTTTATTATTTCATTCATGCAATTTTTTTTTAAATTATATATTTATATCTAGTAAGCCGAATTCTCAATTTAACCATACAACCAGCAAGACGCCTCCAGGCGGGGTAGTTTAAATAACAATTAAGCTATTTCGATAGAAAACTAAATTTACAAAATATTTTGTAATGTAGTTTGTTGTGTACATGGCACTTTTTAGAAACGAGATAGCAATAAGGTTAAAATTTCGTAAAATTTCAATAAATAAATATTTTGAAATGAAGACAGTTTTCAAAAACTCTGGAACACATTTATGTTGATACTAAATACAAAGTATGACTGAAGCTTAAACTTTAGAAAAAAGCTCTAACTTTTCGCCAAGGGAATACATGATTTAAAAATGATACCTGCAAAGCACATCGCCTGAACTTGGAAAAGTATGGACGGATTTTTATGAAATTTTTCAGAAAGATTATACTAATTGGTATAACCACTTGCTATTGAATACCCTATGGGGAATGAGGAATCAATTGACCTAAAAGTGACTGGTTAAAGAAGGACTTATCGTAGCAGTGGTATAATTTAATACTTAAAAAAAGCATGCCTACTTAACAGTAATTTATATTTGAATTTGGTCCACATACTTAGTTGGAATAATTTATATAATATGATATCTGGCAAATAAGTAACGCCAAACACAATTAAATATCATAAGACTGGCAAAAAATCGTATTTTACAAAACAATCCCGGAACGGTTCTTTAAAGTTCTAACAATGCAATGTACAGTTGCGTGCAATAAATGCAATGTACAGTTGCGTGCAATAAAACAGCAGCACACAATACTGAATATTTTTGAAATGTGATAAATAATATTAGATATATAAAATTGATGTAACTTTGATTAAATCCAACCAAAAAAGGTAATTTTAATATTTTTAATTTGTTTTAAATTTAAAACCGCCATAATGTTAGCACCTTTAGTGATAAATGACTAACGGATATGTATTAAACATGCTTAAATATCGGCTAACACATACACAAAAGGCTATTGATATCATACAGAAAAAACTTTAAAAATATTTTGCCTCAAAGTGTAGAAGCTTTAAAAAATTCCTCAAATACAATATTTTATTTTTTTTCTTCATACTTTTTGCTATATTTTCGTAATTTTAATAAAATGTAAATAAATTTTCTTGTTAAAACATAAAATAAATATTGTTATAATGTAACAGCTACAAACACAATATTATATTAACCCCTTTTTATGGAAAACACAAGACCCTTATTGTTAAGGCCACTTCACAAGTTGTGCCTTTTCAACAGTCACCTACAAAAGTATGTACCTTTTGTTCTTGTGTGTTTTTGTTTTGTGTTGTATTGACCCCCTTTCTTTCTTTACAAAACGTGCTTTAAATTCAAATTTTCTATTTATTTGTTGTATTTAAAGATACCCATTACAAAGAAATTGTAAATCTAATTTTCAAAATATATTAAAGTGCTAATGAAAAAGGGGTTTTTAATAGCTTTTAAACAAGGTTAATAATAGTTTTTTTTTAATTAAATTTGTGCTAAAAGTTATAGTCTAGAAATTTCTTTGAGCAAATTGAATTTCTTTCTAAGAAAATTAATGTGTTTTTCATAAAGTTTAATTGAACTTAAAATAGTTAATTTTGTATTGATAATAAAAAAAATTTTAAACTGAATAAAATTTTTATACAAAAATAAGTTGACTTAAAAGCATCCTAAACAAAATACCAATTTAACTTTAGAGGAATAAAAAAAAATATTCTGTTTTATTAAAGAAATGCATTTTTTTACGCAGGCAGAAACTGCCTAACATTTTGTACACTCAGATAGAAAAGTTAGTAGAAAAAGCTGTAAAAAGTTTTCAATTTCACTATTTTTGTATTAATTTTTAGTACAATATATATTTTTTAGTACCAATGTTTGCTATTCACATTTTACAAATTACTGCATTACCCTGTGGGAAATGAAGGGCCGATTGATCCAAAGTTACAATTCTGTGATATATCATTGGGTGGGATGTCCCGAAACTGGTAAAACCAAACTTGTGGTGTACCAAAAAGTGTTAATTTGTGTGAAATGAATAATCACGTGACTATAATAATGCTGATAAAACATTGACTGGTTGGTACCAGATACATATATCATATAACTGGAGAAAAAGTAACATAACATCAAAGTGTAGTGACGTAACTAGGGTCGTTGCAGATGAAGTTGCTACTGGTCATTGAACTGGTTCAAAACCGTTAGCAGTGGACGAATATATGGCAATTATTGCCAAATTATTCAGTCCCTTGACTGCTACAAAGCGAACATAATACTGAAGGAATTTGATCTGTACCGACTTTGTGACAGTCGAAATGAAGAATTAACACTGCACTGGTTGAAAAGAAGTGAACACGGAACTGTTTAGATGGTCACCAACATAGTTAATTTTAAAGTTTTTCGGACACACTACTTTGGTTGTGCCTTTTTGACAGGCTACTTACTAATTACTTTTCGCATGCCCGGCGACTTGTACCCTTAGAACAGTGCAGTGGTACGACACAAATATAATCCATTCAAACTACTAGTGTAACAGAACACATTTCGCTTAATATGTGACTAGTATTCCATCACATATTCTTCACCCGTTCTACGATACGTACACCTAAACCAGTCACGTGATAATTATTTTCCCACACACGACATACTTTTAACATGTTCCATAGCTTATTAATTTAAGTCGGTACTGTGAAAGGTTACCGTCATCAAGTTATTCGCCACGTCACAAGGTGCTCCAAAGGTAGCAATTGTCACCTCCTATGACAAGCCCATGTTAAAAGTACCGGTCATTTTCATATAATAGGACCGAAGCTAGGACAGGTTCATACACACAAAGATCTAGTCACGTGACCATACCAGTGACTGGACCATTTCCCGCAGGGTATTTACTAATTTTTGTTGATGATTTCAGCAAAACATTTTACTAATTTTTCAAAAGCGAGTGTTAAAGTTAGCAAACAATTTTATATTCAAAAAAAATTGCTATTTAAGAAAATATTATTTATTTATTTATTTAAGTCTATGGATACAACATCCTTACAGATTAGCATATAAAAATTAAGATATTTAAAATAAATTATTTAACAAAATTTTAAATTGGGAGTGAGAAACACTTATATCTAACTTATTACAATAAATATTAAATAATCTCATAGATCTATTTAGTGATTCATTTAATGCATATTCAGTTAAGTGTATAACAATATGAAAAAATTTACTTATATTTCTAAAACTTCTTGGTGGAACATATATTGAAATTAACTCTAATAGCTCAGGAGAATCAATAACACCACAAATAATACCATGTAAAAAAGTTAAATTAGCAATAATACGACGAGTTTCCAGAGTTTTTAAAGAAATAAACTCACATTTATCTGCGTAAGAAGGGCTAGAAAAGAAGGAATGTTTAAATGATTCGGATAGTTAAAACATGGTAGGGCAAACTTGATAAACTTTCTTTGAATTCTCTCAATACGACCAGCATTAGGACTCCAAATAAATGAATAATATTCCAATCTAGATCTAAGAAACGAAGTATAAAAAACTTTCTTCGTTATGTAATCAAAACATTTATCCAAATTACGTCGAATAAATGCTAAAAGCGAATAAGCTTTTGGTACAATAAAATTTAAATGACTGGTGAATGATAATTTAATATCAAAAACTGCACCAAGGTCCAAAATTTCATCAACAGATGACAATACATTACCAAACATTCTGTAATCAGAAATTATAATAAATATTTCGACGTCTATGAAAAGACGTCGAAATGGTTTACCCCATTTAGAAATATTAAAGGGTAAACCATTACAATTTGACCAATGAACTAGATTATTCAAGTCCTCCTGAAGGTCGAAAACGTCCCTTACAGAAAAAATTGGCTTGAAAATTTTGAGATCATCAGCATACATTAAAAATTTTGAATTTTTAAAGCAATCGCTAGTGTCATATATATAAATATTAAATAATAAATTACCAAGGATGCTGTCCTGTGGAATACCTGACGTTGGTATAAAATAGTCCGAACAAATTCCATCAACAGATATTGTGAGAGATGTGGTAGCTAAGAATAAGCATATGTCTAAAAATCATAACTACATTGTAAATTTTCAATTGAAGCAGACTGCAGTTTCTGGTATTAATCTTCATCAGTGATTCTGATAATACTGTAATATTTGTTGTGGTATTTACTGTTTGATTGCGTATATATTAGGGACTTCAAATTACTCGGGTTTGGTTTTATTCGAGTAAACAATTAACTCGATTTTAAGGTTTTCAACTTATCCGATTAATGGATTAAGTTTTCAAAATTGCTCGAGTAACTCGAATAATTTCAATAGTTTTGCATCATTAATTATTGCTCAACCTTATACTGCATGAATTATAGTTCTTAATGAACGTTGTACATTTCGATAGTAAATGGAAATTAAGTAAATGCCTATTTCGGCGTTTTGCGATATTTATAGTTTTTACGATTTTATTAGCAAAAAAACTAAAAAGAGTAAATATTTCTGATCACCAAATAACCACAAATATAGCGAATATATAAAAACCAATAAAAGTGTGTGTTTAAAGTTTATCATTTTTACTTCGTTTCTAATTGGTTTGTTTAATAATGCTATAAACACATAGACCACAGCAGACTGCAGAGCTACAGGACTGCAAATGCCGTTGACTGCAATCGTCGTCGTGTGGTCAGCTACTTATTATTTTGGAAACGACAGCAGCATAGTAAACAGCTGATCACGATTCAATTTAAAAATATCAACAGCTGTTTTTTATACAAATCAGGGATGTTAAAGTTGGTACAATTGTACTTTTTTTGGTACATTTTGACCTTCTAAAGTACCGTGGTACTACCGCGACTCATTTGGTACAATTTAAAAATTTTTAATTTTTCCCCTTTTTGAATTTTTAGTATAGCAAACAAATTGTTATTGTGTCCTTTTTCATTGCATTTATTCGTTTTATGTAATGAGCTCTTAAAATATATGCGACTATATCCGCCAGATTTTACGATTTATCATCATTTTAAGGATTTTGAAGAATAAAGTTGGCAATTTTTTTTTTTTAATATCGATTAAAAATTTACGATTTTTTACAAAATTTATCTGGCAGCTCTTACATATATTGACACTTGTTGCAGCCAACTTCACTTTTATTTTGAATTTATTAAAATTCTGAAGAAGTGAAAATTGATATATAGATATGGCATCACTTATAACATATGGGAAAACAGTGGACATTAGAGTGAGGTGAGTTTCTAAAAATAGAACTGTTGTGTTGTTGGAGTTGTACTTCTGAGATTATGTATGCAAGAACAAAAACACCGTGTATTGAATAAAACTAGTTTTAATCACAACAAAACTCGACCTAACTATAGCTCAGAGGGCTAAAGCGCTCTGTCTAACGTGTAGTGCGAGTGCATGTGGCATTAGAAATCAGTTTATCTATACCACGGTCAGTGATTGCACAGAAAAATTTCATATAGACGCAATCGAACAAATAAAAACATAACAAATATTACATTATTCAAAAATTAAAAAAAAAAAAAAAAGGGTCACTGACGAACGTTCAATACCAGAAACTGCGCAGTCTGATTCAGAAAAAATTGAATATTTGCAATGTAGTTATGATTTTTAGAAAATACACTCATTCTTCTCTACCACGCCTTTCACAATTAAATTAAATAAAATTGCATATTAATTATAGTATTAACTGCAATTGTCTGAAAAAGACGTTAAAATTCAAACTCAAACGAAAATTAAATTATTGTTAAAGAAATGAAAGAAAATTCCAAACAATCTTATATATGTTTAATTTAGAACGAGCTCTCAACCTCCGTATATTTACAAAAATAAAGCAAATTAAACATATTAGCTAGGTTAATACTAGTATTTCGATCTGGTTAAAGATCTCATCAGAACCCAATGTTTTAGAAAAGTTATAGCCTTCATAATAGGCAGAACTTTAACAAAAAACCGATTAATCATTAATTTTGCTCCATTCTTGTCTTCTTAGTAAAAATATTACTTGAGCCAGAGTAAAAACTAAAATTTTTTTAACTGAAGTCGTTAAAAAATTAAAACGTTTGTAGTTTTTGGTCGGTAGTAGCTAATTTTCAAAATGAACTGAATGTCAATATGTTTCCAGACATTTCTAGTCGTTGCTGGAATTTTATCCATTCCACACTGGTCTGCAAATGTGGAAATAGTTTTTTCTTTTCAAAATATAATAAAAACTAAGGAAAGAAACAGACTACATTAGCCAACATTATCAAGTCTCATACAGACTAAGGATTGGTTAAGAGCGACAAATTTATGCTGCTATGATGTAGAAATTCCAAATAGTTTATTAACTAAACAAATAATTCCATGATTTGGTCTCATATATTCATAAGACTTTTTTATGCCTTATTTTATTCATACATATAATGTATGTTATTGGAAAGTTTTGTTTTTTTTTTTCTGTACAAGAGAATTTTTATGTATTTTTTTTTTGTTGTTTTAATAAATTTAAAAAAAATGGTACCGTCAACGTCCAAAAAGTACAATTTTTTTGGATGTTGGTACAAAATTGAAAACTCCATTTAACATCCCTGATACAAATCCATTTTTGTTTCAGTAGTGCCAATTACATCTTTTTTTTCTTTATTAAAATAGAACAACATGCTTGGTTGTAGACACGTATATAAAGTTCACTTAAAAATACAATTACTTATTTATAATACATTATTATAACGTGAAAATAAATTTATATAACCCCTCTTGAATATTAATGCAATTATACCATTTGATGTTGCGACGTTTTTTGTGTTTAACAAAATAAAATATTTTTAAGCACTAATTTGTTACATATTTTGTTTTATTGTCAACACTATTTTTGTTTTGCAGCCAACAAAAATAGAAATTAACCTAAGTTGACTACAGCGGCAAAAGTAGTCGGGTAGCCGTGTAGTTGTGTTGGTGCCAAAATAATCGTTTTCATATAAACGTGTGTATTTTATTTTTGACAGGCTGTAGTCGTGTAGCTGCAGTCGTCTATGTGTTTATAGCATAACTTTTAAATTATTACTGCCAATAAATTGTAATTATCTAAAAATTATAAAAATCGTTTTTGTTAGAATCAATGTTTTTTTACCTTTTTTAAGTTTCTCGTCACAAAGAAGGATAAATCTTCAATGGAAATTTGATCTTATCGTATTTAAAATAAAAATGTGTCTAGACTACTTATGTCAGGCCTTTATTCTGTACTCGTTATATGTAACAAAATACAATAAAGGTGTTAAAAGCATACATGGGACGAATTAATTGAATGGTCTAATTATTTGATGATTTCATTGCAATTTCATTGATATTTATTGTAATGAAATTATTTTCAGTAGCATATTTGAATTAATGATAATAAATTTCATGAATAGAATGATCATTCATTAATGGCAAAAATTTTAAATTTTATTACTATTACAAGTGCATCGACTAAAAGAAACATATTATAATTGAGTATCTCCGAAACATAGCGAGATGGGGCAAAACGGACACAAATTGGCAATATATACTCGACTTTTTTTTTGTAAACAAATGCTTTTTTCACTCAACAGTTTTTTAGGCATAAGTGTGATTTCATTAGCATTAGTAGGACAAATGCTAACGCCAAAAAATGTCATTACAATTAAAAGGTAATGAAATTTTGCGACATTATCAATGCTAATGAAATTTCGATGCTAATGAAAAATCCCAAGTATGTAATAACAAACAATTACTGTTACTTTTGTTTTTATAATTCATAAAACAATTGTTGAAGTTGATTTTTTAATCATATAATAAATTTTAGAAAGGAATCTTTAGGAAGACATCTTTGGGAGTCTTTATGTATATATATATATATATATATGTATGCGCAGCGCATAGTTTAGGGACACGCCCAAAATTGTCGCTGAAATATGCGGTGTATGGAAAAAATTGTCCTCATCTAATACGCTAGATGTATGAAAAGGCGCGAAAACTTTGGGGACAGTCCCCAAAGTAAGCAAATGTCCCTAAACTATGCGGGGGAACGAATAAATGTCTCCAGACTATGCGCTGTGCATACATATATATATATATATATATATATATATATATACATATGTATATATGTCTATATGTGTATATAACATCGTAAGAAGACAACATTAGTTAAGTGATTTTTTTGAAACTTAAATTAACCATTAACAGTCTCTAGGGGTCTCTGCTTTTATCATTTATGTAATTTTCAAAAATAATATGCAATAGCAGTCGATGTCTTAAAAAACTATTATTATACGAGCTTAAAAACCCGATACTTCATTACTGGTAGTTTTATAAATCGGTATATATTAGAATGGAAAATCATTTAGTTTTTAAGGAATTTTTTTCAATGATTTAGGTTATACTTTTGAAGTGGCTGTTTTTGTGACTTCAAATTTTAGATTTCTACCTTAATAGAATTCCAAAGTTCATTAAAGGTGGAATTTCTTCTTTTTAAACGCCATTTATATCAAGATTTTTTAAAAACCTAAAAGATATATTCAATAAATTAACCCATATCTACCTGAATAAAAAAAATATTTTAAATTTCAGACTTTTTGCCTAAATCGTATATGCTGAAGGAAACTTCCTCTTTTTCTCCCTCCCTGTAAACATATTTTAATAACCAGTTTAAGCGGATGTATGCACCAAATTATAAGTTCCTATACTCATAGAAATAAACCTGTAAAAATAACAGAAAAAGCTACTAAAAATTGGTTACAAGTTATGTTGCAGAAAAAACTGCTGAATTTAGCAGATTTTTTTAAATATTAATAATATAAGAACAGCAAAAATAAAGCGGTTAACTTTAGAAAATTTTAGTTACATTCGATGTGATTTTCATTTAATTGAAAATAACATTTTACTCTTTAAAATTAGAAAAAACTATTACTAAATATCTGTTGCCTCAGAAAAGCAAACATAAACTGTAATAGTAACAAAATATTTGATATATTTACCTCAAATTCAGTAGAATAAAAACAGGCTTCAATACCAGAAACTGCGCAGTCTGATTCAGAAAATTGAAAATTTACAATGTAGTTATGATTTTTAGAAAATACACTCATTTTTCTCTACCACGCCTTTCACAATTAAAATGACAGTTTATTTTGACAAAATCAACAGAAATTGTTGCTAAAAAATTATAGATTGCTGATTTCATAAGGGCAAAATTTTATTCGCATTGAAAAAAACTAACAAAAAAATTTGGAAATTTCACATTTTTAATGATTTTTTTGTAAATTCAACAGATCTTTTTTTGCAATTCTCACATTTCTGATATTTAGTAAAAAAATATATACTATATATTTTTTTTTTGAACCAACACAAAGCTATATACATTTAGATATAAATATTTACACTTTAATACATATGTTTATGTGGCTATTTAAATTTGTACATTGAAACATTTAATTATATAAAATTATATATAATTAAATGTAAATAAAAATTTAAATAAACTTTTTTACTTGGGTGGCAACATTTCAATATTATTATGTATGCTTAATATCTTATTTTATAATGGTCAATATATAGTCATAAATGTATGTTACCACATATTAAACATATAATAATATATGGCTACGCATGACACTACATATAATCATATAACATAATATATTTTAAGATGAAACAAAAATAAGACTACCCAAATAAAAAAGTGTTGATATAGGTATATATTATACGAGGGCGGATCAATAAGTCCGTGACTTTTTGAATAAAACACAGTTTTTTTTTTGAAAAAAAAAAAATATTTTTTAACATAATCTCCTTTAACCTCAATACACTTAGACCAACGTTTCTCCAATTTTTGTATTCCTTCCAAAAAAAAAAGTATTTTTCGAGGTCCATAAAGTAGGCATTTATTTGATCAATAATTTAATCGTTGGATCTAAATTTTTCCAAAGAGCCATTTCTTTAGGTTTGGGTATAGGAAATAGTCACTGGGGGCTAAATCCGAAGAATATGGCTTATGAGCAGACTTGGGCGATGTCAATTACATTTCAAAATCGTTTACTAGTGAAATTTTTCTATATCATTAATAATATTAGACCTACACTCACACCTGTGAGCTTAATCGCTTCCTTGGAAAATTTGTAAAATGTTTAATATCAAACATGGGGATTATTAACAATATCTGGGTATTTAATTACAGGGCAATTACTCAATTACACCCAATTACATGTAATTGAGCCAACAAGCGTGAGCGTATGTCTAAAATTATTAATAATATAGAAAAATTTCACAAGTGAACGATTTTGAAATGTAATTGACGTCGCCCAAGTCTGCTTATGAGGTACCAATTCGAAATGCACCCGTGCATTATCTTAATGAAAAAGAACTTTTTTCTTGGTCATATGGGGTCGTTTTTTTTTTAATTCTGATTAAATCGATCCAATAAGTTGGCATAATGTTCGCCGTTTATTGCCGCATGCATCCAAAAAAACTGTTGCCATCACCGTACTGGCCGACAAACTTACCTTGGACTTCTTCGGAGCCAGTTCTCGAGGAAAAGCCCCCGTTGTTTAGACTGCTGTTTGGTCTCCGGAGTGTTGTAATGGATCCATGTTTCATTCACAGTTACAAAACGACGCAAAAACTTATTAGAATTGCGGTTAAACAACTGCAGACAATCCTTTGAAGTTGTCACACGATTACACACAGAAAACTGATTTGTTGCTCCAACTGAATTTTTTGCCAACCGAATTTTGATAGTCACATGTACTATCCTCAAAACCGATTTCCGATTTGATTGTTGTAACCAAGTTTCTGTTAGAACTACAAAATAATGTTGTTGCACATACTGACATTTGTTATTTTCCCTACTGAATTAAATACGTATGATTGCTTATCCAATCGATATTTTTTTTTAATAAGTACACCGTTTCCAATTAGTTTAAAATATTTTTATTTTTGCTAATTTAAGCAAAACAAAAATATAAGTTAAAAATACATTTCGAAGCATAAAGCCACATTCAAACAAGAGGGCAAAATATGTGTTTTTTGCCATAACAGCTGTTTTGCCAAACATTAATAAAATGTTTCTAAAAACTCAGATTTTTGCAATATCCCATGACAACCCAAAAACGCTGATTTTTTATTCTAATACTTATAAATTAATCATGAAAATCGTTAAAATTTTCCATAAGAAACCCCTTATGAGGTCGTTATATTTTTCCTGCAGAAAACCCTTTTAGATTATAAGACATTATCAGATTCCTTAAGAAAAAAATCAATATTGTATGAGTTTTTCCATAAAAAGCAGTATTCGAAGGTAAACATTTTTAGAAATATTTTAAAAAGTAATATATAAGTTTTTTATGGTTCGAAAAAAGAAAAATTATGGTAATTTTTTCCATCATTGGATGCCTAAAGATCTTGGAAGATTATTTTTAAAGGTAATCAACCCAAAATTATTTTTATGTGTAGAATAATTGTTGTATAACATATAAATTTCAGTACGATGAAAATTCTTTAAAAAAAACCTATATTATAAGATTACAAACAATATTCCCCGGAAAATCATTAGACCTTTTCGTGTTTACAAAAGTCAGCGAAATGTTTACCTGTGGAAAATATTGTTCTTTTTTTAGGAAAATCCACAAATATATAATTACTTTCTGTTGGTATTTCAGACTTTATCTTAACGAATTCCCCGGTTCTAAGCGGTTTTTATGCATTGACTATATACCGAAGTATAAGTGATTTTTTAATACAAGAGCCTTAGAGAATTTGAAATTTTAAAAGTACTTTTTTACAAATTAGTATCTCCATGTTTTCCAGGATAATAATTTCTGCAACACCATTCCTTGCAATGAAATCAATTTGAATGTTCTGTTTCTTAAAGTTTTAAGCAGTTGTTGAAAATTCCTGTAACGAATACATAAATATATTTGGTTATTATTATTTGCTTCCTATTATTTCGAAATTTAAAATATAAATAGAATACCTTTCTGAAGCATTCATTTCTGATGTCTGTTGGATGTTGTTATTTTTTTTGTGGAATATACATTTTTAAATATTTACTTTTTAATTTTTTTTATTATTTTTATTTTATGATAATTTTTTCTTTTATTTTATGACATTTAAAAAAAAGCTAATTCTTTGGTTGCAAGAATCGTTTTTTTGAAGTTTTGGTACTATCTATTTTTGTATTTGTAACCAAATTTATAATATAAATGACCACCTAATGGTAAAAATTACTAAATAATTGGTTATTTTATTTTTTAAAATTAAAGCTAATTCTGAAGATTTTTATACGTATAACTAACAAATATGTTCAAGTGATAAAAATGTATTTTTAAAACAGCTGTAACCATTACGAATAAATAAGAAAGTATTTATTTTTTAAATAAAGTTTGGATAACAATTATTTTAGGCATTTGTACTATTTTTTTGTTACAATCACTGTCGTTTTATAAAAATAATGGTTAATTTGTTGAAATTATATATAGAAAGTACAAGTTTTCGAATTAAAATCAAAATGAAAGATTTTTAATGGTACTAAATGAATT
Organism: Delia radicum; assembly: GCA_021234595.1. Classification (NCBI taxonomy): domain Eukaryota; kingdom Metazoa; phylum Arthropoda; class Insecta; order Diptera; family Anthomyiidae; genus Delia; species Delia radicum. The sequence continues at coordinate 144,932,340 of CM037852.1, forward strand.
CCAACTAATATTTTCCCTGTGTGTACGTTTATGATCAATTGAAAGCAAACGCGGCACCCATCCTGCAGACAGCTTTCTTAAACCCAACTGATTATTTAAAATCGAAACCACACTGCCAAATTAAATCCCTATGGCATCAACAATCTCACGCACTTTTACTCGTCGATCGGCCAACACACATCGTGCATTTTTTCGACATTTTCGGGTGTATTGACCTCAATTGGCCGTCCAGAACGTTCAGCGTCATTTGCACTTGTGAAACCACAACGAAAGTCAGTAAACCACTTTTTTACCATTGAAATCGATGGTGCAGAGTCCCCATAGTATTTATTAAGCTTTTCCTTGGTATGATTGACGGTTTTTTTTCGCAAAAAATAATGTTTAATGAGCACTCGAAATTCACTTTTTTCCATTTTTAAAAAAATCCATGAGGTTGTATGTTTTGAACAGCTGTTAAACGCAAAGTAAATGACGGAACTTGCTCAAAATCTGACAGTAGTCTATTTACAGGTGGTACTTAATGGGAGCAGTGTTGCATTTCATATAACTATGAGGCAAGTTTGAAAAGTCACGGTCTTATTGATCCGCCCTCGTATATCTTTCTTTATATTACACGCAATAAAGTGCAATATTTAAAAATATATAATTAGATATATATATATATATGATTAAATATATCACATATAATTACACATATTGATTTACAATTGCATCTAATTGGATGTAAATGTGTCACATTATATGATACATTTGGATGAGGACAAAATTCGGATACAATTGTATCAAACTATATCTAATATCATCAAATTAGATCTAATTGAAACAAATAATATCTAATTGTATCACATTAGGTCTAATATGATACAAATATATGTTCTCATTTTTTGATATAATTGTATATATTACGTATATTTACAAGATACTTTTTTACATGGGTATATATAACTTTTTAACTCTGGTATTAAAAGATATTATAAAATTCTTACAAGGTGTGTCTCCCGATGAGTTTTCCCCGATATTAATGTTTAGGTTAGGCATATAACTTTTTTTTTTACTAAATATTTAACAGGCACTACGCTATGGGGAATATTGTACTAATAATAAAAAAGTTAACCTTCCTCACCGAATGCGATTTCTAAAACCTTCCAAGATATTTTTTTTTTATTTTTTTTTTTTTTTAACAGTTTTAAAACAACATGACAATATTAATAAAAGAAAAGTACAAACTAGGTGTTACAAGAAATAAATTTTAAGTTTAGTATTCGCGTGGATTTGCATAGCGGTCTTCACTATTTTCACAGCTCGTTCTGCACATATATTGCTGCGCTGCTGTCTATTATTTACAGACATCCAGTGCCGTAAAAACCATTCTGGAATCGAAAAAGTATAAAAGGTATAAAAACGATGTACATTACAAAAATGACCAAATTTTTGTTTTTTCGCATTCTTTCGAATGGTATCACAGAAATTTTTTACAAATGTGGACACAAATGAAAGAGCTTATGAAGACGCATTAACTCGTATACGAAATATGTCCGGTTACTTTCAAGAATTTTTATTATTAAAAAAAATGTGCGTTTCACTGATTTTATAACTTTCAGTTTGTTAAAGAATTGCAGTTGAATTAAGATAAAAAAAAATATGTATGTTAATGCCTATCAAATTTAATCGATGGGGTGTGTAAGGTTTTACCGACATTCATAATTGTTCTGCATGTATGCGACTTTTTCTAAAGAGCTTTTTAAAATATATTTTAAATATTTTAAACAAATGGCAACTCTGACACATTACATATGCAATAATGGTAACAAAGTTTTGTTTTTCTCGAGTAGATTAAAACTGCGTACAAAAAAATCCGAATTTTTTTAGTTTCAGACATGTTTCCATACAAAAATGTAATAAGTTTGGCACCACCTTTTTGCCCTTAAATGTGAGATTGGGCCTTTAAAAAAATACGTATTTTTTTTATCATTATCTTAATTTAATTACGATCGGAGAGAATCCATCGGGAGACTCCCCTTGTTAGTGAAATAAAAATGTTAATTTCTAAAATATTTTTTCATATGATTTACCTTACTCGGAAAGCCAATGAAAGGGAATTATTTGACTTTAGATTCACCTTTACAGAGCCAAAATTTAGTAAATGACCTTTAAAAAAAAAACTGCAACAACCCTATTACTTGATTTGCATACTTTTCAATTTTATATATTTAAAGTTAAAATTAATTTTAAAAATGTAAATTAATACTTTCAATTACATTTTTTCTCTATTATCACCTCTTTCGTTTTATGTCTGTAACAAACATTCAACTCTTAGTGAATAAAACAGACAAATTTCTTGTTTAAAACATTAAGCATCACCTTTTCATGTTTAATTCAAAACTAACAAGGGTGTGTGAAGAGCATGTTGTAGACACTTGATATAATGAACAATTTAAGTCAAGTACAAAGTAATCGTATTTTTCCAACTAAACATTGCGATGAAAGTTTAATGTTTATTCGCTATTTTTCATTCCCTCAATGGAGGTATAAATATTTGTCTGGATATTGAAACTTGTATAGGAAAAATAAAAGAATTAAGACTTGTACCACATTTCAATTTTCAACAACGTGCCGACAAGATAAATAAAAACTTGAAAGCAAAATTAAAACAAAAAACCTTCGACACTTAATATGAAGGAGTATATGATATAGAAGGAGTATATGAAGCAGGAATAAACAAACTTAACTAAAATAAATAATATCAGCAAAGAAAAATATAGCAAATCTCTAAATTATTAGTTTCAAAAATTCTCTTAAAGAGACTCTTCAGACAAACCATGTATTATAATACATGGTTTGTCTGAAGCAGGTTTAGATTATAAAAAAAGGAGCATTAATAAAATATCCTGTGAGGAAAATAAAAAAATTTCAGTTAAAAAAAATATTGCACTTCCAAGTAGATTTCTGGTGTACATGTGTACACTGCTGGCTTTACAAATCGGATCTTGATTAATTTGGGTAGGGGAAGTTTGAAAATGTTATTAGTTTTTTTTTTTTGGTGAGAAACAGTTTTTGAGTTAATGCACATTATTTATTTATTTATTTATTTTATTTATTAATCCATATTGTAATACAAAGCCATTAAAGCCAAAAAACGTATTACATAGCAATACAATCCTGAGTATAATACTTAACTTAATCTATACAAATAACTTATGTAAATATAAATCATGCATAAATAACTGCACCCATCAATTTAACTTATTGGCTCCCCAGCCGTAACAAATTATAAAAAGTACTATTAAAAAAAGATTCAGTTAAGTAATTATAATCCGGTAATTTTCACAACTCATATCAAGCAATAAGAATCATAGAAGCAAGTCCCAAGATAATTTAACAGCTACTGTACAGAAAACATAAAAATCTATCGCAATAAACTAGAGAAGTGCTTCATAAGCTTAAGGCGAAACACATTATTGGATTGCGAAAAGATACGCAATTCATGCGGTAAACGATTCCAGCAGCGAGCCACCCTTACAATAAAAGACCTCTCAAACACAGAACACCTGATTCTAGGTATTATAATTTGCTTATTCCTAGTAGACCGCGAAAAAGTAAATTCTTTACATAACAGGACAGGTATGCCACTTTTAATAATGCGATGAAATAGGAGAATATTACGGTACTTAACGAATTTATCAAAGTGGCATCCTAAGAATTTCTTCACAAATTCAGAAATATGTTCACGTCTACGGACATTACACACATACCGAACCACAGCATTAACAACTCGCTCCAATATCTTTAAGTTCGAGGCAATGGTCCCTGATACCAGCTCAAGTCCATATAAGATCTGCGGCATAAGAAGTGCATGAGCTAGTCTACATTTAACCTGAAAAGGCAGAAAAATATTCGTGGAATATATTCTACGTAAAGTACAAGAAACCCTACGATGTACAGATTCAAAATGAGACTCATAACTAAGCATGTTATCAATGATAATACCCATTGTTGGCTTACAAAATCGATCTTAGAGTTCCGAATAAAAATCTCAAAACCATTCACAAAGTTCTCTGACGATCCAAACAATATAGCCTTAGATTTAGAAGGGTTAACAACCAGCGAATTACTAGAAGACCACAGGTAGATCCCATTAAGGCAGTAGTTAATATTAGCCTCTAATACATCGGCAAAATCTCGACCAGTATTAAACAAAAGCAAAATATCATCTGCAAATAAAAACGGATTACACATACTAGAACTTAGAACTGCAGGTAAATCATTAATGTAAAGTATAAATAAGAGGGGGCCCAAAACCGACCCCTGAGGAACTCCAGATGTAAGTGAAAGGAAAATAAGTAGATTTTTTTTATTGAAAAGTACAAAAATAATTTTGTTTTTGGAAATTAACCCTAGCATCTCCTTTGAGTCAATGTCAGCCCCAAACTATATTGTCACTAAATTCTTTAATAGTCTTCATTATTTAGTGAAAATATATACTTTTTTTAAACATATCGATTGCAGTATTAAAAAAAAATAAATTAACACTATGACATATTTTAGGTTAAAGTAAGCAACAAAAATTTGATTTCAAAAATTTTAAAATTTTGTTTACTTTAATTTTTATTAAAATAAATAAATCCACTTATTTTCGTAAAGTAATGCAGAAAGCTAACAGTTTCAGATTTTTTTTTTATTTTCATATAAATAGTCAAATCCGAATAGAGTGGTGTTCAAAATATTTGCAACTGAAATCATGGTTTAGGTAATTATAATTTTTTTGATCAAACAGATTTGTGGTATAAGTTTTGTTTTTTTTTTTATTATTAAATTCAGTTATAGCATATTATTTTACAAATACAAAAAAATTATTCATAACTTCTCAAAAATAAAAAAAAAGTAATTTTAACAAAATAAGTCGATAGTGCAGTGTTCAAAACATTTGCAACTCTTAAAGTAATTAACATGAAATACAAACAATGGTTTTAACGCTCAGTATTGTGTAGCGTAGCCATTATTTTTTATAACTTCCTAATATAATCGTCTGAAATTTCATTCCCCTGCTTCACCAACTCGACGAATAGTTCATCACCATTTCGGAATACTTTATTGCCGATATCCCGTTTTACAATCATCCACATGTTCTCAATCGGGTTGAGATCGGGAGATTGAGCCAGACACGACATGATATTAATTTCATTTTCCTTTTACAACCCCCGCCATATGTTTTGGGTCGTTGTCGTGCTGGAAGGTTCATGAGAGTGGCATTTCCCATTCAGCATACGGAAGCATAACTGAACTCAAAAGATCTCTATATATTGTGGCCGTCATTGTGCTAGAAATGCGGTGAATTGGGCCAATCCAATTTCTTGAAAAACACCCCCACACCATAATGTTTCCACCTCCGTGCTTGACAGTGGCGGTTGTGTATGTGGGATTCGCCTCGTGGTCTTCGAACATTGGCTCTTCCATCTGATTACCGTAGGTTGAATTTAGACTCATCTGACCACAATACATTTTTCCATTGCTGTTGAGTCTAGTTCAAATGGGTGCGAGCAAAGTCAAGCCGAGCTTTTCGGTTTTTTTTCCAACACAAACTGTTTTTTGTACATCTATAACTTCTAAGACCATATTCTCGGGCTCTTCTTTTAATGGTGGGAAGACTGGCATCTATTAAAAGTTCAGTTTTAGCTTCTCTGGGAACTGCTTTGGGATATTTCGTAAAAAAATTCTTGATTTTCCGATCTTCTCTTACAGTTGTAATACGGAGTATTACAACTGTGTGGATGTTACCACTATTAACAAAGCGGCAAATCGTCGGAAAGTCCATTTTGAAAATCATTTAAAACTTTTGATTTAAAATCAGAATTGTATTTATTTCATGCCATTTTTTACAAAAATTATTCTTACGATGTTTATGCTTCCAAGATCTTATTACAACTATTAGAGAACAATAATTATAATAAATTTGTTTAACTTTTGATTTAAAATCAGAATTGTATTTATTTCATGCCATTTTTTACAAAAATTATTCTTACGATGTTTATGCTTCCAAGATCTTATTACAACTATTAGAGAACAATAATTATAATAAATTTGTTTAAAAAATGTAACGGCCTGAACCTCATATTAAAAAGAAATTCGATTACCGTTATATCCCTGCATTTGTTTGCATAAATTGTTTCGTTAAGAGTAAGAATAATGAGAGTTGCAAATGTTTTAAACACCAGCATTTCGAATACATCTATTACACAGGTCAACAGCAAAAAAAGGCTTGACTAACCACTATATAGATTTGATGCATCATGGCTGCCTAAGTACAAAAATGGTAAAATTTTTCAATTCTATGGATAATTTTTTTTTAAAAAATTTTTTTTTAAAATTGACAATATTTTGAGCCATTTCTCCACTTATGTTGTCATAACTTAAAAACAACTAGTCCGATTTTGTCAAATTAAATTTACAAAAATTAAGGTTTACAATATCTTTAAAGAACGTGTACAAACTTTTTTTAATGCGATCAATAGTTTCAAAGTTATGAAACAAATTGTTAGCAAAAAAAAAAAAAAATGCTAAAAAAAAAAAAAAAATTTGAAAAACAAAAATCTGGAAAAAATCGAAAACTGCAAAAAATATTACTTTTTATTTTTTTGTAGTAAAGCTACATATCATGCGAATTAAACTAGATATGGATCATAAAAATCGATGCATGCTTTACATTTTTATTTACAATTAATTGAAGGTATCGCATATTTACAAGCACTGTAGAAAATTGTACCTACTATATAATGAAAATGCAGAACATAAAAACTCAGGTGCATTTTACGACACGCATTTTGGCAAAACCCCTTTGGGAAAAACCTCTATGACATTTTTATGATTCTAATAATTAAAAAAAAATAAGTAATAAACAAAAGATTGTTTAATTTTTACGATTGCGGTAGGATAGTAATAAAACGCTCATAAATGTGCGTGTACGCTGAAGTGCTCTTATTTTCCGTTAGCTACCTGTAACGGATAATTTTTTTTTTTCATAAAAGTCCTTAATGTTTTTTAGGATTCTTGGGAATAATAAAAAATTTGCAGCACACACAAACTGTATCCACACAAAGGGTTATCCCAAATTATAGTATCAGTATTTATAAGATCTCCTTGACCCTTTTTATTTCATTCAAGAAGTGTTTGCGATAACGCAAACATCATTTAATACCTACACAAAAATTAGAGTCATACAGCTTAGAAGTTAAAAACAATTTTCAAATATTAATAAAAATGAGCCAGAAAGCCAGAACATTTTTATGTAAAAACGATCCAGATTTATTTTGTTATGTGTGCGGCCAATATATCACCGGGAAAAAACGGAAGTGCTTCTTAACTTCATTGCAAAAGTCATATCAAGATTGCTATAATATCTATCCGCACAATTTGAACCAGCATTGGACACCGAGTACTATATGCATTCCATGTCGATTGAATTTATCTATGAAGTCTTCTAACGTAAAGTAAGTATAAATTAATAGATTTGGAATATTTTATAATTACAATATTTCTTAATTAAAATTTCATATTCCTGATTTCAATTTTTTTTTTCATTTTACAGACGACACTTGGAAATTTTGAAGCCTATGCTATGGAGAGAAACAGCGAACCACGCATCCGAGTGTTATTTTTGTTTAAGTACAAAAAGCGGTTTTGGAAAACATATGCGATGGTCTTACCCCACGAGGTCTGCTGATGGGTTTACACTTGCAGTTGTACATTCACAAGAAATAGAATATGATCGGGGTGCAAGCTGTAGTCATGTGCTTTCATCTTCACCAGGACACTCAACCTCAAGTATGTCTTACCAATCAGATATGTCAGATCCAGCACTACCATCTACAGCTGAAAATGACGAGTTCATCCCACACAAACATTTCTCGCCGAGACCATGGAATCAAGATCAGCTTAATGATGTAATTAGAGACCTTGGATTGTCGAAAAGATCTTCTGAATTACTTGCGTCCCGGATGAAAGAAACAGGTCTCATAACTAAAGAAACTAAAGTTTCGTATTACCGTACTCGAGAAAAAGACTTACTTCATTATTTTGCTGAAGAGGATGACTTTGTGTACTGCACAGATATTTCTGGTTTGATGACTGCCATGGGTTTACAGAAATATGATTCAAACGAATGGCGTTTATTTATCGACTCATCAAAACGCAGCTTGAAGTGTGTCCTTTTGCATAATGGAAATAAATTTCACTCCTTGCCGATCGCACATTCAACCAAAGTAAAAGAAGAATACTCTGTAATTGCATTGGTCATGAAGAAGATAAAGTATGATGAACATAAGTGGGTAATTTGTGTTGATCTTAAGATGGTAAATTTCCTCTTAGCCCAACAAAGCGGCTTTACAAAATATCCTTGTTTTATATGTTTATGGGACAGCAGAGCTAAAACAGAACATTGGAAGAGAAAACAATGGCCTTCTAGGGAAACACTAGTTCCAGGTACGCCAAATGTTATAAATGTGGCTCTAGTGCCCCGAGATCGCATCATATTACCCCCTCTTAACATTAAACTTGGTCTGATGAAACAATATGTTAAAGCACTTAACAAAGATAGTGAATGTTTGCAGTATATTTCAAGGAAGTTTCCCAATCTAAGTATGGAAAAGCTGAAAGCAGGCATATTTGATGGCCCACAAATTCGCAAATTGGTGAACGATACTGAATTTGGCAGTTCAATGTCAGAAATTGAGAAGAATGCATGGGATTCGTTTGTATGGGTTATTCAAAATTTCTTAGGCAATAACAAGGGTGATGATTACGTTGCACACGTTGAAGAGATGTTAACTCACTTCCAGAATCTTGGATGCAACATGAGCATCAAAGTACACTACCTGCACAGTCACTTAGATCGTTTTCCTGAAAATCTAGGAGACTTGAGTGAAGAACAGGGCGAACGATTCCACCAAGATATCCGGACAATGGAGGAACGATACCAGGGTCGCTGGGATGCACACATGATGGCTGATTTTGCTGGAGTATTCAGAGTAACACTTCGTTATTCAACAATAGTAGAAAATCGACTAAAAGAAAATTTCAGAGTTTGTAGTTTATAATACATATTTATTTATTTATTTTCTTGTTTTATTTATTATAATAAATGTGAATAATAAAATATAAATTTTCTACTATTTAATTTATTTATTTATTTACATTTAAGCTCATCCAACACAAATGTATTTCCGAAGAATAGAATCAGTATATTCTAGGTAGGGTTTTGCCAAAAAATACACGAATGTTACTATGTAATGCATTTTTGATGTGAAAATTTGTACATAGCATGGGGAAAATGTTTTCAAAATTCAATCAATCGAAAGAAGAACATTAACTACTCAATTTTATGTATATCAGACAAAAAACTAAAATTTGGTGAAAATGAGCGAATTCACCTAATTGTGAATAAATTCGAAAAAAATCAATCGATTTTTATGATCGATATCTCATTTTGTTCCTATTACATGTGGCTTTGCGATAAAGCAATAAATCTGAACGATTTTTGACGTTTTCGATTTTTTATGATTTTTTTAAACCAAAAAAATTTGCTATTTTCACGTAAAAAAAAATATTTTTTCCCTCAATTTTTTATTATAACTCCAAAACTACTGAGCCGATTGAAACGCAATATATTAACGGATTAAAGGCTATGTAAATTTCAGTTTTTCTAAATTTATTTGAATAATATCGGACTATTTTTTTTTTAGTTATCATTAATTATGTGGAGAAACGTCTAAAAAAATTTATAATTTTAATTAAAAATTTTTTAAAAAAAAACCTCTCCATAGAATTTCAAAATTGAACCATATTTGTACTACTGGGACCACAATACATCAAAATTGTATAGTGGTTTTCAAAGCCCCTAAAATTTTTTCAAAATTGTTGCCTTGTGTTATTAATTTTTTTTTTTTGTTTTAATTTAACGCAATGGATTTTTTTATTTGTTTAACATAAAACAATTTATGAAGAACATGTAAAAAATAAATCTTAGTAACTAAGTGTGATTTGAAGAAAATAAATCAATGAAAACAACAAATGCGATATCAGTTCCAAATGTTTTGACCACTACTGTAAATCTTTGTCCTCGATGCGCTGCCCGTAATCAGTGTCCGATTTGGCTCAAATTTTCAGCACTGAAGTTTTACACCTATTATCACAATATTCCTATCCGCACACCTTAAAATTAAAAAAAAACGGCTGTCACCCAATTACATATTATAACACGTAAAAATAAGTTGCACTTAAAATTTAACCTAAAAACTAAAAAGATAAAAAAGAAAAACTTACCCTGTTATGACTATGATGTTTATACAGATCTGAAGTCGTGTTATACCTTAAATGACAGCTTAATATCTTGTCCACAAACTATAAGCCACTTAAGGTACCTTTTATTAGGGTGACTTTTTAAAAAAATAGGCTTTTTCATTAAAAACATGAAAAACCGGAAAAATACAACATTTCAATCTGGTTCGTAATCGGTTAATTAAATGTGTTAATCTGGTTCGTAACCGGTTAATTAAATGTGAGCATTTAATACCTCTTTGGAAAGGTATTTAAATTACATGGTTTTTAAGAATTTTGAAATAGGCGTTTTAAATAGCATGGCATTTGGCGACTTTTCATAACGGGAACTTTTATAGACGAAGTTACTCACAGAGAAATAAAGTGCCAACCGAATTGAAAAGTGTATTTTAATGGTTACAACATATAAATTCAGTTGGTACAGCGATATTAATCGGGTTGTCTTTAAGGTTCAAAATCACAACTTAAGCTCGATATTACATCACTTATGACTGTTTCAATGGCCGAATTATTTCCAAAACTTTTTGTGATATATCCCACTGTACAGTGTTATATGTACACTAGAGTTATAACGTTTTGTATTTTTTGCATATATTAAATTCTTCATTGCGTAGCCGTATAGATCATGAAAAATATTGAAAAATGATATCGTACTACACCTTTTACAACTGTAATTCAAAAAATATCAATTGAAATTCAATATTTCCATTTGAAATTCAAAATTTCTATTTGAAATTCAAAAAATATCAATTGAAATTCAAAATTTCCATTTGTAATTCAAAAAATATCAATTGAAATTCAAAATTTCCATTTGAAATTCAAAAAATATCAATTGAAATTCAAAAAATATCAATTGAAATTCAAAATACATCAATTGAAATTCAAAAATTTCTATTTGAAATTCAAAAGTTTCTATTTGAAATTCAAAAATTATTCCATTTGGAATTCAAAACATATCAATTGAAATTCAAAAATTTCCATTTGAAATTCAAAAGTTTCCATTTGAAATTCAAAAATTTCCATTTGAAATTCAAAAATTTCTATTTGAAATTCAAAAATTTCATTTTGAAATTCAAAAATTTCATTTTGAAATTCAAATGGAAATTTTTGAATTTCAAATAGAAACTTTTGAATTTCAAATGGAAATTTTTGAATTTCAAATGGAAACTTTTGAATTTCAAATAGAAACTTTTGAATTTCAATTGATATGTTTTGAATTTCAAATGGAATAATTTTTGAATTTCAAATAGAAACTTTTGAATTTCAAATAGAAATTTTTGAATTTCAATTGATGTATTTTGAATTTCAATTGATGTATTTTGAATTTCAATTGATATTTTTTGAATTTCAAATGGAAATTTTGAATTTCAATTGATATTTTTTGAATTTCAAATAGAAATTTTGAATTTCAATTGATGTTTTTTGAATTTCAAATGGAATTTTTGAATTTTAAATGGAGTTTTTGAATTTCAAATGGAAATTTTGAATTTCAATTGATATGTTTTGAATTACAATTGTAAAAGGTGTAGAAGGTATCGTTAAAAAAGTTCACGCGCAAAAACGTTGAAGTTTCCAATTTTAATTTTTAGTACTTTCTTCTAATTTTATTAATATGTATACAATAAATCTCACCATTTGGATAGAAATCGCGATATTATGACGATAGTTCGCGGATTTCTTAAATGAATTTAACTTTAATGTCAAGTGATAGCTGTTATGAGACAGTAATATATATATGAGCCAGTGATTCACTGAACCAGTTATTTTGAAACTGGTCTGAGTACTTTTCCAAACAAAAACTTAGATAATGATGCAGTTCCGTAGTTCTCACTGGCTTCTATTTACTGCACAAAATTGTTATTATTAAAGTTCTAAGAATCGCTGAAATTTTAATGGAAATCATGTGTTGTAAGTTATTTTGAATAACACGGACAACAAAACCCCCACCCATTCAATATTGAAAAAGCCTCAATAAATATGAAATTTTGTTTAACTATAAATAAATTTAATATCTTCAGATCAGATGTGTATAAAAACATTGAACAAAAGTTGCCAATTACAGTTTCAAAAACATTAATATCAAGAACCCTATATATCTAATTTTAAAAACAAAGGGCTTCATACCAATTTCAAATTAATAGTTCATATGGTAAACAAATAAAAAATATATTCAAAATATAGAAAATGTTAACTTATTTACCTAAATGACCTAAAAAGTTATTTTGATTATTAGTAGCATTTCCCATAGCGTGGTGCGGTGAAGAAATTTTGTCAAAATAATTTTATAACCGTAATGTACATATGAAATCTACTTCGAAGTAGGATATTTTTCTTTAAACTGTAAAATAATTTTAGCTTCTTTACAGAATATTTTAAAAATATTCTTTTCTGCATTGCAAGGGACATACTGCAGCCCTGTATGCTCGAAATTTCCGTTCATTTTTTTTTTTACCTAAAGCTTTTTTAGACGAACCATGAATAAAAATAAGATTTTGACCTAACCCTCTAAGTTTTGTCTCTGATAGTGCCTAAAAATGTGTTTCATTATAAAGCGCTTGATAACCCAGATTTAAATTAACTTAAATTTGAAAAATATTTGCCCTTCTCTGATTTGGTGTAACAAAATAAAAAAACTACTACACAAAAAACATCGAGTTAAGAAAGTAAACTTAATTTTTATACACCATCTTCAAAAACGAAACCCACTTGGCGCATAATTTAATTACACAAAAACACTTGAGGATTTGAAGGAGCCTCGACTCTCAAGTAAGCCAATGATGTTTTATGAAATGAGAGAGTTACTAAGAATAGCAAAAAGAACAAAAAAAAAATCTTGTAATAATGTTGCAAGGGCAAGCATTGTAACGAATATATAAATAGTGAAACAATTTCTGACTTCCTTCCTTAACTCTGTCTTAGATACTTCCTCCTCATTCATTCGAAGACAATCACTTACATACGAATGTATCCTTACAAAATAACATACGAAGTATACGGCAGTGTACAAGTGTTGAAATGCAACACGTTCAGCATAGTAATTAGTATTGTACACAAAAAGAAAAAAGAGCACAAATTATTTTATACAAAAATGAAAACATATTTACACTCATAAAAAATTCCATACAAATAGTTGAAAATTCAGTTACAACAACTGAAAAAGTACCTAAATTTCCACCAGCAGAATCTTCAATGAAGTTTACAGAAAATCTGTCAAATGGAAATGAAAATAATTCTGTTTAAATCAGTACTTGTTTTCTGCTTAATGCTAGTTGGTTAAAACTAGGTAAAAAATTAAAGTAATTTACAAAAATTAAGAAGATTTTTTATTTTATAATGAAAACCAATTTATTTATATAATGTTTATATAATGTATGTACTATAATTATATATCAATCTTGTTGTACTGAAAAAAAAACAAATAAATTAATAAATAAAATGTAAGCCAATTTCATTTAACTTTATTCTTTTCTAAAATATACAATTGAAAACACTATATAAATTTTACTTAATATCGTTTTATCTACCATTTCTCTTTTTATAGCATCCTTTCTTGATTGTGTTTACTTTGTTTCTTATTTTTTTCTATTAATGCCATATAGAATTGTTTGAAAATATTAATGGGCTGAAGAAAGAGAAAATTAATATTAATATCATATTTACATAAGTAAATATATTTTTTATTTTAACAAACCTTATTATTTTATTAGTTTAGTTATATTTTAAACTGTAAAATTCATTCTTGTTTCTTGGTAGGCTTCCTACAACCAAAAAAAAAAAAAAAAAAAAAAAAGGATACACATTTGCAAACCAACCACCGCGTTTTTTTCCTCGATTATTCGTGTCTATGTTTGTTTCTTCATCAATGCCATGTAGAATTGTATGAAAATATTAAGGTAATGCGAGAAGACAAAATAATATTTAATCATATTCACATTCACATAAATAAATATATTTTTTTATTTTAATACTAATCTTATTATTTTAATTTTATTATTTAGGCCTATTAACTTATTATTAACTTAATTTTGTTTTTTTGTTTACTAATCCAATAAGCGAATTAAAATGTTTTATGTTTGAGTTTGAATTTTAACATCTTTTTCAGACAATTGAAATTAATACTATAATTAATATGCAATTTTATTTAATTTAAATTGTGAAAGGCGTGGTAGAGAAGTGAGGTAAGTTTCTAAAAATAGAACTGTTGTGTTGTTGGAGTTGTACTTCTGAAATTATATATACAAGAACAAAAAAAAAAAAAAAACACCGTGTATTGAATAAAGCTAGTTTTAATCACAACAAAACTCGACCTGACGATAGATCAGTGCACTAAAGCTCTCTGTCTAACGTGTAGTGCGAGTGCATGTGGCATTATAAATCATTTTATCTATACCACGGTCAGTGTTTGCACAGAAAATTTCATATAGACGCAATCGAACAAATAAAGACATAACAAATATTAGATTATTCAAAAAAACAGAGGCACTGACGAAGGATCAATACCAGAAACTGCGCAGTCTGATTCAAAAAATTGAAAATTTACAATGTAGTTATGATTTTTAGATTTTTTGTATTTATTCTTGCATAAATTTAATAAGGCAACCTGATTAATGTTGAACAATCTAATTTTTAGATATTAACACAGACTTTTTACTAACACAATTGATATTTTTTATGTGAAAGGCGCGGTAGAGAAGAATGAGTGTATTTTCTAAAAATCATAACTACATTGTAAATTTTTAATTTTCTGAATTAGACTGCGCAGTTTCTGGTATTGAACCTTCGTCAGTGACCCTGTTTTTTTTTTTTGAATAATGTAATATTTGTTATGTTTTTATTTGTTCGATTGCGTCTATATGAAATTTTCTGTGCAATCAGTGATTAAATTTATGTTGTAGTGGTAAAATAATGGTAAACTCAGTCGATTTCGCACTGGTATATTTTCTGTGTGTAGTATTATTTTGAACTTTATGGTGATATTTTTTGATTTGCTTGGGGATAACGTAAAAAATTATCTGACAAACTTGTTTGAGACAATTTCTCAAAATCGTTTAAAAAATTAAACTAAATATTGGAAGAACAACCCTATGGGGAATGGGACCGGACCTGCGTGTGCCACAGGATCGGTCCCTTCGTGCCAGAGACCGGTCCTTTGCTAAACCCTACCCTATGTAAACAACTGGCAACTTTAACATGTGCTTGTCATAGGAGGGGGTCATTTGTCCTGCTTTAAACCACATAGTGACATGCCACAGGACTAACCAAAGATGGGCATAGCACAAGACTTTCACCAAAGGGGCATGTCGGAGGACTAACCAAAACGGATTAACCACATGACTATCCTGAAAGGGACATGTTGTACAATTTAATGATTTTTAATGTAAAAAATGGTAGAAAATGAAACAATAAATTTCTGACTCATTGTATTTTTTTAGTCAGTATGTATACCAGTTAGGTGATATGTCCTACTTCTAGAAGTCACGACACTAGCCTTTTAAGATCAATTTACACTACATAACTCACATCAATTGTAAATAATACTAGTCCCGTGATAAGTCCTTTTCCAGCGGTCCAGGTTCTTTTAGGTCAATTTTCTAATGCCGATAATTTTTTAATAACCCCAAAAAAAAAAAAAAAATATCGACAAAAAAAAACAAAATTAATAATTTTTAGTTTAAAAAATAAACGAAAACTAGACAGCTTCCAATGGGTAAAATTCTGGCCAACTGGCTTTTTCTTGTTAATAAGCATTCTGGTTAAGTGGTTTGTCCTCCCTTTATCAGTCACAGGATTGGTAATTTAAGACAATTGATACTGCTTAACGCACTTCAGTATTAAATTATACCAGTCCAGTGATAAGTCCTTCTGTAACCAGTCACTTTTAGGTCAATTGGTCTTCTCATTCCCCATAGGGAAAGTAGTTCAAGTACAACTGAAATTTGATCATGTGATAAAATCAGATAGCTGATAACTTTAGTTAAATAATAGATTTAAGCGATATCTGCAGAAAAAATTAGTTTAATTGAGTTGGAATCTGTTTAACAGACTATTGGCCTTTTTTTTGTGAGTGTGGACAAGGCTTTTACGTTGTGTTTTTTGTGAAGATCTTTTACGTGTAAGACAATTATTTTGTTTGTTCTTGTATTTTAAATGAAATATCGAATGTATGAACATAAAGTGGTAATACAGTGTCAGCGACAATACATGATTTATAGAGTAATGTTATTTGTATTGTTTTTGATTTTTTAGTACTATTCACTGTAGATTTAAATGTATGTTAAGTTCACCTATTAATTGGTAACAGTGGGGAGCTCTTCTGTATAAACTTTTTCTACCTAAAGATTTGGGCTGAAAAATATTTGGCAATAGAACTAGGCCATACTTTGCTAATAGTATGAGGTACGTTTACTTGAAATCTGGTATCAGAATCAAACTGCGAAATCAGCCATGCGAGCTATATTACCAGGTAAGGCCTCGATTTTGATAGAAATGCACAATTTTTCACCATCTTTTCATGATACTTGTAACGGCACCTTTGGGAGGGAAGCCCGGAGACCACCAAAATGATTTGACAAATTTTTAAAAAATTATTTAGAAAAAAAAATATTTTTGAAATATTGTTTTTAATTAAATTAGAAAAATGATTATAAAATTTAGAAATTTGTAATTGATTAAAATGTTGTTAAAATTCTTATATATTTAAAAATTTTTTTAGTCCGGGTTTAAGTCTTGCAAAACTATTGATGAGATGAACTTACAACCAGAGGGTGAAGTTAATCGGCTTTACGTCAGCGCAGAGCAGCCGCCGGCCACTTCTTAGCTCCTTGAGCTGCAGCCGAAGTGAACGGCTTAATTTTTTTAGCCGATTTGATAAGCTAACCGTTAGCTCATATTTTTTTTTAAATGATATTTTAACTTACTAGGCGGCTAAATTTATTCGCAATTTTAACAATAGAAATTTTTTCAAACCTTTTCCTTATAAATCTCAATTTATTTTTGTATGGGTTTAGCCATTATGAAGTTTGATATGCATATAACCTACACTTGAAATACTATGTAGGTAAAGACCACTGCAAATGTAGTTAAAACCAAATTAAATTTCACTTGAGAAAAGAACAACTTACATTTCAGTAAATTCGTGTAACATTGTCATTTGTTTTTTACTGTTCAAAAAATTAACCAAAATACGTGTCAATTTAAATTCAATAAGGAACAATATATATGAATTTGGTCATCGTACCGGTACACATTCCCATATAGAGCACCGTAAACTTAGACACATTTTTTGGAACAAAAAAACAATAATTAAAATTTTTATAAAAAAGTCCACAAATAAAATATTTTAAAAGTATTTTACTTTGACACCACATTTGCCTATGCATTATTTGGACCAACTTGTCAACACTTAAACCTTTAACAGGTCAACCTAAGATTTATGTAATTTGTGACATATATAATTCATTCAAATCGGAGTGTACCCTTCGGGGTAGTTCGCTTGTACGTGGACTATTCCAAATCCAAATGCATCAGCTTATAGGCCAACTATTTTGACATTTTTCAGTTAGAGGTCATTTATTTGTGGCAACTAATTTAAAAAAGTTAGATACCCATTTTGCAAACAACATTGGGGAACATGTACCTAAGGGCACCTATATTCAAAAACTCTCTAAACATTTTTTCTAACATTTCTAACATTTTTTGAAAGTAAACTAAAATCGATCAAAATTTGTATTTAAATTAAGATTTATTTTAATTTTGTTTTTTAAAACGTTTTATTGAATTGTTAAAAGCTGGTTAAGGGTTTACCATATGTAATGATAACTTTTTTAATTGCGGTAAACAAACTATATTTTTTTTGTGGAACTTATTGAAAAGTTGTTCTAAACAGACAGGTACAGTGATACGTAATCCATTTAGAAAAGACAAAAACTGGCAGAAAATTAGAAAATATATCAAACGTCCACTTTAGGGAACATTATGAAAATTTAATTATTCACATTATTATTTTATTTACTATGTTTGTTTATTTCAATTATTTTGATTAAAATTGTGAATAAGTTTCTTACGGTTTACAAATATCCGACATGAACAGGATTTTAAACTTGTTTGTTCTTCACTTTTTATGTTTACAAAAAATTACACTTTATTTTGAAATAACGCAATAAAGCCAAGAAAAACGTGTGTATTGCAGTCGAAGTTTTTTTCAAATATTTAGTTATAGCGGAAATTAAACTCAATGAAAATTGAAAGTTTTGACATATTCATGCAACAACACGAAAACAACGAAATATCCACTTTAGGGAACATGCCACAATTGGAAATATTCCCTTATATATTAAAGATTTTAAAATACATCGAACAAGAATTACTTTGTTTAATTTCAAACTTACTTTCAATTAAAAGTTTAATAATACATATTAAATGTTTAATTGAAAAAGATTTTTTTTTCACGCAAGATTTTCAGTTTTTATAACCGATAATGACAACAATTTGAAAAAATTCCAAAATTTAAAAAAATAACCAAAATTTTAAAAAACTGCCAAAATTTAAATAAATCGCCTAAATTAAAAAATTACTGAAATTTAAAAAAATGGCAACCCAAAATCGACTAAATTGGAAAAAAATCCAACCTGTCGAAGTATGAGCCCCGCAGGATTTTGAACACTGCAATTACTTCTACAATAAAAAAAAGTCAGCAACATTTTTGATCGGAGCCCCATTGCTGGAAAAAAATTTCTAAATTCAGCAAAATGTTGGCTGAGTTAAACATGACCACAAACTTGAATACGGTATGCCAAAATTACGATATCTCTTTTTGTTCATACATTAATCCTTTTTTCACTTAAGGTGATATTTTCGGAAGAGAAAAATGGAATTTGGATGGACCTGACCAGGCACGTAGCTAGGGGGGGGGGGGGGCTTGGGGGCTAGAGCCCCTCCCGAAATGATTTGACAAATTTAAAAACTTAATACAATTCGTTAGAAAGTAACAATGTTATTGATAAATTTAATATGAAAATAATTATTTTTGACTTGGATCAAATAAGAAATAGTTTTATATGATTCGAATCTTAAAATTTCGTTAGAAAACATCACCTGCAAATGGGCGGCTATCATTGTTAGAGTTGATTTTCGACAAAAAGCAATAAATAAAATTTTTTCATAAGAGATTTCGAAGTCTTTGACTTAAAATATAATCAAAAAATTGTTTGAGACAATGCAAACTAAACAGAAAAAACTAAAATTGAGTTTTAATTAAAATATTTGTTGATTCAGCAAAAGTTTAATTAAATGCGGTCGTGTTGATGCAATTGTAGTAACAACTAAAATAATTTGTATCTATTTAATTAATATTATTTTCAATTACATATAGTTTTATTCACATCTATTAAAAATTTAATTGAATATTGTTTACTATTGGGAAAAATTAGACCATTTGAAAAATCGCAAAATTTGAAAAAAAAAATGCCAAAACAATCCTCAAAATTGCAGAAATTTAAAAAACTCCAAACTAAACGCCAAAATTCAAAAAAAAATTTAAAAAAAAATGACCAAAATTAAAGAAACGCGAATTTTCAACTTTAAACGATTTTTTTAATTTTAGCGACTTTTTAAAATTTGTGCATTTGTTTCAATGTTGTTCAACGTTATAAAAACTGAGAATTTTTTTTATACCAAATTCATTTTCAATTAAACAGTTAATTGAAAGTAACTTTGAAATCGAACAAAAGTTTAATTGAATTTTTTTTTTTGACAATGATTTTTTCTGTGTATTTTGACATAATCTTTTAAAATGGAGCTACCACTAAGACTCAAAATTAAGTTTACTTGTGCCGTAAAAGTCGTTACTTTACTTAAAGTGCAATCTTTTTGGTAAATTTGGTTTGCTACGCACGCATCTGGTAACATAGTTTTCAGTATTTTTTTTACGATATATATTACGATATCTCATATATTTTTTTAATTTTTTTAAACAAATTTAAGCCTCAAACTTTGATCGATATGCATAACATGTTAACGTGGTCCAATGGGACTCAAATTTTCTCAATTTCTTTTTAGACTAAATGTAAACAAATTTCTATCTGCGCTCCTTGAAATGAGACATTTTAAAATCAAGCAGCTAAACCAGTAATAACGATGTAGTTTTTTTTTAGACATTTTAAAGGGTTTTTATTTAAAAAATTGATTAAAGACAATTTGAAAAGCGTTTGAAATTGTCCAAAATATAAATCAAAGTGAATTGGAAATACGAAATAAATAAGACCTAGGCGATGGAAATAAGACCTAGGCGATGTCAGGTATATTTTTAAATTTTCCAATTTTATATTTATTCTTTATTATTATTTCTTTCAGACTACAATCACGCTTGCTTGTAAAATTTACGATTTTTTTAATACAATACATGAAGTCGGATATATGAAAAAGGGGAAAAAATAGTGAATAATTTGTTAAAATAATTCAAATAAGTGTCAGCCGGGGGTCCACGACATAGTGTCAAAATGGTTTTCAAAATGTGTGTTTTCTCGAGGATTTGAACGCTGTTTTTAAATAAGTCTAAATTTCCTAAACTTTAAACATATTTTCATACAAAAATCAACACAATTTTCACCACCAATTTTAAAAATAGATACGTTTTTCATATATTTTTGCTGCTTTATCACCTATCCGAATTTAATTTCAAAGGAAACCCATCGGAAAAGCTTCCTTATAAGTGGCAGGCAAATTATATAGGGTATTTGCTTTTAATTTGTTTTTTGGACGGTTATAATTCTTTAATTTCCCGAGTTAAAACGTTTGCATAAAATAATACATTATTTTATATGCACTTATAAGGTTTTGTCTGCCAGTGCATTTAACCGGACATAATTATATAAATTCATATATAAAATTAATTTCGTAGAAAAAATTTAATATGATGTCATATATAGTTGCGTATAATTGTATATTGCATTTAGAATACGCTAAAACTAATCCAATTAATAATTACGTTATATTTATATACCTAGACATTGCAAAATAATATATATTTTGATATATCATATTTTAAAAAACACAATTTTATTTTAGATAAAATTGTACATTACCCCATGCAGAGTCACACTAGAAAATTTGTCAATTATATTTTGGATGTAAATGTGTATTACATCAATACAATACAATTAATTGCATCATTTTGTGTATAATTTTATACACAAAATTTACCCCAATTTTTGTCTTTTGAATTGATTTCTTTCTGGTTCTTAACCCTAAAAAAAGAATTTGTTTCATTTGTAACATTATGAGTTCTTAATTTAGTCTAAGATTTTTTTCAATCTAAAACTCTAAATTTAGTTTCAACGTTTTTTCCGTCTTTGTTATTCAATGGTGTAAGTTAATAAATACCACAAAATCTTCATTTATATTTTTTTATTTTTGAATATAATAAAATTAAATTTCCAAATGCTATGGAATTTGTTACAAATTATAAAGTTGTAAAGTGGCTAAAGTCTAAAAGGATTAATAGATATTTTGGATTTTCATGAAGTTTTAAAATCAAAAACCGGACACAACTATAGCTTATTTTGTATATTTCAGTATCAGTTCACATATAAATTTATACCGCTGTATAAAATCGTATTAAATTGTATCGCGTCATTATTCGGATGTTATTTAATCTGATATTATCAAATTAAAACTAAACTAATGCAAATATAATTATTATGCCCATTTCTCGGATAAAACTTTATTAAGACTCATATTAAATTTCGTATGATTATATAAAGCATCATATTAATTTTAATCGGGTTATTAGAAGTTGAAACTCTTTTACTTTTTTTTACATTTATCAAGTTTTAGCTACCCTAGACGTATATTAGCACATAAAAATATAAAGTAACGCAATTTTATTTTTTGTGGTTTTCAAAAAGTTTTCCGCATAATCCTTTTTTTATTTAATTAAACTAAAAATTAATATTTAACTAAAAATTTAACGTAATTAGACAATAACGATGCATATCCAACTTAAAGTACACAAACATTTTCAAATTTGTGATCAAACAGATTAAAGCGTTGTTTCGCAATATAGACATCAAAATTCGCAAAATAATGAACACAATAAGTAATAAATGAAAAAATGCATTTTAAGGAAATGCACTTTATGCGGGAGGTTTTTGTTTCAAAATGAAATCACAAAGCTATTTCTATTATTAATACATGATTGCCCATTACGTGTAGGTAAAAATTTAGCAAAAATTTAGCAAACAAACGAAAAAGCTGTTACTTTAGTGTGCAAAAAAAAAATCTAACAGACACCCCCCCCCCCCCCCCCCCGAAACACATTCCTAGCTACGTGCCTGGACCTGACGAAACGTCCCCTATTAGCGTGACATACGTTAAGATCAATGATACTTTTCATGTCGGTGACTGCAATGTTATGATATGGGCTGTTTTTTCTTTACCAGATGTGCTAGAAATTTAATTCAAATCATCAAGAATGAATAGTTTTAATTATACTGCAGTAGTACAATGCAGTTTTGCGCTATTTTTACGAGACCAGCCTAATGGAAACTGGATTTTCATAAAAAAAAATGCAATAAATCATAGCAGCAACGAAATTAAAATGCAGTTTCGCGAAAGAACCATTACACTTATTGACTTGCCTGCATTCTGACTAGATATAAACGCCATTGAAAATAGATGGGGTATATTGGTTCGTACACTCATTGCTAGCTAAAAATTACGTTGCAGAAAAAACTTTTTTTCTTTTTTTTTGTTAAAAGAGAAGCAAACACTCAGGAAATTCTTCCTATTAATTAATGTGTTGCTTTCTTTGGAAAGGGGACTGTGGAGAGATGACAGGTTGTGAAAGATGAAGGGCTTCAACCATGGCAGCACTGTAACTGAGCTAGATGATAAGTCTTAGAACAGTTGTTGCTCGCCACCTGATGTAGAGTTGGCGAATTTATTGAAGCTTTTTGTTGCATAGCCCTGATTCATTATTTTACTTCGGTGGGGCTAAGTGTTATGGGAACACCGAAGGTGGGTGCAGCGATACATATAAGTGATAGAAAACTCATACATATTATTTTTCTAAATTGATGTTGTCGTCACCGGGAATCGAACACGGGACAATCTGTGTAACAGTCCAACGCGCTAACCATTAAACCACAACTCCCACAATAGTATATTATGCTAAAATCAATAGAAATTTTAGCTAAAATAAAATGTAAATTGCTGTTTTCAGAAGGGCAGATTTTTATTCGCATTAAATAAAAATTGCTTAAAAAAAAATTTAAAATTTTTTTATGATTTATTTTGTCTGCTAATATTTAGCGAAAATATAAAATAAAAATATAAATATAACCAAATGCTTTTAGATTCAACAGAATTATTTTTGCTATACTTTTCTTACTAATATGATTGCAGTTTTGGAAAAAAACTGAAACTAGTAGTGAGTAATAGACATCCGAGAGTAATAGACATTCGAGAGTATACGTATGCCAAATTTTAACGAAACCAAATGGCTGGATGCCAAAAAATTATATTTTTTGAACGTTATCTCATGGAGTTGACGAATATATATATATATATATATATATATATATATATATATATCAGGGGTCCAGGGAACATTATGAAAATTTAATTTTTAATTTTTGTTTTATTTCATACGTTTGTTTGTGTAATCAATTAGTTTATTAAAAATGTGAAAAAAATTCTTACCGTTTACAAAAATTTTAAAATTTTTTAAAACTTGTTTCTTATTCACTTTTTATGTTTACAAAAAATTACACTTTATATTGTATTTTTTTTTTTTTGAAACGACACAATAGAACCAGGTAAAACGTGTGCATTCAATTCGAGAATTTTTAAAATCGTGAAAGCGAAAATTAAACTGGATGAAATTTGACAGTTCTGATATATTCATGCAAA
Source organism: Delia radicum (assembly GCA_021234595.1). NCBI lineage: Eukaryota > Metazoa > Arthropoda > Insecta > Diptera > Anthomyiidae > Delia > Delia radicum. Next base: position 144,956,577 of record CM037852.1, read on the forward strand.
AAGATGAAAATCGGAAGGTCCATAATAAGAAACATTCCCATTAATTTTTTTTGTATTCTGAACTTCTTCAGTTGCAATGTATCTGCTTTTGTGAAAACAAAATCTCAACAAGTTTTTCCTGGTTTTATAACCAATATTTTTTACAAAGATTTCACTTCAGCAACTCCGCATAAAATTTTTACAAAACTTCACGAAAATCATTTCGGACATAGGCTTTATATTCCGTGGAAAAATCTTAAAGTGGGAAATTTTGAAACACCCAAATGTAGATATTTAGAAAGTTCAACTATCTGTCATAAATCCGTTAAAAAATTGATTAACTTTTAATTAAAGCCTTGAAACAGTGTTGTTAAAGAATAACTTCCGATTTTGGGGGTGTATGCAAATATCTAAAGATTGACAATGAATGTACTACACCAGCCCTAAAACCTATACGAGATCGCTTTTCAAATATATTCAACGATATGAATTCCTAGAATAATTATATTTTGTAAAAATCATATATTTAGGAACTTTTTCAGACTTGTTAACTTTAGAGTTAGCTTTTTAATTTAATTTAATTTTATTTTCCTTTTGTAACCAAAAAGCCTAGTGGCCAAAACTGATTACTGAGTTTAATCTTAACACAATATATATTTTAATATAACATAATAATATTAATATAATATAACAATATAATATAATACATTTTAAATATTTCAAAAAACATATCTTAAAAAATTGCAATTCCTAAGCACGAATATGGGGAACAATAAAAAAAAACAACGGTCAACAACGGTTGCTTTTTTTTAGATTTTTAAATAAGATCCATTACTATTTTCTTGAATGATTTGACAGAATAGGAAAAATTTCTATTTCGATATGGTATAACACTATTCCATAAACGTATAACTCTTATCAAAAACGATTTTTGCATAACTGTAGTATTAAACCCTGGATTTTCAAGCGAAGAAGTACGTGTTGAATTACTAAATGTAAATTTTCTAGCAAGATATGAAGGAGTATCGAACTTAACTGTTCTATAAAACAGAGTGAGAAGCTTTACACTTACAAAATCATCAAAACTACATCCTAAAAAATCAAAAACATATCGTGATAAGCGCTCCCTAGGGCGTAAACGATACACATACCGAATAATTCTATTAAAACATTTCCTCAATTTATCAACATTAGTAGCATTTGTTCCGGAAAATATTTCCAACCCATACAAAATTGTTGGCATAAGAAGTGTGTGCGCAATCTGTTTTCTAATTTTAATTGGTAAACTGTAACATGTAGTATGAATTCTCCTTAATGTGAAAACTATTCTTGAATTTAGGAAATTAATATGTTGAAGAAATGAAAACTTTTTGTCAACATATATCCCCAATACTTTAAAATGGGAAACAATAGCAATAAGTTCACCATTTATAAAAAATGTGGGTAAAAGCTGCCTCCTAAATCCAAACAACATTGCGTTCGACTTAGAAACGTTTAAAAAAATAAAATTATCCTCACACCATCGCTCTATATTCTGTAGCTCATTGTTAATTACAACACCTAATTCATATGATGTATCTGAGATAGCGATCAGTTGTAAATCATCTGCATAAAGGTAACCTTTTAATGTAGACAATCGATTTAAAACATCATTAATATATATTAAAAATAACAGAGGCCCCAGAACAGAGCCCTGGGGAACACCACGAAAGACATTCCTGGTAGAGGACAACTTATCCCCAATCTGAACATACTGAAGCCTATCAGTAACAAATGTATCAATTAAACGACATGCTGAAATAGAAAAACCATAAGACAAAAACAATTTATTAAGTAAAACCTCATGACAGATTGATTCAAATGCCCTGCTAAAGTCTAAACTGATCAAGGAAGCCAGCTTGTTCTGGTCCACAGCAGATCTAATTTCATCGACTAAATTAATCACTAGATTAGTCGTGTTATGCCCTTTTCTAAAACCAGACTGATTCTGAGAAAGTAATCTCTCCTGATCCAAATAATCTGTTAACTGTTCATTCATTAAATGTTCTAGAATTTTTGAACACACTGACAAAACATTGATTGGTCGGAAATCTGAACTTGTACGGGGATTTTTAATTTTATCGTACAGAATTAAATACGATTTATTGTAACATTTGAATTTCTTATTAATTGAATTGTTTGATTAAATGAATCGAATAAGTTGATTGTTGCAAATGTATATCTAATGTATAGTGTTTATTGTTCTAGACAGCCGACTGTATATTTCATTTCATATCTTAAACGAAAGCTACTAGCCAGTTTCACCAGAAGAGGTTTTCTAACAATTTCTTGTGGTGGTTCTTTCTTGTCTCTGTTCATAAATGTTGTCATACATTGTATAGATATGTGGGTGTGTGGGTGTGTGGGTGTGTGTGTGTTTGAAAGTGTGTGAATATATATATATTAATGTGAGTGTGAGGTATACCCAAGAGTTTTGGTTTGCAATCTAGTAAAACGTTTTAGTGGGTAGAATCTTACAATTTCTCTTAGTTGTGGTTTTTATTCATATTCTTTCATCAACAATATTAGGGGGAATTTAATCTTTTGCATCTTGTAGTTTTTTTTTTTTTTTTTTGTTTTGTTCTTTTCCTCTTATGATTTTATATAAATTAGTTATTTCTCACTACAAGTACAAGTTTTGCTGGGTGGGTGTGAGTGAGTGTGTTAAAATGTTTATATGTGTGTGTGTGTGTTTTTGTGTAAATCTTTTGTGTATTGAATGTTTATTTTTTCTATGGCAAGGATTGCTGATATTAAATTAGAAACTGATAAGATTTCTGGTGTGCTAATTTTATTATTATATTTATCAGATTACATGCTGTTTTAATAAGACAGAAAAAGAAATTGTATTAAACCAAAAACCAAGAAAACTAAAATAATAAAGGAAATTAAATTGGGTTAACAGCAATAGTAAAAAAAAAACTATATTATTTTTCTGGGTAAAAAAATAAAAGAAGACAAATATTTAAATCTCTTAATCATCTATCTTTAGGTTTAACATATAGTACATTTATATTTTTCATTTGATTTTCTAGAATTTTTCTTTTTTTTAAGGATTTAGTTTCATTCAATGTTTATTTTGTCTGTCTATCTGTTAAATCCCCTTAAAACTCATATCATCAAATTCAGGAAGTATTTTAGTGGTTGCTGTGAAAATACATTTATTTTTATGTTGATCTCTTTAAATGATTTTATTTTACATTCGGTTTAGGATATTCAAACATTCATACATGTTATATAATCAAAGTTCATAATGTTATGTCAAAGGACAAAGTGTCATATTGAAAAGGATAACAAACTATAAAAAAAATATAAGTAAGAAAAAAAGTATTCTGACAAGTTACTTTTTATGATTGTTTTATTTTCTTTTTATAAAACTTTTGCATTACTTAAATTGAAAACAAGGTTAAGAAGTTTTGGAAGAAAACAATTTTTTAAAGATAACTCAATGGCAATAAAATAATATATAAATCTTCTAAATAGTTATGAACTAGGAAACTTTTATGACTGAAATCTTTAACGAATAGACCTGTAAAATAAGCGGGAACATAAATTCGAATTTTAGTTTTAAAAATCCACAACAACCAACTGTTATCTTGACTTAAACAGCAATCGCTTTCTCATAAAAATTCTAAAATACCGAATTCATACGGTTGCTACAACCTCGTAAATTCGGTTGTCTCAACCGAATTCAATTGTAACAACAGAATACGGCTACCATAACCCCCAATTCGGTTAATACAACCGAATTTACGACGTTGCAGCAACAAGTGGATGAAATTCGGTTGGATGAAATTCTGTTCAAACAACCGAATTTGTTATGTGAGTGCTTTTTCCAAGTCAACTTCCCAGTCATAGGAAAAAGTATATCGTATCAATGTCAAACTTAGAGTAAATATTTGTTATTCTTTTTGGTGAGAGTCAACCCACTGAAATGGAACAACATTTACAATTTTTCGACAAAGAGGGCGAAATAGTCGTTGAGCTTTTTTTTTTAGTATGTTATTTACAATAATTTAAGTGAATTTAAAAATTGCTAAAGGGTGATTTTTTTTACCAACTATATATTTGGTAACACTGTTTTTGGAAGCTCAGCCGTTTTCGTGTAACATGTTACTGTTAAACATGTTCAGTTTGGTCTATAATTTAACAATGAATCGACTTACAAACGAACAACGCTCGTAGATTATTGAATTTTATTATCAAAATTCATGCTCGGTTAAGAAAGTGCATCGTGCATTTCTTGCAATTTATGGTCAGTTTGGGAGACCTTTTGAGGCGACTATTTGGAATTTTGTCACTCAATGTCGTACCAAATTTACATTATTGGACATTAAACCAACACCACGCATACCTAGAGTGCGAACAGTGAAAAATATCACAGCTGTTTCCGCCAGTGTTGTTGATGAATGTGAATTATCGATTGCGTCTTTGTTTTTCCACTACATGGAAAATTTTGGGGAAGGATTTGGGTCAAAAACCTCTTAAAATAAAGCTGGTGCAAGAATTGAAGCCACACGACCTACCACAACGGCTAACTTTTGGTGAATGGGCGCAGGCAAAGTTGGATGAAGTTCCACTTTTTTATCGGAAAATTGTGTTCAGTGACGAAGCTCATTTCTGGTTGAATGGAAAAAATTGCCGTATTTTGGTGTAAAAAGCAGCCAGAAGCATTGCAAGAACTGCCAATGCATCCTGAAAAATGTACTGTTTGGTGTGGATTATTGGCTGGTTGCATCATTGGCATCATACAATTTTTTTTTTGCCCAAAATGGAAGAGCTGGACTTGGGTGACATGTGGTTTCAACAAGTCGGTGTCACATGCCACACAGTGGCGAGTTCGGTAAGTAGTTTATTACACATTTGGGTTCGGTCAATTGGCCGCCTTGATCGTGTGATTTAACGCCTTTAATCGGGCTATGTTAAGGCTCATGTCTATAGGGACAAGACCGCAACGGTTGATGCACTGGAAGCCAATATTGAAGAATTTATTTGTGAGATACCGACCGATATGTTGGAAAGAGTGTGCCAAAATTGAACCCAGCTTGTGAACCCTTTGAGGCGTAGCCGCGGTCAGCATTTACATGAAATCATCTTTAAACATTGAATTATATAGATCGCTCTATCGACTCAAAGAAAGATTTCATATATTTCTCTAAATTTTATGTTTTTTTTTTTTTTTTAAATCAAATCGGAAAGCTCTTTAAAAATGACCCTTTAGAAAGATGTCCATACCAATTAAGCTTAATGGAGAATTTGAAAATAAAATATTTTTTTTATGTCACAATAAATTAGTACAATAATCAATTGTACTAAAATCGACAAATATTTTTTTTTTATTATTTTTGTATTTATTTAAAAATGCTGTATGTTTTTCTGCCAATTCAGAAAGTTTCATTGGTATTACATTCGTTTATATTTTTCATTGTAAGTTAAATATATTATACATTTTTCGCAATTTTTCATTTAATCTTTTTTTTTTGTTGAAAAATGGAAATTTTCAATTTTAATTTCGGTTCCCTTTTAATTTGCCCAGTAACTCATTTATGTTTTTCAGGTTTACTGATTAAAGTATCTTGATCCTAAATTGGCATATAGTAAAATTTTTTCAAAAAATTTAAATTTAAAAATAATAATTAAATATTTCAAAAACTGCTCCATAAAACCATTTTTTAGTCAGATTTTCGCTTTTAGGCGGTGTATATACATAATCACCTATATCGTGAATAAAAAGGGAAATGTTTGTTCCCATGTAATTTTCATTCCATCTCAAGTAAAATTTTTTGCCGTGAATTTAACCTGAAATTGTATTATGCTATTCACGAATGAATGATTAGACAAAGGGAACAAATTTCGAGGGAACTTTTATTCATCATTGGAATTGAGTGAAAAGCGAAAATAATTTGAGGGAAAAAATATTCACGATAGGGGTGAATAAAAAATAATCGCATGTTTTTCGCATAAATTTTTTTTAAATTAGTAAACTAGTGTTAGCTTCCACATTTCGCCTTTGCTTCATTACTTAAACTAAACAATTTTAAACTTTAACAATAACATTTTTTAATTGCTGTACTAAAATTTCATATAAATAAAACTTCCTTTTTGTAAATATTTTAAAAGTCTTACTTAACCAGACTCAAATAAATGGGCATAAATTCACTGAACCATATATTTACTTTAACCATCCTTGTAGTATTTAACATAATTGCAAAATAAATGAAACACTTGTAGTAAAATGGTTAAATATAAAAATATTTATTGTATTACATTGTGTGTGTATGTGTATGTGTGTGTGTGTTTTTTGCGTTTTTCATTGTCGAATAATGTTTAACAATAAAAAAACTGCCAAAAGCTGTAAACAATATATTATCAACCAATATAAATTTATTTAAAAATAAATAAATAAAAAAATATATACACACACATTAAAGGGCATTGAAGAAAAACAAAAGGATATTTAAACCTACACTTGCACAATAAGTATAAAACATATTCTTATGCAAGGATACACATCATATTAATATTGACTATGTATATTTACTTACTCATATCCATATAACAATTTTGGTGTCAGAATATGACCAGTAGCATAATAAAAAAAAATTATTGCCAGTAAAACTTAAAATATTTGGCAATATCGAATTTGTTATATCCTTTAATTATACAGTGCTACAAAATTGACCCCTAAAATCGAAAGTAAGAGTACCGACCATCAATCCTAAATATTTCGGCCGAGCTGATGTCCGTGGCTTACCAATTTTTTCCACTTATGGGTCAGATTTTCCCTAAATTTACTTTAAAGTTTGGCATGTTTCAACGCAGGTTTTTATGCATAAAGTTTTAAAAATACAATAATTTACAATGAAAATGAAAATTATTCAAGTTCGAGGCCATACTCTATATTTCTTCATTAGGATATTGTCCTAACAAATAATCTATAGAGTTTTTTTTTTCAAATTTATCAATTGACCACTTTCAGGAATGTGTTGACAGATCTATTTCGGGAATTTTCTAGGTTCCCATCATCAGAACATAAAAATAAGATAAATATTTTACCTTAGTTTTTTATAGTAAATAAGCAAAGACCTTCAGTAACATTCAGGTGTCAAATTTGGTTAATAACTGTGCAGTAAATCCGAGTTTTTTCTCAGTCATTATTATATTTTACCGTTTTTGCACAAATTATCATTCTATTTTGCAATCAATTAAATTATAGCATTTTTGTGCATAAGCAAAAAGAAAAATATGACCAATTATTTCGTATAAAAAATAAGTGAAAAAAGTTAGGTTCTTGGGAAAAACGCGAAATATGCTTGAAATTAATAGAACAGAATATCGGAAAAGGAAGACCTATGTGTTCATCTTTTAGTATAATATGTAAATAGCTTAAAAAATTATGTGTGCGCAAAAATCTCTGCTTGATGTGTGGCAGATTATTTTAAATTATTCACAACAAACTTGATTTAAATTAATAGTTTTAAAATCCAGCTACCAGCAGCAACGCAGAAGTAATAAAAATAAATGTTGTTTTGCGGTGACGAACGTGCCATTAGAATGTTAATGAAAGAAAATCAGAAATGTTTCATTTACTTATCTTTATTTACTCTGTGTGCATTTTTTGGAGTTAATTGTTGTTGAACCAAATATTTTGAGATAAGAATATACTTGTATCATCGCTGTTAATTAAATATTTAACAGACACTTTTACTGAAAATAAAAAAAAAGTTGACCATCATTGCAACTTTTTATAGGACTAATTCCAATGTTTGTTATCGCTAAGCTAATAAGGCTAAAATTTGAGTATGTATTGCAGTGTAGTCAGACCCTTAGAATTCTTTTTCGTTTGACGAACTTATATAAAACAGTCAAAGATATTGAAGGATCAAATTTTTAAAAGAGCATTATTAAAAATGTTTGTTCTGAAATATTGCCACAAATAATTTTGTGGAATAGAAGAGATTATTATCTTTCATTTGATATCCATATTGGTATCATTTAATGTACTGGTTATAAATCAACACATATGCATTCATTAATGAACATAAGGGTGACAATGAAAAATCAACTTTCGATTTTTAATGATTATCGCGCAGATTATTATGCCACTTGGTCTAAAACTCACATGCTGAAAATTTGAGCCAAATCGGATAACTCGATCACGTGCACCTTTGAGGTCAAAGTTCAAATTTTGGGAAATTCAGTAATGGACCTAAAATAATGCTTTTTATATTTGAAATATACCCAAATTTGAGCGGATTACTGTGTCACATAGTCTAAAGTGTGCATGATGCAAAAATTAGGCAAATCGGATAACTCTAAGCCGTGCACCTTTGAGGTCAAAGTTAAAATTTTGGAAAATTCCTTATATATTACTATAATTGTTCTAAAATTATCGCTTTTTTAAGTATGTTGATTAAAATTGTTCCCAAAATTGATATCTTAAGTATTTTAAAAAATATTCAGAAATATTTTCAGTAAATTTAACCCTTTTCTGATACGGGGGTCAAAGTTACCCATTTTCCTTAATTAGCCTTAAATCCATTTTTTTTTAAGTGTAAAACATAAATTTTAAAATGCAAAACCATTATTTTTAACAGACAGGTGTACCCTACTGTGCTTCGGTTGTCACAATGACCCATTAAAAACAAAACTTCAAAAACCAATATTGAAAAAAAAAGAAGCAAAAGTCCTTAAGTTTTATTTTGATAAAATTATGTTTTTAATATTAATAAAGTAAATGTCCTTTTGCAATAAGTTTTATTAAATGTACTCATTTGTTAAATTTTGTAAATTAGCATGCTTTGTATATTGTTGTCGATAGTTTTGAACAACCTGAAAATAAACACAATAATTATTTAAATTGGTTAAGTTTAAAAATATCTTACTTTGAATAAATATTGCCGATGTTCTTCGTCTTTTGTAATCTTTTCATGATAATCTTCAACAAGCTTAATACCTCGCTCGACGCAGTCATATACAATCTTTAGTTTCTGAATAATATATTTTCCTTTTCTATATTCTTCACAATCTTTAAAGGTACTTGGGTCTTGTTGTAAAAAATTCATTGAAATTTGGAATCTCTTCAAAAGTTTTTTCGAATCTTTAGAGACTAGTTCTACCAAAATTGATGAATTATCTTTAGCAAAAAAAGTTTTAAGATTTTTTTTTTTAATTGAAAACTTTTTCAAAATTTCTTCTCCTCCCTCCAACTCTTCATCTTCCATTAACGTCAACATTTTTTCGGTCTTTTTTGGTTTTAGTTTCCAGGTCTATTCTATCATCGAATAAACTGAATGCAACACATAAGGTAATACAGGTGATTAATAAACTTAGATTTGGCTCTATCTGCAATTTGTACATTTATTTTTGTATAATCTTCCAAATTTCTCAAAAATACTAAGTCGTTTAAGGGAGCTTGCTCGGCTTTATCTGAATGGAACCAGGAAAACACGTAACACTTTATAATAAAGCCTGCAACTTCAACTAGACCATTTATTTCCAATTCTGTAATTTCTGGGAATTGATTGCGAAATATCAATATCTTAATGCAATATATTCCCTTAGCCATCCATCTGGCTAAATGAAGAGCACCTGGCTTAAAAAATGTTATGCCACTAGGAGGACTTCCACCAAGAAATGTAATTATTAGTTCCAGGAACTCTTTGTAGTCATTACAAGGAAAGTCCTCTTTAATTTTTTTATTTGCAAAATCTAAAATTTTAGCGCATTCATCACCTAATATTATTTTTATTTTTGTTTCATTGAAAACAGCTACTAGAATTATTTCAAATACATGGTGTCTGCAACCTAGGAACAGAATGTCTCTTCTTATCTTTTTTTCTAAAATATTGCAAGCCCCTTTAAATTTGCCGGTGTTTGAGGCGGTTGTGTCAAATACAAATGCTTCGATTCTATCCAAAATTTGATTCTCTTCTAAAGAATCATAAACTGCGGATGCTATTTCCAAACCAGTTCCAGACTGTATGTCAGGAATATTAATTATTTGCTCAAAATCAGGAGCGGTTGCAATTATAGATAGACTTTCTTCGTTTTTTCCTGATATGCCAGATAAAAGTTTTGTATTCCAGTGTATTGTGTAATTTTGACCACCGTATCACAAGATATTCGAGGTCATAAATATCCATATACCTCGATATAGTATTCACATATATTCTTTGAGGTTCATAGGTGATAATACATGTAAATATTACCTTAATTTTCGTTAATGTAAGCATATGACCATGAATGGAAAAGTATGCACATGTATACTGAAAAGAAATTCTGTAAAGTCAGCAACATTTTTGAAAATTGCAAAGGTGCTATGTATCTTAAACATACACTTGGTATCCATTTAATGCATGTGAATAAAGTGCATCATAATGTGATTGATTATTATTTGTGATAAAGAGATAACAATTTGATTAAAATGAGGAAACAGTCATTTGATGTGGTTTGTTTTTTTAAATGAACTACAAGGTTAGTAAAAAATTAAAGTTGTTCTACAAATAACTGACATTTATATTAAAAAAAAAAAAGAAACTGTATTACAACCCAAACTACAAATTTTGAAAGCATAAGTTCCCTGAGTGTAGTTTGCAGATTTATATTGATAAAATACGAAAAAATGTAGTGTGCATAACCAATAATGACCCCTTTTTTACGAAAACGCGAAAATTCCTTAAGTCTCGAACCTAATTGTGTATATTTTATATTTTATAAACTGTTTAAAGTGCTGTCTTTTATCTAATGTAAAAATCTTGTTTGTGGGTTTTCATTTCTTAGAGTTATGATGAATACAATATGTAAAAAAAATTTCGAAAAAAAAACACGTACACTCACAAGAACTTTTCAATAAAAGTTCAACAGTTATTTAAAGTTGTTTCAATATACAGTTAAATTACCAAAAAAATATATTTTTTAACGTTCTGTCTGTTATTCAATAAACAAAATAAACAAAAAAACGGACTTTCCGTAATAGTTAAAATATTCAGTTAAAATTTTCTATATAAAACAGAAAGTTGTTATATTATATTGAGTATTGAGTATTGAAATAAACTAAAACAATCATTGTTTTTATGGATTTTGTCAATTAAATTTTCAACAGTTGAAAATAAACTAAAAAATACAATTGTTTTTAACGAAAAGTAAGTATTCATTTTCTTAACTGATTTTCAATTAATTTAATATGTATTTTCAGTAGTCTTTACGGAAAAAATATTGTGAGTGTACTTGTTTCAGAAATTTTTCTTAAATCGGAAGAGGTAAAGTTGAAAATATCGTTTTTTGTGCTCAATATTTTAAAAATATTCCTTATAGCTAATAGCTAATATTTAATATTTTTGTTTTTTTTTTTGTTTTTGTAACCTTAAAAGTAAGACAAATTTGTAGCCTATTCCTGCCAATTTTAAATATTTAAATACCCAAAAAGTAGCCATCTTAAAAAAAAATATAGCTAAATTCAGGTAAGAGCTGCGTTAAGTTGTGTTCACAAACAGGTAGAGAAAGGAGAAAAATACTTTTGGAAAATGTTGGTGTCAAATTTCGCACCCTTCCTGTGGCATTATTAGCGGTTTAAATGTCTGCAAATTTACATAAGAGTAAAAATTGCACGGAAATGTCTCTGAAAAATTGGGCAAAAGAATAGTCGGAAATATTTCTTGTTAGCTAGTCATCTTAAGTGTTCTTTATCGTACAAAAAAGATTTTACTGCGTAGGTCCACTTACCTGGGCCACAGGTGTGATTTCGGGACATGATCCTTAAAAATTAATTTTACAGTTTTATGCAGGGACCGTAAATAATGATTATTGCTCGTTTTTTGAAACAAAAAATCAATCACTTAGAAGAGACATAAAAAAAAATTTATTGCACCATTATTATTATTTTTTGACAATCTTTGCAGATCCGTCATGATTTTTAAATATTTGATTTTTAAAGTTTTCTTCAATGGTAATGATTATTTTTGAGTAATAATAAAAAAAATCAGCCATAATCATTATTTTTGAGCAAAAAAAATAAAACTCAAAAATAATCATTATTTATGATTTTTATTTTTTTCGCTCAAAATAAAACTCACTTTCAATGTGTGGGATGGACATATCTCAGGAAGTAGGAGGAGCTTATCGAAGATAAGATTCTCTAGCAGATTAATGCATCAAACATATTTGTGGGTGAGGATTAAGGGGTTAGTTTTTAGTTTCAAAATAGGGCTTTTTTCCGTATTTTGTGAAAGTAACAATGTGTGGGATGGACATATCTCAGGAAGGAGGAGGAGCTTATCCAAGATTATGGTATCAATCTCTGCTTTGGAAGATTCCCTAGCAGATTAATGCATCAATCATATTTGTGGGTGGGGTTTAAGGGTTAATTATTAATTTCAAAATAGGGCTTTTTTGCCGTAAAGTCAAAATCTGGAAGCTCGATTTTCACCGTAGACGTATGGTCTAGTGGACTTTTTTGCTCAGTACAATCCCAAGAATCAGAAACACGAAGCGCCCATTAAGATTTTTTTCCTTCCATACTAATCGCCCCACCCTAATATGTATATATATTTACACCTACATGAAAGTGAGTTTTATTTTGAGCGAAAAAAATAAAAATCATAAATAATGATTATTTTTGAGTTTTATTTTTTTTGCTCAAAAATAATGATTTTTGCGGATTTTTTTTATTATTACTCAAAAATAATCATTACCATTGAAGAAAATCCTTAAAACTCATAACATAATCATTATTGTGTAATTTTTATTATAAAACTCATAATGATTACGGTCCCTGGTTTTATGAAATACCTTTACTTCAAATATAGATTATTTTCATGTAAAAATGAAGAGTTTTTCGTGGCAGATCAAAAAAAAAATTACTTATTCAAATAACATGGAAAAAATATTTTATATCAGTGGTTAGTTCATACATAAGTGCCAAGTAAGGAAAGTCCAAAAAAATTATACCAAATAACTTCTTAGAGCTTTTATATTGATTTTATGAAGTTTCATCGGTACTGGACAATGTATTCGGGGTTGAGGCATAAAGGAATTGAAATACCCATATGCTTTAAAGCTAAATTTTACTTTCATTTCACTCACAGACAATTTTTATTTGAAATTACTTTCAAAATCATTCAAATGTTTTGCTCTAAACTAATTGGTTTTCGTGGATGCGAAAGATTTTATTATTTAGAAGTAAACATAATAACAAATGAAAATGAAAATTATTCAAGTTCGAGGCCATACTCTATATTTCTTTATTAGGATATTGTCCTAACAAATAATATATAGAGTTTTTGTTTTCAAATTTATTAATTGACCACTTTCAGGAATGTGTTGGTGGATCTATTTCCGGAATTTTCTAGGTTCATATCATTTAGTATTCGAACTTAAATAATTTACATTTTCATTGCACAATTAAAGAGAAAAACAAAAAACGTGTATTGAATATCCACCAGAGGTGGACCTAACGCATCAAACAAGTTTTCAATTTATTTTTTGATCAATGGTTATAATCTTTAACTTCAAACTCATATGTATATTAGTTCTCATGTAGTGAGTAAACTAGTTCATATGAATGTTTGATGTTTGGCATGGGATTGTTACCGCTTTCAAAACGTGTTCTGATGATGGGAACCTAGAAAATTCCCGAAATAGATCTATCAACACATTCCTGAAAGGGTCAAATAATAAATTTGAAAACAAAAAACTCTATAGATTATTTGTTAGGACAATATCCTAATGAAGAAATATAGAGTATGGCCTCGAACTTGAATAATTTTCATTTTCACTGCAATATTAAAGGTCGAAAAAAACATAATTTTTATTTTTAATAAAAATTATAACAAACTTGTATAAAAGGCAAAGTACCGCCTAGTTTACTTCCCCTGTTTTGTTTACAAACTAAACAAAATATAAAAAGGAGAGAAAAACAAAAAACGTGTATTGAATATCCACCAGAGGTGGACCTTACGAATCAAAGAAGTTTTCAATTTATTTTTTGATCAATGATTATAATCTTTAACTTCAAACTCATATGTATATTAGTTCTCATGTAGTGAGTAAACTAGTTCATATGAATGTTTGATGTTTGGCATGGGATTGTTACCCGCTTTCAAAACGTGTTCTGATGATGGGAAGCTAGAAAATTCCCGAAATAGATCTATCAACACATTCCTGAAAGGGTCAAATAATAAATTTGAAAACAAAAAACTCTATAGATTATTTGTTAGGACAATATCCTAATGAAGTAATATAGAGTATGGCCTCGAACTTGAATAATTTTCATTTTCATTGTAAAACTAAAATGTTTTGCTTTAAATATAACATTTGTGTTCTTCAAAATTTAGTAATTTCATTGTACTAGTTAGGAAAAGATCCTAGCCACGTACTTGATTGCTATGCAGACAAGGATGGAGCAAATTTGATGATAAATGGGGTTTTTGTTAAAGCCTGCCAATTCTGGAGGCTCTAGCTTTTCTAAAACTGCGAGTTCTAATGAAATCTTTTGCCAAATAGGAAAATATGTAATTATTTGTAATTATTTGTAATATAAATAATTAATTTGAATTATATTTGTAAATATACGGGGTTTGAAATCTCGTTGGAAATTAATAAAATAACATAAATATCGATGTTTACACATAAAAAACAGTAAGTTGGTACCAACAATGGAATTTGTAAATTCAAACACTTTTATTTTTAAATTCAAATTTATTTCCAACTAATTTTTTGTTTGAAATGCTTGTAAATTGTAGTTTTTTGTAAACAAAATCTTTAAAAACAAAATTCAAAATTGCAAAAAATCAACAAAATTGTGTTTGTATTTACAAATCATCATTTTTGGTGCCAATTTAAAAAACTTTTTTTGTATTTACAAAAATGCTCAATGACACTTGTTTAATATTACAAATAGAGTTTTGTAATAATCAAAAATATTGAGATAATGATGGGGTTCCACAATATTCCATAATAAAATAAAAATGCATATTTGGAAGTAAGTTTCATAATTTAAAAATTATGTTCGATATATGTATATGACCTACTTCAAAAATGTTCGATACATGTTGAAACTGACTTGAGATGACTCTTATTTATTAAGACTTTATAAATAGGGAGAAAAGATCTATAGGATAACTTTGAATATACTTAAAAACTATGGCATGCAAAGTTTCACTTTGAAACGTCTTCACCAAAACAATTGATGTTCATTTAAATGTCGAAAAATTAAAACAAAAATTAAACTTACAAGAATTTTTTTCAATAATTGTTTTCTTGTTCATAGTTTTAACTTTAACATCTAAGTCAGTACAAAATGGACTCACTAGACTTGGGAGTTACATTCACTGAAAAAGTAATTTTAATATCGCTGCTTGATGAAGAGTTGTATTGTGCTTTGCAGGTAAGACCAAATTTTCGATTTTTAAACTTTCACAATTTTTTTCAATAGGGTTTCTGCTACGTTTAATGGAATTGAGTTTTGAGAACAGTAATGGATACCAAAAATGATATCAGTGTACAAATAACGGAATACGAACATCACAAACTTATAAGGAATTGGAGTAAGTTCTATTTTTTTTTTAATATATGTTTTTTGAGTCTGACATTCACAATCATATTTAAAATTGGTTACCGTATTATCTGAACTCAGTTACTTTATAAACAGTACCTAAGAGTCAAAAATGCATTTTAAAAATTTTAAACCGAAAAAATTTTATAAACTTTGTTAAGATTTTGCAAAATTTAATTATTTTGTTTGCTTTTTTTTATTTTTTTATAAAAAACATGACTTGAGAATAAGTTAGGTATCTAGAGTGAATCATCACGACGTACTAAATTCATAAAATGCAAAAAAGTTTAAATAGCATAACCTCAAGAAGCATCGTTATATATACTTTTTAATTTTCCGAATTTAAAAGTGTTTAATGTGATTTATTTGAAAATAAATAACTCTTAACCCTCTTATATATCTAGAAACTGGCAAAAAAAATTGTGTTTTCCAAAATAATCGTAGTTTCTTTATGTACTAATATATGACAAAACAATTTTTTTTGAGTGTAATTTTATATTTTTTGCTGCTGCAATATATTTTTTGTTAAATACAATGAGATCTATAAATTGATGTTGCTTTAATTAAATAGAAGCAAAAACTGTAATTTTTTTATTTAAAATTTGCTTGAAACTTAAAATCGCCATAATTTTTGAGCCGTTAAAGACAAATGATTAACGCGAATGGATTTTGCATACTTGAACATCTGCTAACATATTCTAGGGTTGTCATTTATTCGGATTTTTATTTTGTTTGAATAAACGATCAGCAAAGTTAAGTATATTACCATCTCATTTAATACAAATTTTTCTAAAATTGGAGAATTTTTGAAAAAGTTTTATTGAAAGAAGTAATTTTTTTATTATCCGTTTTATTCGATTAATCATCAAAATTTATTCGTTATTTGAAAATCATGTTTTTCAAATTGTTCGTTCGAATTTTATTTTTGTTCGTTCGATTAATCGAACAATTTTTATTTTTATGAAAATAGTCATAGTTTCGAAAATAGTTTACCGAAAATTTTTAAAAATTGTCATATAAACTAATCATGCGATTAATTTTCCAAATATTTACGTCACAATAAACCTAAGAAAACTTAGAAGTTTGTGAACAACAATATTTTAAAAGTTTTATTTTGAAAGTGGTATCAGTCCATTCAATACTGAGAAACCTTGGATTTTTGCAATAACTATGCAATTTTCTTTAAGGATAAATAAATATTAAGTTATCTGATGAGATGTGTATACAAATATAGTACAAAAGTTGCCATTTACAATTTAAAAAACGTCGAAATGCAAATCCGTTAATATTTCATTTTAATAACAAAAGGAAATATACTACTTTCAAAATAAATAATTCAAATGTTTCTTCAATCTTTGCATAATGTAGGGTAAAACAAATACCATTTTTATAAATTTTATTGCATTTAACAATATTTAAATATATAAAAAATTTTACTGCATCCATAACAATTTTGTTCAAGTTGTATGCAAAGATGATAATGCTAAGTATAAAATTGTTATCAATTTAAACTACTTCCCTTGTATTCAAATATATGTATGATTTAAAATCAAAAGATTTTATTAAGTTTATTTAAGATTTATTTTAAATAATTTATTTTTTATTGGTTTTTTATTTAAGAATCCTTTTTGATAAAGGATTTATTTTTTTTTTTTGTGTTGTTGATACATTGTTTTATGATGAGTGATTTTTCAATATGAGTTTTTTTTATTATTTTGATTTTAATCCAATATTGTAAGCAAAAGATGAAAAAGAGCAACAACAATTTGTGTGGAAAATCCTTTTTTTTTTTTGTTTTATTATTATTTTTTTTACAAAAGACTTTGTTTTATTTATTTTACCATCATCGTCATGATATCATCATGGCTTGCATGTGTGGCAAAAATATATTAAAAGCCGCTTACATTGACTACAAGTACGAACTACTACATACTAACACATTTGTATATGTGTGTTCATCACATAACATGCATGCATCAGGATGGTATACCATATATATGAAACATGTACTACTACTATATGCAACATATGTTGTTTGTTCGGTTAGTTGGCTGGTTTATTGTTCGGTCGAGTTGTATTGTAGTATTACCAATGTTGCCAATTTAGCCATTTTCCCGTTGGATCTAGGCGATTTTATTTTTATCCAGCCATAAAAAATGGTTAGATTGTATCCAACAGGAATATTTAGCCATTAAATGTTTCCCTAGCTAATTTTTCCTACACGGTTTGCAGTTAACTTCATACAAAAGGGCTTAAATTTTTGCGATTTTCAAAATTTTGTTACAAAATTTTAAATTTTCGACAAGTAACTTTAACTTGTAATTTTACATTTGTTTTAAAATTATATTTAATTGTTTTTTTGTTAAAATTTACTTAAAAAAAATATTTTAGAAATTAGGAAAATATTGTAATTGTAAAAAGTACTTTCATTAAATTCCTGTCTAAACTAATTTTTATTAATAATTTACATTCAAATTATTGAGTTGAAGTGTCTTTTTAGAATTTAGTCATTTCTAGCCATTGGCTATTAAAGAGTTGGCAACATTGAGTATTACTATGCCTGTGTGCATTGATGCATGTTGATGGCTACACACGGAAAATAAGTCAGTTGCAAGAAGATATGAAAGTATTTGTATAACAACAAATTTTATAGCAATAACCTAAATTTTTTCAATTAAAAGATTTAAAATATTCTTATTACCAATTATTTTATAATATATCCAAATACATGCTGTAAAGCTTTAATAATTGTTTGAGTCAACAAATACTGAACTTAAAAAGTAATTGTGGTAATGATTGGTAGACCCAATCGTTTCAAAAAAATTAAAATTGGTAATTGAAACCACCAAGTTCATTAAACAAAAAATTGTCCATAAAATATAATTTTTTTTTTCAAAAAAAAAATAAATAAATAACAACACCTACTTGAACAAGGAAGAAAGCTAAAAAACAGGAAGACTATGAAAAGTTAATGTTCAGGTTAAAATAAGTAAAATTCAAACTGTCTATCAATGGTGATTTAACTTTTTTTATTTATTTTAAGGAATCTCAACATAGAACCCATATGGAATTAGGTAACGTACCATAGAGTAGCCGAAGGAATCTGTGAATAATTTAATAAACTCTACTGGATTTCAGTATGAAGACTATCTCCACAAAACTATCTTTGAGAATCCAGAATTTGCTCCATCAAAATATATCCTTAGAGAAGTTTGCATCACAAGTTTTTATCATTTATTTACAATTATTTAACAATAATATTTTAGTGTTTTTATTTGTTCGGTTTGAGATCATGACAAATTTTTCTCTAAATTAACAGAAAAATTATAATTTTTATATGATAATTTACTTTGACTATTAGAAAAAAAAAGTTATTAGACACTAGCATGAATGGAATGCATTTTCTGACCCACTACGGTCTTTATCAACAATCTTCGTGCAATTTTAGTGTTAATCGTAAATATCTTCTACTACGTGTGAGTTAAGAAAAATTCAGAAAATGCATTCCATTGACTTTTTCTGTGTTTTTTTTCTAATAGTCAAAGTAAATTATCATATAAAAATTATAATTTTTCTGTTAATTTAGAGAACAATTTGTCATGATCTCAAACCGAACAAATAAAATCTCACACATAAACTTATAGATCAATGATAAAATTCACTATTAAACCACTCACCAGGTACAGTGTAGAAATCGTTTAATGTATATGCTCCACATATGTATTAACAAAAAATCTTTAATGTTTGTTGATATGCTTTGCTTATGTAGAAGGATAGTATATGATGACATTAGAGAAAAGAATTGCCATTTAAAATAGTTTTAACTGAAAGTTAAACTGGCAATTATGATAATGACTAGAGAAAAAAAAACACACTATAAATAGAAATCGTTCGTGGTAAATTTCATTCTAACTCAACACACAGAGTAATGTGGGATTTAGAGTCACTTAATTCCTTTAACGTGTGAGTTAAATAGAAGATATTTACGATTAACACTAAAATGGCACGAAGAATGTTGATGAAGACCCTAGTGGGTCAGAAAATGCATTCCATTCATGCTAGTGTCTAATAACTTTTTCTGTGTTTTTTTTTTTCTAATAGTCAAAGTAAATTATCATATAAAAATTATAATTTTTCTGTTAATTTAGAGAAAAAATTTGTCACGATCTCAAACCGAACAAATAAAATCTCACACATAAACTTATAGATCAATGATAAAATTCACTAATAATATTTTAGTTTACTTTTTTATCATATACGTAGTCCGTGACTTTTTGAATGAAACACAATTTTTTTTTTGCAAAAAAAAAAATATTTTTCAATATAATCTCCTTTTAGCTCAATACACTTAGTCCAACGTTTCTCCAACTCTTGTATTCCTTCCAAAAAATTGGATTTTTTAAGGTCCATAAAATAGGCATTTGTTTGATTAATAATTTCATCGTGGAAGCTAAATCTCTTTCCACCGAGCCATTTCTTTAGGGTTGGAAATAGGAAACAGTCACTAGGGCTAAATGCGGAGAATATGGCGGATGAGGTAATAATTCCAAGCCCAATTCATGCAATCTTGCCATTGAGACTGCACACGTGTGTACCCGTGCATTAACTTGATGAAAAAGAACCTTTTTCTTGGCAATATGGGATCGTTTTTTTTTTTAATCCTCGTAAAGTCGCTCCAATAAGTTGGCATAATATTCGCCGTTTATTGTTTTTTCCCTTTTGAATGTAATCGATGTGGATTATACCCCGTGCATCCCAAAAAACTGTTGCCATCACCTTATTGGCAGACAAACTTACCTTGGACTTCTTCGAAACCGTTTCAACCCGTAGAAACCCAATATTTAGACTGCTGATTGGTCTACGGAGCGTTGTATCGGATCCATGTTTCATCCACAGTTACAAAATGCCGCAAAAACTCATTCGAATTGCGGTTAAACAACTCCAAACAATCCTTTGAAGTTGTCACACGATTACGGTTTTGGTCAATTGCGAGCAAACACGGTGCGCATCTTGCAGACAGTTTTCTTAAACCCAACTGATCATTTAAAATCGAAACCATACTGCCATATGAAATGCCTATGGCATAAACAATCACACTCACTTTTACTCTTCGATCAGCCAACACCATATCGTGGCTTTTTTCAACATTTTCGGGTGTATTAACCTCAATTAGCGGTTCAGAACGTTCAGCGTCATTTGTACTTGTGCGACCACAACGAAATCGATGGTGCAGAGTCCCCATAGTACTCATCAAGCTTTTCTTGGTTTGATTATTTAGTGAGCACTCGAAATTCACGTTTTTCCATTTTTAAAAAAATCCAAGAGGTTGTATGTTTTGAACAGCTGTTAAACGCAAAGTAAATGACGGAACTTGCTCAAAATTTGACAGTAGTCTACTAACAGGTGGTACTTGATGGGAGCAGTGTTGCATTTCCTATAACTATGAGGGAAGTTCGAAAAGTCACGGACTTATTGATCCGCCCTCGTATATTATATTTTAAAATGAAAACAAAAAAAAAGTTAAAACAGTGTTTTATTTAGTATGAAATTACTTATATGGTAGCCGTAATTGCAAATGTCGGTAGCTGTAACCGAATTATGTGATAGTACGTGTAATAGACGAATTCGGTTATCACAACGAATCTGTTCTCTGTGTGTATGTATTTGTGTGTATGTTCTTGAAACAAGAAACAATTTGGTTATATGTATATGTGGGTTATAAAAAAAGAATGAACATCCAAGACTTTGTTATCTTGATTCTTTTGGTTTTTTTATTTTTAAAATTTTTTTTATTATAAATAAGCATTCACTGGGCATGTGTATTGTGTGTGTATTGCATTTTACCAAAGAACTTTAGAGGTTAATTTTATAAATAAATTTTATAATTTTTGTTAAGGCCTTATTTTGTGGTCATAAAGTTTAACCAATATTATTTTTAAAATCTATCTTCTTTAGAAAGCGGATAGTTTTTTGAAAATTTTGGCAGATTTTTCTGTAAACATGGTTGGTAACCAAATCGCTTAATGTGGTCAGTAAAGATTGAGTATATGTTTCGGTTTTGATATAAGTAACGGTATTTCATTCGGAAAACTTATTATCGAATAAATTTACAAAAAAAAAAATTTTAATCGTTTTTAATCATAAAAATATCGGATTTATTCAATTTTTATATAAAACTAGAATTTTTTAATATGAACATAAAAACCCTATTAATGAAATATCCGTTAAAAATTTACAAATAGTTAAACTCAAATTTTATATGGGACAAAAATATGTTAACCAAGAACTGTTATTTGCGACGCTTCTGATGGCAAACCCATTTTAAAAACAAGAACTATGTTCATTAAAGCGTTATACCGAAAACTTTTTATTTTTGCAACTTTCAAATCGGAATATGAACATTTATGGCGCACATATTATCAATCAATTTTACTGAGATGAATTTTGTCCAAAAAATTAAGATATAAAACATACAATTTTTTTTCTTTTTCTTGTTCTAGATTTTTACAAAACGGGTTCGATGCTACTCAACAAAATTATTGAGTGCTTAAACTACCCAGCAAAAGCATTGTAACGACTATTGCATTACTTTAAAATAAAAAATAATTACTTACTGATAATGGGTTATATAATTGAAAAATAATGAGTTAGTTGGAATTTGTTACATCAATCCGTATTGATTTCATATTTTTGATTATAATATTGTAGTAATTTGCTTATAAATTTGGACAAGTAAACTTTCCAAGTTAAAGTTATTTGAAAATTTTATTCAAGATTTTTTAAAAGAAAATAACTTAACCCGAATTGTCCCAGTGTGTCCATATGGCAATGCAGAAATGGTCTGCAGTTACAGATTTTTTAAAAATCAACGTATCGGTCAAATATTTGCACCAGCAAATTATAAAGACTGCAAAGTACCACCACACGAGCAATTTGAATAATTTTTTAACCATGATTTGATTCAACACATTTGATACGAATCCGGAAAATATGCTATTTTTCTTGGGAAACCAAACCCTAATATAACAGTACAAGAGTTCAAAGTGTTTATAGGTATCTCGCTTGTTACTGGTTATAACTATCACAGCCGTATAAGAACGGCTTGGGGTACCGATGATGACATGCTAAATATTCTGATAAAGAATTCAATGCGTAGGAATAGATTTCAGCAAATATTGCAATTTCTCCATTTTGAGGACAGTTGTAAAGAAGTTACTGATAGTGATAAAATGTGGAAACTACGGCCTATTGAAGGCAAATATGCTAAAACATTTTCATCCTGAGCAGCATTTGTCTTATGACGAGAGCATGATTGCCTATTTTGGCAGACATGGCTGCAAGCAATTCATCAAGGGTAAACCGATGCGCTTTGGCTATAAGGTATGGTCGTTATGTACTCTAGTAGGTTATTTGATAAACTTTGAGATTTACCAAGCCCAAAATCCAAGGTCAAATCCGAAATATGAAGAGAGATTCGGAAAATGCGCCATTTATAAACATGATTGATGATTTCACGCCGGAAGTGCAGGCACTGACATTCTCATTCTATTTCGACAACTTATTTACAAATATTCCATTATTGTCATATTTGAAATCTCGAGGATATAATGCCACTGTTACAATTCGAGAAAATAGAATTCCAAAAAATTTTCCTTTGCCGTCCAAAGACAATTTGAAAAAAATGGAACGTGGTTATTCTGTTTCAAAAAAAATAAAAGACGGAAACATTGTATTGACAAAATGGGTGGATAATTCGGTAGTCTGCGCTGCATCAACTGCATTTGGCATGAATCCAGTATCTAATACCCAACGCTACTCCAAGGCACAAATGCGAAAAATAAATTTGCCTCGTCCGAACGTTATTGGAAAATATAATCAATATATGGGAGGCGTTGATAGAATGGACCAAAACGTAAGTCTATATCGAATTGCATATAGAGGCAAAAAATGGTGGAGTTCCATACTTAATTGGTTGGTTGATGTGTCGGTTCAAAATGCAAGGCAACTACAGAGATCTCTAGAACAGACTATGCCACAATTATAATTTCGACGACAGATTGCGACATTTTACTGCAAACATTACGGAGTAGCTCCTATTAGACCTGGTGCGACACGAAAGCACAACATGGAAGGAACGGTGCTGGAATCACTACGTTATAATGGAGTCAACCATTGGACAATGACTATCGAAAAGAAACGAAGATGTGCTGAAGACACCTGCACGAGTACTGTGCGTACTGCCTGTAAAAAATGTAATATTGGTATGTACATCAACTGTTTTGAAAAATATCATACCAAAATGTAAAAAATCCAAAAAAAAAAAAAAATCTTTTTGTGTATATTTATTTTATTTTACTATTTTGAATTGTTACAAAAACTCGTATTTAATTTTAATTTAATGTTTTTTTATGTTATTTGTTTTTAAAAATAAAGAAATTATTTGAAAAAAACTTTAACATAGAATTTATTTATTTGCATGTAATTTCCAGTATGACCCAGTGTTGCCATATGGCAACGGCCCCCCACCGACCAAACCCCCTAATGAAAAAATGTTTTGTTAATATTTCTGTAATCATTAGTCATGCTTCAACTATTTTATGCCTGCAAATATTGGTTATTCCAAAAAAAATAATTATGGGTCAATTCGGGTTAAAGATAACTACTTATTTTGTAACTCCTTGGTAATCACTTATTCTATCTTGTAAGTAACCACTTACTCCTTTTATAAAAGTAATTGCTTATTCTTTCACTAGCCAATCAGGTGACTCATTATTATCACTTTTGTTATAAGAATGAGGGTAATGACCACCCATGAATTTTGAGTCATAGCAAACAAAAGCAATCAAGCGAGTAAATAGCCTGATAACCAGTGAATAACTTTGAGCGCTACTTACACGACGCTTAATTACTTGCCAATGTCTGTTTTTGCTGGGTATAAGTGTAAGGTCTCAGTTTAAGCTTTAAGCTATTAGTTTGATGACCATTAATTTATAAATTCAAAATGTTTCAAATTCAAACCTCTATACCTGTATGGGGGTAAAAATTGTTAAAATACCTTTTATTTGGTATCGACGTTCATTTTCAGAAAATGAATTTGCTTATTAGGAAAGTAAAACGGATTCTGTTTAAGTTTTTTAGCACTTATTTTAAAGCGAATGAAATGTATTTTAAATACCTTTTTAACAAAATTTATTTCACGCCCATACATTCATTACCTATTTCTGATGTTATAATTTGAAAACTATTGAATTTTTTAATTTAAAATCTCAAAAATAACCCTTAAAGTAATCATTTTTACGCCGTAGCCCCTTTCAAAAAATCGGGAAAAAAAATTGATAAAAATGTTTAGGGACATAAGTAGGGAAATTTTTTGACATTTGCCATTGCATGACACTATTGCAACTTTTCCAATTTTTTCTTTAAATTTTTAAAATTTTTTGAGATTCTTGCCACAATAAGCAATTTTTAGAAATATTGAACAATTTTCGTTCAAAAATTAACAAAAAAAAAAAAAAAAATAGGTACATAAGTTTCAGGGAAGTTAAAAAAAATATAGGTATCGTCCATTCCTCGAGAGATCGGCCAAAATCTGACCATCCGCTTTAAATTATATTTTAAACACAGAAACTCTACGGAGCCACTTAAAGACTGCCGGTTTTATTTTATATTGTTTTTTTTTTGCGAATTTCTTTTTTTTATTCGCGAATTTCTTTTTTTGAAAAATACAAAATATGCGAAAAGTGTATAAGTTGGACCATTTGTAGTTTGGTACGCTCCTCTACTTTTATACTGCGGCTTAAAATTTTTACTAGCGTCAAAAACGACTATATTTTTTATGCAATTCATTATTACTTTCGATTAAAAAAACAATTCATATTTGCAAAATATGTAATTTTTGCCAGAATGCTACACTTTCACTTTTTTTTGGGTATCAGGGCTAAGCTATTTTTAATAATTTTAAAATTTAAAAATTACATGTTTTAAAACAGAATATTTTAGTACATTTGACTATCTTTCAACAACAGAAAAATCTTATATATTAATTGTATACTTTTATAAATGCAGACATTTAAACGGCCCCTTAACACTACATTTTTAAAATTTACACTTTTGCATTTTGAAAAAAAAAAATTACAAATTGTTGTTTTTTCTATGGAAACATGATGCAAGCCTTTTTTAAATAATTCATTAATAATAGATTAACCCCGGGGCTCCAAAAAAAAGGTTTTGGTTTATAGTAAAAACCCCATGTTTTGCAAATGTGCATCTTTTTTTCAAATCGAGAGTGGTCAAATTTGTGAAAAGTGCATTTAAATAGCAATTCGCATAAAAATTCATTTCTTTTTGAAGCTAAAAAAGTGTATCAAAAAAAGAGTCGGTAAATTTTGATGATCCGATGAATATTAAAGAAAATACGGATATTCAATCATACACACTTTTAGCATATTTCTCATTTTCCAATAAAACTTAATCGCGCCTAAAACCGTGGATTTTTCGAAATTTGAAAAACTCTGTAAGTGGCCCCGCAGAGTTTCTGAATGCGAAATTTAATTAAAATCGAACAACCGAGATCAAAAAATGGCCTTTTTGGCCGCTGTTCGGTGGAATGGCCGATTAATATTTTTTTAATGTTTTTAGAAATACAATTTCGGAAGACTTTGTGAAAATCGATAACACTTTAGCACTTTAACTGTAAATCCTTTTATTACTGTTTTCATGAAAATATTATACAAAAAACCTTGAATCAACTGTTATTTT
Source organism: Delia radicum (assembly GCA_021234595.1). Lineage (NCBI taxonomy): Eukaryota > Metazoa > Arthropoda > Insecta > Diptera > Anthomyiidae > Delia > Delia radicum. Next base: position 144,982,906 of record CM037852.1, read on the forward strand.
TAGCAATTTTGCATGCGCAACCTATCTAATTTAAAAAAATTTGTACAATTCTAAAATTTTTTGACATCCCGGTTAAAAATAATCACATGTGTTCATATACAGTGAATCAAACGGAAAATCGGACAAAATATATTGTATTTTTTAAATACAAGAAAAATCGTTGATAGCATTTTTTTTTTTTTTTTGAAAATATTTTTATTGGTACATGATTTATAGACCGTGTATTTAGGATTTCGCCAAAAATCTACCCCGTTTTTACTGCGTATAACATAAAATCTCGAAAGAAATCAAATAAAGTCCCAATTCAAAATCAAGCGGAAAATAGGATAAATAATAATTTGTGGTTAATTTGTCGAATGTTACCCAGCAAAAAATTACCTGGATTTGGTAAGCAGTAACTACATTTATATGCTTCCAAAAAAGCGCTTCACCGCCTTGCATACTATAAAGCAATTATTGAAAGCATTCTGTCGTGCTTTCCAGAATAATGAATAATGCTTACAATGAAGCACTAAGTATGCATACCATGAAGCACTAATGTTGTCAACATACAAAAAACGCTTCTTAGTGCCTAAGAAGGCATGAATTTATTGCTTTTAAGAGCACATGAAAGAAGCGCTTTAAAAGAGACATACCAAGTGGGACATCGCGAACAAAAATCATGCCTTCTTTATTTGCTTTGGAAGCGCTTCGTTATCAAATAGTGCCTTCCGGAAGCACTTCTGGGTAAGCACTATTGTTTTCTGGGTATTGATAACATGAGTATCACTAAGAACATGTTTTTCTACGTCTGTAAATAATTTAATAATTTACTAAATTTAAAAACAAAATAAGAATTGCATCAAAACACATTTTAGTTTTACTTTTTTGCATATTAATCTGAATTCTTCTCATATGCATTTATTAACTCACGCGTTTGTCCACGGTTAGAGTAAAAGTTTTCATTCCAAAAATGCTAAAAATATTGGAAACGTTAATCAAAAACACTCTTACTTCCCTCCCCAAATCCTTTTTCGGGATCCGATACTTTGCAATAATTGCATTGCAAATTCAAAATTGAACTAGCTGATATATGGACATAAGTGGTCTAAACACAAAGGTCGATATTTACGCACACACAGAGAAATAAAGCGCCAACCGAACTTAAAAGTGTATTTTAATGGTAACAACTTATAAATTCAGTTAGTGCAACTTTATGTACATTAGATATCTTAATATTGTGGGTGTTGCAACTAAAATTTAGTTGAATTAACCGAATCTTCGGTTGTACTAAACCCACTGAAATTCGTAATAACCTAGTTTGAGTCGTAGTAACCTAATTTGAGTTGGCAAATACCTATTGTTTTTTTCTGTGTGCATGATCATGTATGGACAAATTTTTGACAAACATCTATATATACGTTTTCATACATTAAAATATATTTGTTCTTGGTTTGGACGTAGGAACACATATATTCCACATACAGTGCCCGACATAAGTTTTGGCACAGGTATTTGTATCAAAAGAAATGCTTCATTACGCTAAAAGTATTAGGAAAATAATTAAACATTTTCATCAAGATGTCAAACTTTAACTTCAAAGACCTAATTGTTAAAAAGAAAAATTTATTTTGTTTTCAAAACCCGAATAAAATAAAAAAGTCATTTGTTTAGTCAGTTTTTGAATGGACAAAGGTTTTGGCAAAGCTAGTTATTTTTATAATTTTTCGCTATTGATTTGAATTTGGGACTTTTTTTTAAACAGAGGGCTTTCTACAAATATTAGTTAGAAGCTGAATGAGTTTTAATAAAAAAAATCGGCGGTTGGTGACTTGATTTTCTAATGATATCTCAAAATCTTCAAAACATGTAATTTTTTACAAAGAAAAAAACTTTCGCTGAATACAGATATATACTGGCTAGAAGCCGTATTGTCAATTTCGAAAGTCGTTAGTAGCTAAAAAACTACAGAATGTGAAATATAAACTGCAAATGAGCCGTCCTTACAGAGTAAGAGAATGAAAACAAGCTGTTATTGCGAGAAAACTAGAGTCAAGCCCAAAAAATCTTCTGCAGATATTTTAAATGCTATTGATTGCATTGGTCGCATAACTACGTATAAACATATATGCACTTCTTCAGGCCTGTTCAATTTTTTTTTTTCTTTCAGTAAAAAATTTTTAAGTTGTATATCTAACGAAAGACAAGAGAAAAGATGGATGAGCTTAAATCATCCACACAAAAACATTTCAAACCGTTTATGGACCACAGTAGTGAAAGAAAGAATATTCCAGGTTTTCCACTTCAATATGACAGTAAAACAAAAATTTATTACTGAACTAGAAAAATATAATTTATTATATGTACTGAAACTTGGATTTAAATAGGTTGCTCTGTTGCGATAAATGTCGTCCGCTGGTTCTGTGGAACTGGGTTCATATGGTTGATGATGATAACAATTAATTTTAATGTACTCCAAGAAAATCCTAATAGTAGGTAATTTAAAGTGTACATTTTTATAAAATTTAATTTTTAAAAGATAATCATTCCACCAAAAAGACCAAAAACATTAAAGATTGGAGACCTTGCAACAAGCCACATACATATGTATATATGTGATCCAATCGCTAGCCGCAGACTTTTCATAGATCTAGCATTAAAGCACGGAATACTACAAAAACTCAATATTTGAAAAAAAAATTTATAAAAAAATAATATTTGAGATATTAGTGAAATATAAGCGCTAAATTTCACAAAACATATTATTCGGCTAATTCTCCATAATTTGTATGATTTACTACAAGAAAAAATAATCGAATTAGCACTTAATTAGCTTCTAACCGAAGGATGAATATTAGTGTGCCAAAATGTATGTCGACAAAATATAATTGTATTTCACTTGTTTTGTTAAATATTTTGGCAATCACAGATGCCTTCTTCATTTAAACATTGAGATAATATTTAAAACACGTGGAAAATATATAATAGTGTGATATTTTTAAAAGTCTTTGCGTTTTTTTTTTCAAGGAAAGAAGATTTAAATGAAGAAAACTAACTGTGCCAAAACTTGTGTCGGACACTGTACGTTAATATTTATTTCATATATGATCGTACATTAAGCTACATATCGCTCATTTACTTCAATAACGTCATAACTCAAAAATTTTGATTTTGTAGAAAACGAGTTTAAAGTTTTCAATTTACTCCCACCTTGAAAAAAAAAATAATAACATAATTTCTCTCAAGAGGTGAGAATACAAGATATCAATACGCCATTTTTACACAATATGATATGTTATGTAAAGAATAATTCTACGTCATTAACTCAAAAATCATGTTTTTAAGTTGTGACATTCTTAAAGTAAATGAGCAATTTGAGCCTATATGAGCATAAGTGAACATGTGTTTTTATTTTTAAACCGGGTTGCATAAAATTTATAAGCCCGAGTAATATTATAAAATATTACTTAATGTGATCCAGTTTTGAATAATTTAATATAATTAAGTATGGTAAGAGTCAATTTTACTTGATACTGTAATTTTTCGTAAAACTATATATTAAGTTGTATCTTACAATATGTTATATCATATGCTAGTAGACGGAAAATATATAATTGGATAGTCAGAATTATATTAAATAATATATGGGATTAAACAAAACAATATATTGCCCGATTTAAAAAAAAATATATATATTTTTAAGTTGTGGAAAAGTAACTTTTTGGTTTTGATATCCATATCATTCTATTCGAAATTTCAAAATCCAACTCCAAAATGTTCATTAAAAATGTCTATTGAAATTTTCTTAAACGAACATCACCATTTAAAATATCAAACTATAACAAACAAAAAAAAAAAGGAAAAGACCCTAACCACGTGCTTGATTACTAAGAAGACAAGAATGAAGCAAAATTGATGATTAATAGGTTTTTTGTTAAAGTTCTGCCTATTATGTAGGCTCTAGCTTTTCTAAAACTTCGGGTTCTGATGAGATCTTTAGCCAGATCTAAATACTAGTATCAACCTAGCTAATATGTTTGATTTGCTTTATTTTTGTAAATATACAGAGGTTGAAAGCTCGTTATAAACAAAAAACTAATATAACTGTAAAAAAAATTGATTGCTAAGATATAAAATTTAAATTTAACTTTTCGTTAAATTTAAATTGGACTCTTAATAATCGGACCATCTAGCCCCCTGTATTCAAATATAGTTTCACTGGATTGACTCGTATCGAATTATATCGATCTCAATGTAATATAATCCATTTATATACAATACGAACCACCATTTTTTAGAACAAATTGAATTTCAATTAGATATAAGGCAATATCATTTTTGTTTTTTAATCGGGAGGATAAAACTAAACGAAGTAGAATTTTGAAATTGCTTGCAATAACAGAGCGATATCCTGATACAAACGCCGACAATATCGTACTCAAATTTAAGATAATTTTTTGTAAATTTGTATTCATGATTTTAATTTGTTTCAAATTTGGAAAAATTAAGCCCACTATACGAAAAACTAAGGTCAATGATGTTAATAAATATAAAAACCGCGACATTAAAAAAAACAAATACATTTTTTTGCTAGATTTGGAATTCGATCATATAGGTCGTTTAAAACAGCCACGTTTAGTTATTTCTTGAAAGCCTAAAATTAGTTGGTAAAAGAATGATATTACATAATTTTATTTATAAAAAAATTTTAAAGATACAACCTTAAAGTTGTATAGTGTCATATATGTAGTGCCACCCCAGCCAGCAAATTTTTACTATTACATTCTTTTGAGAAAATGTTGCCAAGAATAATGCCTTCCTTCATTGAACAATTGCAAATCTCTGGTTAGTTGCTATATCTGCTCAAAAGAAATCTTAGTTAGCACACTTTCTTTTTAACAGTTTTTTTATTTTTTTATTTACAGTTATTTGCAAACTTTCCTTTCTTTGGCTTTGTTGTTATTTGTTGGTCTTTTTTTCATCAGTTTTTCTCTAGTGTCAACAGCTATAAATAGCTACAACTTAACAAAAAAAAGTTTTTATTTTAACTGTTAATGTCGAAGTTTTTCGACAAAGTTTATTTTTTAAAGCTTTGTTTTCTTTCGTAAAATTTATCATGTTTAAGGTTTGCACAACCATTTCTTGAATTTTCATTCTTTTTTTAGTTTTAAGGCATTTAGTGGGATATTTTATTGTTTTAAAGGCGCTCTGTTGGTTTTTAATTAAACAAAACATTTTCAATTGAATATTGTATATATTCAAGAATTATTCTGATAAAAATTGTTATTTTTAATACTTAGATTGTGTTAAATAAAAGTAAATTTACTAAAAAAAAAAGTTTGTAAAACAATTAGTAAAACTGTTTTTAATCTCACTTTACTATTATTAGACTAATTTTAGTAAAATTTTTTGTTATTCTTATTTTACAAGTAACTTGATTTGTTACCAGTTAATTTTGACTGCTAATTTAACTACAAGGTGGCGCAAAAATAACCTTCCAATGTTTATGGCTGTAATTTAAAAAAAAAAATGAAAAACTTTGATTCTTCTTGTGGAATATTTTTATTTGGTATTTTAGTTTTTTTTTACATCAAGTCGAGAATATGATGTCATGTAAATGGCCGCCACCACAGTTGATTGTCATTTGAGCCCTTTTTATGGCATTTTCCATCTTTTTGGCCAAAACTTCCGGCGATAGGTCCTCACATTCTTGACGGATATTGTCTTTAAGAGCTGCAAGAGTCTGAGGCTTGTTGACATAAACCCGCGACTTCAAAAAGCCCCACAAAAAGAAGTCTGGAGCGGTCAAATCAGGCGATCTTGCTGGCCAGTGCAAATCGCCAAAACGGGAGATTAGGCGCCCGGAAAATGCATCCTTCAACATATCGGTGTGTGCCGTTGCACCGTCCTGTTGGAACCACATGTTTTCCAATCCCAATTCATCAAGTTGCGGCAAAAAGAACTCGTTGATCATTGCTCTGTAGCGCTCACCATTCACAGTAACCGTTTGGCCCGCGACGTCTTCGAAGAAAAAAGGTCCGGTGACTCCTCCAGCGAAAACAGCACACCATACAGTGACTTTGAGCGGGTGTGTAATGGCTCTTCGTGGGTTACACGCGGATTTTCAGTGCCCCCAAATTAAATTTTGCTTATTTACGTACCCGCTAAGATGGAAATGGGCCTCATCACTCATGATTATTTTTGATGAAAAATCATCTTCCTCTTGGTGGTGATTAAGGATGGCTTGAGCGTATGTTACACGCGATTGGCGGTCAGCAGCTAACAGCTGATGCACCGTCTGGACTTTGTACGGAAACATCTTCAAAACTTGTACCAAAATTCGCTGTAAAGACCGTCGACTGATACCCATTTGCGTGGCACGTCGTCTGGTCGATGTCGACGGCGCTTCCATGAAATCCTCGGCTACAGCAGCAATATTCTCTGCAGAACGGCTACTCCGGGGTCTGCCACGCCTGGCAGCATCTCGTGTTGTGCCAGTCTCTTCGAGGCGAGCGGCTAAACGTCGGAGTGTTTCACCAGTAGGCGTTGGACGGCCAGGAAATCTGCGACGAAATTCACGTTGTGCCAAAGTCACCGACCGATTATTGGTCAAATAAATAGTCACCAATATTCCGCGTTCTGGAGCAGTGTAGCGTAACATTGTTTATTAACGTGTATTTCGCATGTGTTTACTACACAAATGTCAAAACAGAACTGACATTAGGGGCCAATCGCAAAATTTATAGCATTTTCTGATAGGAGGATTACTTTTGCGCCACCTTGTACATTAATTTGACTAGCTTTTGAAATTAGCAACAAAAAATTACTAATAATATAATTTTATTTCATCTAAAAATTATTTGATGGGGAAAAATTTTAAATTTTATTTATGCACTTTAGTATTCACTACACTCTGCGAAAAAAGTTTCATAATATTTATGAAACTGTTTCATAAATCGTTTGTCCTCAATTATTCATAATATTTATGTAGTTTTCATAAGTACTACGAAGAGTTACATAAAAATTGAAGGCAAAAGTTTCATAGATATTCATCACTACATACAAAAGTTTCATAAACTTCGTAAGAATAATTTTATTCAAGGTAAATTAAGTTTATTTTTTATTGATCAAATTAGTTTTTTTTTATTTTGGAATATAGAGTTTACAAAAAATTTTGATGACCTGGATTATATACAAAAATCGATTATTTTTTTTAATTTATCTAAACGGATCCTACTCCGTTGGATAATATAAAATCAAATAAAATTCCGAATATTCATTAAAATTTGGATACATCGATCCAAATTTTGATTTTCCATTTTAAATTAAAAATATATTACTTGTAATACGGTTTCTTTTGAAAAATCAAAAAAAAAAAATATGTATTTTAAAATCTGTAACATGAATTTAAAATCAGAAACTTCATATTAATTTTCGCTGGTGTTTTCTGATTCTTAAACAAAATTTACATTTAAATTATAAATAGTGGTTTTTTACTAAAAAATAACATTTCCTGAATATCATTTAATATTTTCTGCATATTATTTGATGTTTATATTATTAAAAAAAAAATTTGAATATATATAAATTAAAATTTTCTAAATTTTACTTGAAATTTTACCTGGACAATTTCCAAACTAAAATTAAATAAAACTTTCCAATTGTAGTAAAAGTAATATGACTACTAATTACTAATATTTTGTAAACTTTTTTTTTTTGCTGATTTTAGCAGTTGTATTTTTATTTTGCATAAATTTTATTAATATTTAGTTATCTTTAATCATTTTTTATACTAAATTAATTTCACTAATATTTAGTAAAAAATTTGGTTGATTCCCATTAAAAGTTTACTAAAAGTTTACTAAAATTTATTAACTTTTATTAAATTTTAGCAACTTTTAGTAATTTTTTTCAACTACTATCACTTTACTAAAAAATTACAGTCACGTTTTGCTAAAATTAGGCAAACGATCTGTTGTCCTAATAATCTGTAACAATTATTTATAACAATTACAGTTTTTTCTGTATGTTTTACAAACTTTTATATTTGAGTATAAAATTAACACTAGTGAACAAGTTATCGCACGCACTTCTACTAAACTTATTTTAAATAATCTAGAAGAAACAAGAGGAAACGTGTACGATCATAAAAAAGTTAGTAAGGGTTTTATACGCACACAGAGGAAAATTTAGATACTTGCCAACTGAAATTTGGTTACACATAATCGGTTATTACGAATTTAAGTCGGTTGGTACAACTGAACTTGCCAACTGAAATTTGGTTACTCATAATCGGTTATTACGAAGTTAAGTCGGTTGGTACAACTAAACATTAGTTTTCAAAACAAAGTTCCTTTAATTCAACTGAGTTCAACTTAGTTGCAACATCCAAAATATTCAGTAATATAATGTAAATATCATTGTATTAACTACATTTATAAATTCTTAACATTAAAATACACTTTTCAATTCGGTTGACACTTTATTTCTCTGTGTGCGGGTTCTAATTTAGTTGAACTAATTTTTTCTCTTGCTTTCGATTAATCAGTTATTTATACAAACTTATAAGTTATCTTATTTATCACAATGACAAATTTCATACGTATTTGAACTATTTTTTCAAGCTAAATTTTGCAGTCAATTTGAACCACAATTGTTTTCAAAAAATAACTTGTTTGTGTCTCCGTGTTGTATCTCTGCAGTCTTACTTGTAAATGGCATTATTTCTCATAATTTTTCTTTATAATCATTAAATAGGCGATATCTCGAAAACTAAGAGAGATAGAGAATAATCTAGCAAACAACATGTTTCTTAAGTATGCGCAGAAAACAGACCCGGTAGTAGCAACCACATTTGTTGCTAGTCGAATAATTCGGTTGTTGGAACTGAATTTTTCGGTTTCGACAACAATCTTTCGATTGAAACGACTGACTTTCTGGCACGACAATAGAATTTCGATTACGTCAACAGAAATTCTGTGTGCGTACAAAAAAATTTGATAGCACAACCGAACTATTCGATTGGCTACAAATACGTTTGCTACTGCCGAGTCTGTTTTGTGGGTGTACGCACAGAAAACAGATTCGTTATGCCAACCGAATTTTCTCGCTAACCGAATTTTGGTAGTTACACATACTATCACATATTCGGTTGCATCTTCTGAATTTAAATAATTTAAATGGTTAATATATTCATTACTTCCAACCGAATTTTGTAAAAAAATTCTACCGAATGAAAAAAAAAAACAATTTTTGATTTTTATTAAAAAAGTCATAAAAACGTTACTTAAAAACAACGGAGATAGAAATCCTTATCCGGAAAAAGAAATGTTAAAAGAACATCTACATGGCTAATTTATTAAAACTTTTAAAAATCTGCAAAAATTATGTCCAGTTTGTTCTATTTAATAATTTAGAAATCTTTGGTATAACATTGCATCTTGATTAGTACCACCCCATGTGACATCATTTAAATTTCATTAAAAATATATTTCTGAAAAAACGTAAAACGTTTTTATAAATGTACTAAATTAAATATTAATAAATTTACTTTACCTGATACATACATAAATTAGTCTGATTGCTGTATTTAATATCCCTTATTTACTTTTAAGCAAACTAATCAAAAATGCAGATAAAACTGAACATATTTTAATTATTACTTTATTATTGCATAAATTTAAAAACTATTTTTTCATTTTTTTATTTCACGCTTTAGATTCGTTTTATTAATCGATAACTCGGTTGCAATTTCCAAAATTGTTTAAATTTTTAAAGGTTTTTTTAAGAAGATACATTTTTTTTTTTTTTAACATTGCTCAGTATGATGACCAACATTCAGCGTACAATTATTAGTGAATAGCTAATTTAAAGTTTTGGTTGCAATTTCGTTACCACAATAAACCTTTAGTTTCAAATGCCAGTAAAACACGTTAAGCGTAAAAATTACAACCGTCGACTTGATTGCAAATATTTTAATAAGATACAAATTGGTTCAGAACTCCAATAATTGTGAAAAATATAATCAATATTTGATAGAAATTTATAATTATCTGTCATTCTACAAAAATGCTCTACAAAATACTCCAAAAATGGGAAACAACCCAGCCAGAAAAATACGAACGGCAAAGCATTGGCCCAGTGCTTTCAACGGTGGTATGAGCGTTGGCAGAGCGTTGTATTTCTGAAGATTTAAGTGATTTGCCAACCCCAAAATGATAACACCGGGCAGGGCTTGACCGTTCCTTTTTTAAAACGTTGGCAAAGCACTGGCAATAAGCGATTTGCCAGTACCAAAACCATAATTTTAAAACGTTGGCAAAGCTGTGGTAGAACAACCAATAAAGTGCTTTTTTAATGATAAAATAAGTGCTTTGCCAACCCAAAAATGATAATACCGGGCAGAGATTGGGCGTTTCTTTTTTAAAACGTTGGCGAAGCACTGGCAATGAGTGCTTCGCCAGAACCAAAATCATAATTTTAAAACGTTGGCAAAGCATTGGTAAAACAACTAAAAAAGTTATTAATAAATTATTAAATTAAATTATTTTTTTTTAAATTTTATTTTTATTTTTTAAAATAATAAAATTATGTAAATAAATAAACATACAAATTTAATTTCTGCAATATTTTTTTTCATTTCATTTATTTATTGTGGAGTATATTATAGATAGTTTACAATAATAATAAAATTAATATATACAAAGTTTAGTCGATTTTGACTTTTGAGTTTTAAAATTATGATAGATTACTTAAATTTTAACCAACTAATTAAGGAAAAAATTTACAAAAACCTTTAATATTAAAAGGAAAAAAAAAAATTTTTGGAAAGGAAGTGTAAAGATAAAAGAAAGGGAATTTAAGTGGGTAAAAGTGAACTGTTTAAGGACAGATAGAATTGATATGTTCATAAGAAGAATACGCACATCTATTAAAGAATTTTTCTGTAATAATATCTATTTTATCCGTAACAAGTTTGATATTGGATAGTGAGTGAAGACGTGAAGTTTAAAAGTAAGGTGGCAAATTATAAAACATTTTTAGCAACTTGTTCTGACAAACTTGTAACCGTTTTAAGTGGCAGTCAGCAGTGTTGCACCATACTGGAGCAGCATAGAATATTATTGCATGGAATATTACCTTTAAAATTAGGAGTTTATTTTCAATATTAAGATCTGATTTTCGGTTTATAAAAGGATGCATAACGTGTGTTGTAATATTTACTTTGTTTACAATATTACTAATATGTTCATTAAATAACATTTTCTTGTCCAGTATGACACCTAAATACTTAACGTTGTCCCTCCAAGTAACTTCAACCCCGTCAACTTTTATATTTGATTGTGGAAGAAAACAATTTTTCCTTTTCCTAGTGAAGAAAATTGCCTGGGTTTTAGAAGGGTTAACTAAAATTCTCCACTTTTAAAATATTCCGTAACTGAGTTAACAGAACTTGGTAGGTTGCTTATTAAATCGGAAGCAAGGACGTTTCAGCTTAAAATAGCGGTGTCGTCAGCAAAAATTGAAGAATCACAGCTTGTTAATGTTGGGAAATCTGAAGTAAAAATATTGTAGAGTATAGGGGACAAACACGATCCGTGGGGACATCCAGCTAAAATGTTGTATTCTACCGAAGATTGATTACCGACATAGACACAAAAAGACCTGTTCGTTAAGTAACTCCTAATAATTCTAATAGTTTGTATGTTCATGCCAATAGTGATCAATTTACAAATAAGTCCGTCGTGCCATACAGAGTCGAAGGCAGATTTTATGTCCAGTAGTATCATTGCCGTAGATTTTCCCTCGTTAAAATTGTCTTTAACTTTATTCCTGATTCGAACCAGCGGTTGTGTGGTATTAAGTTCAGCGCGAAACCCGAATTGCTGGGTGGGTAGAATGTTATTATCCTCAATAAAGTTAACAATTTTATCCTCTATAGCCTTCTCCAATATCTTGCTCATGGCATTTAGCAGACTTATTGGCCTGTACGAATCAGGACTTGAAGGGTCATTACTTGGCTTGGGAATGGCAATTATCTTTGATTTTTTCCACAGATTCGGAACATGACAGAATTTGAAACATGCATTGTAGAGACGTACGAGAATATCAATACCTGATCAATAGTTCTTTCAGGCATTTATTGGAAATTCCGTCTATGCCCGGAGATTTCCTGTTTCTTAATCCTCTAATAATACTTTTTATATATGAAAAATTTACTGTTTCAAGATTACTCACAGACGAGTTTTTTGAGCTTAATACTGACAGGGAGTTGAAAACAAATTGATCTGTGTCGGAATCTCTTAAGTTTGAAGAAACCGAGTGAATCAAAAGAAACTTTTGGCCAAGTACCTCAGCCTTCTGAGTGTTAGTGGTGTAGACATTTCCATTAAATTTTAAAGTTGGAGTACATTTCTTCTTCTTCCGAATAATTTTAGAAATGTTCCAAAACTTTCGAGAGGATTTATCTAAGCCTTTTAGGAAATTATTCCAGTTGGAATTCCTAAAATTAACTATGTTATCACGGATAACATTATTTAAGAATGTAATCTGAGATTTAAAAACAGGAATTCTGTACCTAATCCAACATCTTCTAGTCTTATTTCTGAGCGTAATTAAATTAATAAAATGTGGTGGTAGTCGCTTTACAAAAATATTTGAAACCCTTTTTTTTGGGACACTGAATTGAACGGCGTTTTGCAACAGAGTTGTGAAATCTGACGCAAGTAGTTCAATGTCATCAATGGCATTTGCAATAGGCTAAAAGCATTATCACTAATAAATCTCCTAAATGACCTCCATCTAGCATTGCCATAGTCGTGCTTTAAGTTGTATGTAGCGAGATATCTAGAATTGAATGTGGTATGAACAGGCAAGTGATCAGAACCTAGGTTGTTAAGGGTAAGAGCAGCGGAAAGTTTGTCAGTAACATTTGAGATGAAGAAATCAAGGACTGAAGCATGAGCTCTGCTGTTAGAAGGTACTAGTGATGGATCAGAAGGATATACGATACCGAAATTGTTAGTAGATATTAAATCATATAGAATGTTTCCCCAGCAGTTCGCACGAATGCAACCCCAGGATTGGTTTCTACAATTGAAGTCACCTCCCAAAATATAATGTTCTCTAATCCTGGCAAATTGTTTTAAATCCGACCTAAATTGGGTTTTTTGATATCAGAAGGTCCAGGGGAACCCCCAGGAAAATAACAGCTGTAAATATGTAAACTGGTGTTGTCGGAAAGTTTGATTTTAATACCTATATTTTCAATTAGTACTGTATTTAAGACAGGCAAAAGTTCATGTTGTATAGATTTGCGTATTAAGATTAGTACACCGCCTCCTCTAGAATTTTCACGGTCCCTACGGTAACAAGAAAATTCTGGGTGAACCACTGAAATTTTATTGTCTAGCCACGTTTCGTTCACTAAACCAATATCGACAGTTTCACGTAACCTAAAATCAAAAAATTCATAGAGTTTATTGCGAATACCTCTAGAATTTCATGTTATTATATTTAGTTTATTATTCATGACAAAAATTTAAATGCTAAATCTGTAACAACATTAAATTGTTCTCTTTTGGTTTTACAACTACTCAATTTTTCAATTAACTCTAAGGTTAATGAGTTAAGTTCCCCTAAAGAAAACAAATCGTTAGATGGGGTATGTTCGTTACGAACAACACTAGCAAAAGAAGTGAAATTTAGAAAAGTATTACCATTAACATTAGGTGAATTGTTAGTGTGAGAAATAGTATTATAAATATTATTATTATTAACATTACGACGGGAATAACGGTTCCTTAGTCCTACGCATGATGCTCTGCTACGACAGTCTTTATCCGTAGATTTATGATCACGGTGTCAATTAGCGCACTTTATAACATTTGAAGTACAAGATGACGTTGAATGTGGCCCAGCACATTTAGCGCAAAATGTTTGTACTTTGAAGTTGTCTGATCCGTGGCCATACATCTGGCAGTTATAACATTGTGTTATTTTATTGGGAAATTTGGATTGGTAGTTCCATTTCACACGGATATAGTTGATATTGTTGTATTTATTTCGTAAATATGCTAAACTTACTGAACCTTTCTTAAGATAAACCACATACAGGATAATTTCACGGTTGTTATCTGTCTTTCGGTAGACGGATTTGACATCTGAACATGTTAGACCTATGTTGATGAGTTCCGATTTCAACTTCATTGGATCCATTTTGTCTAACCCAGATAAAACTACTTTAAATTGCCTGTTGTTTTTTGGCGTAAAAGAAAAATATTCCATTTTATTATCTGCTAAATACTTTGTAGCAGAGTTGAAGTCATATTGAACTTCACAAAAAAGTTTGTGTCCAATTGAAATCTTCCTAATTGAATATTTTGTAATTTTTCATTCCTTACAAAGTTTATGAATATCTTCAGTATTAATTTTCAAGATCGTTAAAGGTGAAGTTCGAGGCTTCACAATAGTGGAAACACCCATATTATCAGCTGTTTTTTCATTATCTGGTAACGCTTGAAGGGGATGGTAATAATTACTGTAACCAGCACGTTTAGATGTGCTGGCAATAACATCAGCTGCTCGTCTCTTTGTCGAACTCATGTTCGAAAGAGAGAGTACGGCAATACAACTCTCAGAGCGGTTTGTAATTTGTCTCCCCGGAACAGCAGCACAAAACAAACCACAAGAAAGTTTTAAATGACAATCAATACGAGCAAAAAAAATCAAAGTAGTGCTGTAGAACAATTGCAAAAAAAATATATACCGAAATGTTTAATAATAATCTCGATGCGTAATCTGATGTTGTAACGTCAAACAATCAAGAGAGACTGATTTCTGCAATATAAATTGAAATAAACTTCAATTAAAAAACATTTGTATTCTGACTGAATTTGTAATTTTTCAATGAGAAAATTGCAATTTATAAAAGGTTTTCTTTTAAAATTAGGTAAATTCAAATTTTTAAATTAAAAATTGTGAAATTTTCGAAAAAAAAGATTGATTTTTTTATATTTGAAATAAGAAAATTTATAACTCAAATTGATTATAAATTTGAAAATTTAATTTTTAATTAAATTAAGAATACTAGATATGAAAACGAGATTTATTTATGAACTGTATAGTCGTACTTTGTAATTCACTTAAGTAAAGAGTTGTATTATTTCTTATTGAATGATTTTGGTAATTTGAACAGAACTCATAATAGGCTTGCTTCAGTTAAGTTAATCACAAAAAACTGGATATTTTTTTTAGTACGATTTTTTTACTATAATTTTACTAAAGAAAGAAATTTGAAAATAAATGTCTTAAGTAAATTTGGTGCTCTATGTTTATAACGTTATAAACATAGCACTTTTGGCCAGCGTTGGGAAAGCGTTGTGAACAAGGGCTGTTTTTATTATAATAAATATATATAAAATAATTTCTGGCTGAGAACGATCCAATCCAAAAGAGCCCGAATGTAGAAAAAAAAGAAAAAAAATACATGTCCACTTACACTTAATTAGACTTATTATATGTGAATTTGGTCGTTACCAGTATACACACCCATATAAAGAACCCTAAAATTAGTATATTTTTACAACAATAACATTAAGACAAAATAAAAAAAAAAAAACAGTAGCGGCGGCTGCTTCGCTAAAATCGTTTTCCATCGATACCATATTCAAGTATGATTGCTTAAGAAAAAGTACCAAAAAAAAAATGGATAATATTTGACCCCACTTATTAACCCTTAAACATTCAAGATTGAACATAAGAAAACGTATATCCTAAACTTTGATTCTCTACAACATACCCGAGTTTCTTTAAAACCGGTGTGTAAGCGCTGGGCGGATTCCCTTATTAGACTCAAGTCTCTTGGAAACTGTTTTTAAAATTTAAGCCTAGTATGTGATGTAGATTTCGAGTTTAATGGAATTGTTTTTTATTTTTACTGATAATTGGATAATTTTGCAGACATTTCCAAGAAAATTGTTGATTATTTTATTAAATATAAAATTTTATTTTTCCATTCCAAGGAACTTTTTTGCATTTTGTAAAAGTCTTTCTGTACAAAGAAAAAAGTTTAAATATTAAAAAGCATAATATATGTTTAATGTTCATTTTTAATTTAATTCTGTTAATAAGTTTTTAAATTATAACATTATCATACAAAAAAATATTTATTTATTGCTTATGAATATTTCAAAATGTTTTCTTTTAATAATCTCCCTACTCTTATGCGTTAAAGTTGAAATAAAATATGATGGGGGGGAAATATAAAACAAGTGTTTTATCCAAACACTATCGTAACTACACTAAGAAAAAATGGAAAATTGTAATGGACATTTATATGGAAAATGTTGCCGTCATTACGGGCAATTTAACTATTTTGAGCACTGCGGTTTTTGTGCGAAATTTAGCAACACATGCCTGCTGAACTGTATTAAAATGAAATACTTAGAATAAATTACTACTAAATTTTTCTAAAATTTAATTAATTCGCAATTTAAAATTAGTTTACTAAAATCAGAAACAAATTTTTATTGGATTTTGGTACATTTAATAGAAACTCACTGAAAAGAAAAGTTAAATAAAACTATTTTAATTTGAACTAATATTTTTTTTCTTCTTTAATTGGCAATATTATTAGTACACAAAATTAGTACAAAATTCAGGAATTCGTAAAATGAGAATAGCAGAAAATGTTACTAAAATAAAAAAGTTTTGCAAAAATATTACTAAAAGTTTGATTGAAAATTGTTTGTACTAAATTTTTTTCCTCAGTGTATCGACATTATATTGTTGTTCTTTGTGTTGTTGTATGCTCTTTCTCAACTTTTGTTTCTTAATATTGCCTTGTGCAATTAACATAATCTTTCATCTTGTGCTGTGTGGCGCGTTGCATCAAGGCTTAATATGCATTAATGCTAAAAAGAAGTGTTAATGCTTTATTACCAAGCTCCCTCTTAATTTAAAAAGGATCTTATGCTGCGTTGTGTGTGTGTCTTTATTTTTTACTAATAAAGAAGGTACAATATTGTAGACTCAAATTAAAAAGTTTGTAAAATGCATAGAAAAAACTATAATTTTAGAGAAAAATTTAAAAGTAACTTTCGCTTAGTAGGAAGAATTAGTAAACTTTACTAAAATCACCCTTTGTGATGGGTTGTGGGGGGGGGGGGGGGAGGTTGATGATCGTGCTATATCCCCCACAAACCGTTTTAAAAATCAAAGTTAAATGAAAAAGGTTTGCGCATTCCAATTTTTTCTGGTCGCCCTAGACCGGAACGGATTTTCGGCTTCACTCAGTTTCTTATACAGTTTCTTGTATAATTTTAAATATCGTCATTGTATTAGAAAGGTTTTGTTGAAAAAATTATTAGAGTTTAAATATATTTCCAAATCTAAAATAACTTTGAACCGAAAATGGTAAACTTTTTTATAAAGGTTGTAAATCGCTTTTCGAAATGATATAGAAAAATATAAAAAATGCTTTAAGCTTTCTTTTTTCAAAATTTTAGTAAACAATTTCCGTTTTATAAAAATCCAAGTTCAACAAGCTTTAGTATCGGCTTTTTAACATTTTTATCATCAATGTTTCGAAATTACCCCACAATATGTGTGATAACAAATTTAAATAAATACCCAGCAAAAAATAGTGCTTTCAAAAAGCGCTAGTGGAAGGCCTTCTTTGAACCCGAAGCGCTTGCTGAAGGCCTTCCAGAAGGCATGATTTTTGTTCGCGATGTCCCACTTGGTAGGTCTCTTTTAAGCAGGTAAGAAGCGCTTAGATCACATGATAGAAGCTCTTCCGGAAGAGCTTCCAGAAGCGCTTCCCGAAGTGCTTCCAGAAGAGCTTCGAGAAGCGATTCTTCCTTCAGGGAAGCACAATATAATGCCTTCCAGAATTGCTTCATAGAAGGCCTTCTTTACTGCTTCATTGCATGCCTTCTTTACTGCTTCTTTTCTTGCCTTCTTTACGGCTTCAAAAGAATGCCTTCAGGGAAGCACAATATAATGCCTTCCAGAATTGCTTCATTGCATGCGTGACGGCGAAGCGCTTCTTTTGAAGCACTGAAAAGAAGTTACTGCTTACCAAATCAAAATTATTTTTTGCTGGGTAGATTTAAAAAAAAATGTTGATGTATAAAAGTTTAAATATTTCGATTAGGAAATGCCTCATAATCGGCGAAATAAAATAAATGCCAGAAAATTTAACATAAAATTTAAAATTAGGCAATAAAATTTTAATTTAAAAAACCGGAAAGAATCAAAAGCATTATATATTCCTGAAAAAAAATACTTAAAAAACAACGAAGCTAAACACTTTATTTTTTTAAAGCCAGAAAATCTTAATAGAAATTTACACTAGCGATAGAAAATTAAAAATCCAAAACGACAAAGTCTTCTTCTCTAGTGATGACATTTCTAGAAGAAAAAATTCCAGAAATTTAAGAGATTGCACTAAAAAAGGGCTTTAACAAAATTTTATTAAGGTGGCAGTGTCATTTGCAACCTTAATAACAAAATAACATTTTAAAACAAAATATGTCTGATTTTGGCACGCAAGAAGAAAATGAATTACAACGGCTGCATCCCGACCTCGCAAATTTTTTGGATATGTTGTTCAAGGATAAAAAAGGGAGACGTACTTTTTTTAGCTGCTCAATCTCACGTTTAATGGTTAAAAAGTGGTGTTAAAAATTAAGTTGTTTTTGGTTTTGAAAATTGTCTGTAACTCAAGAAAATTTGATTTATTTGTATACAGATTTAAAGTATTTAAAAAAGTAAAAATGATGATACCCATATTGCCTGTATGTAAATGTACCACTTTTGGCTCCGTTTTTCAAAAACTAAGCTTCATAAATGAAGTACGACCATAGAAATAAATGGTGTCATTAATTTCGGGTTATATCGTTAACTTCTTTACGTTTGATTTTGAATTTAGAAGATTGTCCTAAGATTTCTCGAGATAAAGCCACCCCGCTTTTTTGCATTTTTTTTTTTGTTATACAAAATAATTGTTCAGATTAACAAAGAGTGACTGAATGATGTTGCAGTGTTCGTCTGACTCCCTGTGAGCTCTGGATTCCCAAATTTGTGTGGCATACTGCTTGCCACGCTAACAATATGAGCCATGGCACCCATGGGTCTTCTGTAAAAATTTCCAGATCAAAATAAAGTTTATATATATCCTCCTCTTCACTATTGAAAAATGAAACCTTGTATTCCTTAAGGGTAAAATAAATAAATAAAATAAAATTAAATTCCCTTATAAATTAAATTCCCTTATAGCCCGTTTGAGTGGCAAAAAGATAATGACAAAAAGAATGAAGAAGAACAAAAGCTACAAAACTGAAGTCATAGCGACATAGATAGAAAAGTATTCGGTATTTGAGTGTCTAAACTTCTCGTCAGAGATAGGATGACCTACATATGTGAACAATAACTAAATTAACCCTTAATGGGCAATCTTGAATTTGATCGGTTTCTGGTGTTTGTGTTAAGTTTTGGGCTTTGTGTGTTCTGACATATGTAGTAAAATTGTATGGCAAACATTTTTGTAGAACATTTCATTTCCGCCCTCTCTCTTTTTAGGTCCGGTTTTTACTATTTGTTAGAATAGAGCCAAAAATTACCATTATATGGGGGGAGTTAAAGGGTTAATATGTTCCACAAAAATATTTCCCTTAATATTTTCTACAAAGTCGCTAAACACACCCTACACCTCAGATGTAAAGACCACATTGTTTCGCATACCGATATGCGAACTGGCCAAAGGAGGGAAACTTTAACGACCCTAAAATAAAATTCCGATGTGATCTTTCAAAACGCCGACACACTTATATTTTTTTGATTTCCTTTAACAGAATTCATTGTCAGATCACCATATTTTTTTTCGTGTTGTAATGTATTATTTATTTTTATATTTGTTCTATTTCAGATTATAAAAATTTTCAATTTGTTAAAACAACTTTTCGTAGCTGAAAAGAAAATTAATAAAAATGTTTTGCTAATATAGATATTGTTTTTAAAAATTATATTACAACAAACACTACCTTTAGTGATATACAAAGTATATTGATATGTAAAAATTGGTGCTCTTTAAAAAGTTTTGGTTTTATGATTATTTTTACCAAATCAGCAGATTATACACAAAAGCAGACAAAATTGTAATGTAATGTATGTAATGTTGCGGCTTGAGTTAAGCTAATCATGGTTCTCTTATTTCGAAGGATTAGGGTGTTGCTTATGAAACAATTGTATTGTCTATCAACAAGAGTATCAAATTTTTTTAAAACCAACAAATAAAAACCAATATGATAATATCATATTAGATTTTGGACTTGCGGTACAACAATATACTAACTAAATTTTTGAGAGTGTTTGGTAATTTTAGCAACTCGGGTAAAAAACTTATGATTTAGTTATCTGCAATTAGCAACGAAAATTGGTAAACAAATTTTAATTTGTGAACACAGAATAGTAGAAATTTTTGTAAAAAAAAAAATTGTATATACTGTAAATTGGTATATAAAATGTGTATATAATTGTCCTACTAACTTTTTTATTTGAGTGTACACATAGATACCATATTTTTGCTTATAGTTTATCTTTCATTCTTATAGTCAATATAACAACATAAGCCTTCTTAATTAACACATTATGCTAAAACAGAAAATTAACATGTTTAACAGTATTTTGTATTAAGTTGTTCTGTTTAAAAATTCGTAATTTTATCTCATTATAAAACATGAAAAAAGTTCAATTTAAAAGGTTTTATTTTTCCATTGAAAAATTGAAAATTTTAAAAAACATGTTGTTGGTTGTTCTAAGTTTTAACATTAATTGAAATTAATATTCTGTGAATAAAATTTATTTTAGAAATAATGGAAACTTTATTAATGAGCAGGGCTGCGACTTTCATGAAAATTGTAGTAGACCATAATCGATTTTGACAAAATTATTTTCCCAATCAAAGAATTTCCAACAAAATGGCAGCGATTAGTTGTTGTAAAAAATATTTTATCTGATCAGATGTAAAATAATATGATTGCATATAATAAGATATGATTAAATATAATTAGATATGGTGCCAGATCTGGTCATATATGCAAAGATATGGCACTTGTGATGCACTTTATGGCCACATCTGAGCAGATCTAGTACCAGATCTGAACGGATCTGAAAATTGCATCATTTTCTTTTTCAGATATGAGCAGATCTGGTTATATATGATCAAATCTGATGGCAGATCTGTTCATGTCTAAAAATATTTCATGATCTCTTTGTCCAGATCTGGTACCAGAACTAAGCCCTTTGTGTCGTTTGCAAAAGCACCAAAATAAAAATGATAATATTGTTTTATTGATCTAAAAAAAGTGCTAACATTTTGTGTTTGTGTTTGGGTTTCCGTGTTTTTGTTGTTTTTATTTCATATACATATGTATGTACAGAAATTTCAAATTTTCTTTTTATTGTGTTTGTTATTTTGTTTATTTTTAAAATGTAAGGACCTGTCAGTAGATAAAGGTTGCATTAAATTAGTGGATGAAGAAATTTGTTTAATTAATAAATAAACATTGCAAGGTTTTTTTTTTAACCAAAAACAATTGATCTTGAACTTGAATAATCGTGCTCACAACATAATTTATGATAAAAGTATAACATTTTTATTTTAAATTACAGATTTCCAGGCTCGCTAGAACAAAAAAAGCCAAGTTTCAAGGAAATCCCGAAACAGAATCAAAATCCCTAAGATTTCCGCATTACAAATTGTTACTCGCTAAAATCCCCTTAGACAACAAAAAATCACCTTAATCTAGGGTGCAACACTGCTTTAGTGAATGGCAAGAGTAACACTAGGCGTATGATTATTATTTGCATGTTTTAATAACACTCATACGCAATGATGTTCCCATATCATTGCAGTGTTATTGAGAGAGTCCACAACAGGGATGATACATGGGTTTTTAAAATAGTATCAACCAGCATTAATTAAAAAATAAAAGCACACTATATACAAATTTATTGGTATATGAAAATAAAGCTTAGCTGTTGCTTACAGAAATTAAAAAAAAAAATCCAATGTCAAACATTTTTACGCTTATTTTTTTCGTTTCTCACGTTTTTTTTTTTTTTTTTGGTTTCGCACAATTTTCTTGTGAATTCAATCGTTGCAATTTATAGCAAATCTTTCATCTTGCAATTTTATTTTCTAAAGATTTTTATTATTTCCTTTTCTCAAAAATTTTCAAAGTCGGAATTGAAATTACTTAAAACCTATTAATACGTTGCGCTTGAATTCATTAGTTGGTTGAATCGATTAATATAACTCAAATAGAGTCGTTTGCAATTAATCGCACTGAACAAATTTATTTGATTGAGTTTAGAGTGATTGGTTTTAAAAGAATGCATTGTTCATATACTAAATATTGAAATAAATACTCTTATATACACAGAAATAATAATCTGCATTATATTAACGAGTTTTTGCATAAAAACGTTGAAGTTGCATTGAAAATCGTACATTGAACTTTCCATTGAATTAAACCTTGGCACATATAAACAGATCTTAAGAGACGTTAAAAGTTCTCATAAAATTTTATGAAAATTTTTATTTATTTTTTATTAGATATTCTATTTGTTCAATAAAAAAATTGCATTAGGAAACTAGTTTCAAGAAAAGAAATTTTTCGTTCACTTTGCGAATAAAAATTCTATTAATTCTCTCTGTTTAGAAGGTTTGGTATAAATGTTTTTTTAAAAGCACCAAGAAATATAATATATAAATTGTTGAATAGTACTAAAGATTCATATGAGTACTATGGTAATTGTGAGATTGAAATAGTACCACAAAAAACATACCATTGTACTAAGTTTATCATTCCTGATCCACAATTGCTTTAAATAACCAATCAGAAAAATACAAAATAATAAATGATAATTTTTTATAAGAAATAAAAAAAAAATCATCATTCTATTACTATTACTACATGTAATAAAACGACTAACCCTACTTACAAAAGCTGTAGTTATCATGTGTGCCCTCCTCTACATTTACTTATGAACACATAATTTGTTTGCTAGCTTTTGTATTTTTTTATATTATTCCGGCGACCAAAAAGAACTGTTAGTTAAAAAAAAAAAATATCACAAAAAATGTGAAACAAATGTTACTTTTAAATAGTACACTTATATAAACAAAGATTTTACATGCCAAAATATTGCAATCTTGCAAATATTTAATATTTATAAGGTTTTTTGACTCACTCATAAAATTCCAGTTATAATTTTGATTTTTATTTTAAAATAATTTATAAGAGTTCTTTATTGATGTTTCAAGCAATAACTTTTTAAAATTGTAAATCAAATACAAATTAAAACAAACCTGAGTTGTGGTACATACGTTGATGAAATATGTGGATTATTTTGCATTTATTCAACAGAAAAAATAAGTTACTTACTAACTGGCAATATCAGGATACTTTAACTGATGCGTCTAGTTTTTCCCGAGATTTTAATTTAAGTTCGTTTATCACTAATATTGTAAAATAATCCCAAAATAATTTTTATTATTATTGAAAACCTAAAGTCATGTTTTTGAAATGTATTTTTTGTTAATTTGAAAATGTAAATCATACAGAGCCAGGAAAATAAAATTAAAAATTTGTGAAACTGAAATGGTGTTGAATATTTAACAATCCATAGATTACGAAGCATTCCGAAAATCCTTCCCACTATTGAGTTTATGTGGTTGGACCAAGTTAATTTAGAATTGAATATTACTCCGAGATTTTTCGATGAGTCTACGAGTTCGATAATATTATTGTTTATGGAAAGCTGAAGATCATTACTTAAGGTTCTTTTACTTTTTGACAGAAAGATGCATTTAGATTTTGAAAGATTTATGCTTAAGCCATTGGCAACAGCCCAGTTGTGTATATTGGCTAAATCACAATTAATATTTTCTACGCATAGATTTATTTCATTAATAGAAGTACTGTTGTAGATTTGGACGTCGTCAGCATACATTTGCACCTTGCTGTGTCTCATTACATCTGGTAAATCGTTTATATATAAACAAAATAAAAGAGGGCCTAGTATAGATCCTTGCGGAACTCCTTTTTTTACATGGAGAGCTGTTGAGTACCTTCCGTTAAAACTTACAAGCTGCGATCTGTCAGTGAGATACGACTTAATAAGCTTGCATGCTGAACTAGAAAAATAAAACATTTTCTCAATTTTCTTCATTAGTATTGAATGATCTACAGTGTCGAAGGCTTTACTATGGTCTAACAGAACTAAGAATGAAACCATGTTTTTATCAAGTTTAGCTCTTAAATCCTCAATCACGTCCGTTAGCGCTGTTATGCAGCTTCTGCCCTTCACAAAACCAGATTGGAAATCGGATAAGAGTTTATGTCGACTAAGGTAATCTTTAATCTGTCTACTCGTGAGATTTTCCAATACTTTTGATAAAAATGGAAGGATCGCAATAGGCCGAAAATCATTGTTTTGCTTAGGAATAGGAATAATCTTTGAATGCTTCCATACGTCTGGAAAAATGGATTTTGTGAGGATTGTGTTAAATATATGTGTAATAAATGGTAAGAGCTTTTGTATAATGGCTTTACAAAATACTGGATTCATTTCGTCCAAACCAACTGCATTCGATTTTATAGTTGAAAGGCTTTCAAGAACTTCACATTGGTCAACACAACGGAAACAACGGGGTAAACCACGATTGATGTTTGCCCTTAATTAAATTAGTTTTCATTGGAACACAAGTATCTAATAATTGTTTAACATTGTCCTAAATAAACAGCAGTTGGTCGTTAACATCATCAAAAGAGTAAATCTGATCCTAACGGATGTTTTCTATATTTTGGTTTAAAGTTGTGAAATCAATATTACGGAAATCACGATAGGTATAAGAGGTATCCTCTTTTTTTACACGGGTATCATATATATTGAATTGAAAGATTCAAAAAAAAATTCTTGAAACTTACAAGAGTTTTTTCATTACAATGAAAATGAAAATTATTCAAATTCGAGGCCATACTCTATATTTCTTTATTAGGATATTGGCCTAACAAATAATCTATAGAGTTTTTTGTTTTCAAATATATTATTTGACCCTTTCAGGAATGTGTTGATAGATCTATTTCGGGAATTTTCTAGGTTCCCATCATCAGAACACGTTTTGAAAGAGGTGACAATCCCATGCCAAACATCAAACATTCATATAAAATAGTTTACTCACTACATGAGAACTAATATATGAGCTTGAAGTTAAAGATTATAACCACTGATCATAAAATAAATTGAAAATTTGTTTGTTTCATGAAAGCTTAATTCTTTGCTTTTCCAAAACTGTTTAAAATTTTGAAATCGGTCAAAAAATGTGTTAGTTAGAGGTACGAAAGTGCTACGACCTACCCTAAAACAGTTTTTTGAAAATAACTCAAAATTTTGAAGGTGTTTCAAAATTTTTGAAAACTGTTTTTGTATGTCCTCATCTAGGCCTACAACCCCCCACTAGGTCGGTTTTCAAGTTCTGACAAAAAGTGTTTTTTTGTAGCAGGGTGTTATTTACATTAATTGTTTATTCTACCATAGAATACGGCTAGAAAGTTATTTGGCTATTTAAATTCCACACAAACATTAAGTTTTTATCGAGATACACACCCAATTATTTGACATTATCGCTCCAACGAACACGTTCCCCAATAATCATCAATTGGCTTGTGGGATAAAAACAAGACTTGCGTTTTCGACTAAAAAATTCAGCTTGGGGTTCATCCTCATTAATTTTTATTCTCCATTTATGGAAATAGCATACCGAATGGTCAGGTGCGCACTGTAATTCGTTTTCTATAAGTTGACTGAACTCATGCGAAAAAATAGGAAATAATAAGTTCAATACTCGCTGCTACTTCCCTAAGTTCGGAATCCTTTTGCTGTTACTCATACAAAACAAAATACTTAATCTTATATCCCCATTTTAAAAAGCATCCACTTCAAAAACCCCTTAAAAGAGTGTCCGCTACTAGATTCGAATCATCACGTAGGTACATAATATCGTGAGTTAACTGCGAAATGTATTCAAGATGTCTTGTCTGTCTCGGACTACGCTCTGTCTTACTATTTATCGCAAAAATCAACGGTTTATGCCCATGTAAACACAGAACGATTTTCCTTCCAATATGTCCCAAAAATGTTTAATGTTCAAGTACGAGGGCGGCTCAATAAGTCCGTGACTTTTTGAATGAAACACAGTTTTTTTTTGCAAAAAAAAATATTATTTTTCAACATAATCTCCTTTTAGCTCAATACACTTAGTCCAACATTTCTCCAATTTTTACATCCCTTCAAAAAAATAGGATTTTTCGAGGTCTATAAAATAGGCAGTTCTTGGCCGTATGGGTTCGTTTTTTTTTTTTAAATCTCGTTAAATCGGTCCAATCAGTTGGCATAATATTCGTCGTTTATTGTGTTTCTCTTTTGAAGGTAATCGATGTGGATTATCCCGAGAGCATACCAAAAAACTGTTGCCATCACCTTATTGGCCACGATTACGTTTATGGTCAATTGAGAGCAAACGCGGCACCCATCTTGCAGACAGCTTTCTTAAACCCAACTGATCATTTAAAATCGAAACCACACTGCCATATGAAATGCCTATGGCATCAAGAATCTCACACACTTTTACTCTTCGATCGGCCAACACCATATCGTGGATTTTTTCGACATTTTCGGATGTATTGACCTCAATTGGCCGTCCAGAACGTTCAGCATCATTTGTTCTTGTGCGACCACAACGAAAGTCAACAAACCACTTTTTTACTATTAAAATCGATTGTGCGGAGTCCCCATAGTACACTCACAATATTTTTTACTTAAAGACTACTGAATCAACACATTAAATTAACTGAAAATCAGTTGAAAACAGGACTACTTACTTGTATTTTTTAGTTTATTTTCTACTGTTGAAAATTTAATTGACAAAATCGATAAAAAAAACAATAGATTGTTTTCGTTTATTTCAATATTCAATATAATATAACAACTTTTTGTTTTCAATAGAAATTTTTAACTGAATTTTTTAACCGAAAGCCTGTTTTTTTTTTTTTGTTTATTGAATAACAGACAGAAATTTAAGAAATTTATTTCTTTGGTAATTTAACTGCATATTTCATTAAAACAACTTTACCTATTAAATTTTTGAATAACTGTTGAACTTTTATGGAAAAGTTCTTGTGAGTGTATATATCTGAAAGAAAAAAACATCCCTGAACTATTGAAAGAGAGCATTCATTCACTGTTTAAAATGCTTTTAAAGGAGTTATATATTCACTCCATCCGCCCAATAACACGACAATGTTAAAATCATTAATGATTCATCTAAGCTTGCACCACATCCGAATCACCAGATGTGATGTTTTTTCTCCTACTTGTTCAGCTCTTATATTGCTGGCTATAAATTGAAACATGCTAAAAGTTATACCCCTAATATATATACAATGCTAATATCGTTTAGTTTATGTTGTATTATTGCTTCTTCTTTTTTATCAATTTTAATTTTGGCTTTTATACATATGAGGTTTACTTTTAGAGGAAATATGATAGTTTTTTATTGTGGCCATATTAAATTTATTCAAAATATTTTGAAAATAATAAATTATTTACATTAATTGTCTACTTTACCATATAATACGGCGAGAAAGTTATTTGACTATTTAAATTCCATATAAGAAACATTAAAATTTCATAATCTTTTCCATATATGGCGGAAGCCTCCTCAATCCTCTAACTTTTTATTTGAAGTTGTCAAGCTAACGTGAAATATGGTGCTATGAGACACAAGTTCACCTTTTGACGACCGAGCTTAATCCGCTAAATAGATGTTAGTGAAAATTCGTAAAGCGTTTGGCCTGTGACTAAAAATAAATTTTGTGCTGCTTTTGGCGCTTTATTGTTCCCGCTATTGGAGAATTATTACAACAAAGCTAAAATATTAATAGACTATCGCTTCTGAATGGGAAAGATTTTGTCTAAATTTTATTTCTCTAATTGGTCTTAAATTATGCCTAAATGGTCTTAGATTATTCCTAATCCAAACTTAATACTGAATTTTTACACACAGACAACGATTCAATTAAAATTCTATCAAATCCAATAAGATTCCTAGCAATCTAAAACGAACATAATAAATATTTTGTATTTAAAATATATTTTTTACATTCACTAGTGATAGAATTGCTTAAAATAAATTTAATCGGTGGTCTGAACCAATAATGAAAAAATAATTGTTTTTTTTTAACGATTCCATAATCACAATTACATTCAAAATAGGAAAATATTCATTGTTCCAATTTTACTGCTTGCAACAATTATAAGTCAGCAGTAGTATTTGGGGTACGGGAATTCCTGGAGAGAGTTAAATTTACTAAGTCAAATAATCAACATTTCTTGGCAAATAAAAATACTGAGAAATAAAATATCTCTGCATTATCTCCGTTTTCCCGGGAACTCCCTAAGCAAATTTTTGCGGCAATTTCCGGGAAAATTTTTCAAAATTGCAGAGTCTTCATATTGACAAAAGATTAACATGGAGCACTCACATTAAAGCTCAAATACGTCTCAACTAAGTCTTGAATCGAAAGTATTAATATATATAAAACATTCTTAAGCCAGTATGGACGTATGGCATACAGTTGTGGGGAACTGTTAGCAACTCAAATACTGAGATATAACAATGATACCAAAATAAAACATTAAGGTCAATTGTCAAAGCTCCAAAATTTGTATCAAATAAAGCTATACATAATGATTATTTGTTCCCAAGGTTAAAGATGAAATCAATAGATTCTGCGAAAATTATCTAGAAATACTAATAATCACTGCAACCCATTGGTTATCTCTCTACTAGATGATACTGAAGAAGTTAGAAAACTTAGGCGGCATCATATTCTTGATTTACCATTTGCAAAATGTAATCGTTTTCGTACAGATTAATACAAATTAATTTTCCAATCATTAAATTTATATTCATTAAATATTTCTTTTAATATTTGTGTTTAATCAACTTGTAAATAGTTTTTAATTATTATAAAAATGCTATATTTTTAATATTATGTTGTTCTCGCTGGAGTCCAACAAACAATGTAATTTTTATTTTATCATATTTGCGTATTATCCTTAAACGGATAGGTTTTAAATTAAGTTTTTTATGAGAAAAAAACAAAATAATTAATGCAGAAATATTTTATATCTCAGCATTTTTATTTTTATTTGGCAAGAAATGTTGATTATTTGACTTAGCAAATAAAACCATCTAACCGGCAAACCCGCCTCCAGGCGGGGTATTTTAAATTTGCCATAAATGCGCAAATTGAGTGTTTTATAATAAGAAATTAAGCTATTTCGATAGCTTATTTTTGTTAAAAAAATATTATGTGAAGTAGTTTTTTGTGTGCAGTATACAGTTTGAAAGCGAGAAAGTGTTAAAGTTCAGATTTCGTAAAACTTCAAAATATAAATATTTTGAAATGAACGTAAATATCAAAAAACAATAAAACATATATATTTTCAAGTTTATTCTACATTTAGTTGTGCAATGAACATAAAAATTACTCAAGTTCGAGGCCATACTCTATATTTCTATGACAAATAATCTATAGAGATTTTGTTTTCAAATTTATTAATTGATTTATTTTGGGAAGCCTTCAGGTTCTCATCTTCAGAACACGTTTTGAAAGGAGTGGCAACCTGATGCAAATATTAAACATTCATACAACCCATATTATCCACTATGTGAGAACTAATATATGAGCTTGAAGTTTAAGATAACCACCATTGATCAAAAATAAATTAAAAACTTGTTCGTTTTGTGCAAGCTCTTCCTTTGCTAGATATGCAATACACGCTTTTTGCTTTTATTTGCCTTTTTATTTTTACACTTGTTTTGTTTTTATTTAAGCTAAGACTGCACTTGCCTTTTTCACAAGTTTGATATAATTTTGACTAGATGCCGTTGGTATTATACGCAAAGTGATATTGAAGCTTCAGCATTTAAAAAAAGCTCTTATTTTGGTCTAAGAACATACAGGATTCCAACAGGATATTTATAAATGGCATCGCCTTAACTTGAAAACGTATTTACGGATTTTCATGAAATTTTAGAGAAAAAAATTTTTCTTTTTTATTAGTTAATAATCATATAATTACAAATAATATACTATTACCCTAACCGAGCACTAAATACTATGGACTTCGGCGCGTTGCAGCGATAACAGACTAGTGCCTGTGGTATGAATCGAACCCACTACCCCCGCACTGATAAGCCAGCACGGTACCAACTAGCCTACCGGGGCGCACGAGAAAAATTATATTTGGTACTTGAACCAAAGCCTTTACGTTTGAACAATATATACTTAACTTTAATTTCGTATTTTCCAAAAAACTAAAATCGCCATATCTTCTTAAGTCAAACTACAAAAGGTGTAATTTTTGGATTGTAGTTATATCTTGGTAAGAGTAGCTCTTGGTAGAGAATAATTTATGCCTAAACATATTTATTTTTTTAAATTAGTTTTTGAGATTCACTCTAAACTTATTTAATCGCTTTATATCGCTTAAAGTACGCAACGTAAAAAAAAAATTGCTAGAAGAACATATTGGTAGCGATTCCTATTCTCACTTTCACCATTCACCTCAGTTTTCGAAACTTATTTTCTCTCAAATAATACAAATTTATAAATTTTTTATTGTCCAATCGTCTTTACAATAAACAAATATTTATAAATCTGAAATCAAAATGGAACTAATAATTAACACTCGGGAAATAATGAGATTCGAAAATTGAGGTGAATGGTGAAAGTGAGAATAGGAATCGCTACTATTGTTTATTTTTTGGGCCAAACACGTGGCAAAAATTTCATTTGGTTTTTATCCGGTTTGAGGGTTAACATGTCTCAGTCCTGGAGATGTTAGTTGAAGTTTTAAATCCCATAAATGATGCAGTTGAAGCACTAAGTCGACGAGATTATAACTTTTTGCAGCTAATGCTGTTATAAATACACTTTTTGATCATCTTTTTTTAATAAAAACATAATTTTCTGGAAAATGGCTAAGTCAATTAAAGCAAAACTTTACCAAATGTTAGCACTAATGAATTTTATAAAAACTCCCGATTACTTTAATACTTAAACCAACAAAAGCTTTTTACAAGTGTATGCTGAATCAATTAATAAACGCATGTTTGATCAATCCATTTCTGAAATGTTCAGCAGTGAGAATGACATACCTAAAACCCAAGTCGATGAATCTTTCGAAATGAAACTAAGAAATGATATATGCCAATTCAGAAAAGCAAAAATCAAATCTAGCGAATTTGTTAAAGAGACAAATTGATTTATATGAAGCAAGCAATATTCGGATTCAAAATTTAGATAATTTATATAAGGCTCTGTTAACAATAAAGCCAACATCGGTAGATAGTGAACGGGTTTTGACCGTTGCTGGGAATTTGCAACAAATATACGAAATCGGATGACAAGCGAATTACAAAATGTTTTAGTAGACTTAAAAATAAATTTTTTTAACGAACTTATGTATTTTTTATTTAACATTATATGATATTTATTTTTAATTTTGTGCGCCCCGGTAGGCTAGTTGGTAGCGTGCTGGCTTATCAGTGCGGGGTCGTGGGTTCGATTCCCATCAGAGGCACTGGTCTGTTTTCGCTACAACGCGCCGAAAGCCATAGCAGCTAGTGCTCGGTTAGGGTAACAGGATATATTTTATAATTATATGATTATTAATAAATAAAATAAAAATAAAAAAAAAATATTTTTAATTAAAAATTATCTCAAATCATTTAATTAATTTATTTTTGTTTTAGTTTTCAATGCACAAATTGAATACATATGCAATATTATTTAATATTTAATAAAAAATTAATAATACATTTTTCATAAAATTTTATAAGAAATTTTTAATCAACATTTGGTTAGTTTTACATATATATAGCAATTTTTAACTCAATTGAGAGTTTCAGTGTACGAGTCTCAACGGAACTTCATTGACTTTAGGCAAAAATTCATTAATATTATGCAGATATTTCTTTCTGTGTATATATTTCAGTACATAATATTTCAATATTTAATTCGCAGATCCATATGAACAATATATAATTTTGGAACTAATCACTGTAAATGCAATCAAATAAATTTTGCTCAGTGCGATTAATTACAGATGACTCTATTTGAGTCATGTTAACCGATACAACCAACTAATGAATTCAAGCACTACGAAATAATAGTTTTTAACTTATTTCAATTACGACTTTGAAATTTTTCTTTAGAAAAGTAAAATTAAAAGAGAAAAGAGAAAAGATTTACTATAAATTGCAACGATTGAATTCACAAGAAAGTTGTGCGAAACGTAATTCAATAAAAGTGAGAAACGTAAAAAATAAACGTAAAAATTAACAAATTTAACATTGAATTTTAATCATTTTTGTAACCAACATCGGCTAAGTTCTGTTTTCATATAATTTGTATATAGTGCACACAGAGAAATAAAGTGCCAACCGAATTGAAAAGTTTAGTTTAATAGTACCAACTTATAAATTCAGCAAGTGCAACGATATTTACATTGGATTTCTGAATAGTTTGGGTGTTGCAAACTAAAATTCAGTTGAATTAACCGAGCTTTGTTGTGAAAACTAATGTTCAATTCTACCAACTGACTGAAATTCGTAATAAACGAATTTGAGTCGTAGTAACCGAATTTCAGTTGGCAAATAGCTAAATTTTTCTGTGTGTGTGGAAAAAAAAAGTAGAAAATTCAAACGAAAAATTTTAAAAACATCATTTTCGAATAACGAATAATGAGAATAAATTTAACGATTTAACGAATAAAACGAACAATTTAAAAAAATACTTCTTTTAACAATATTTTTTTCGTAAATTTACAAATTTTTGGATTTTTTTTTTTTTTTAAATAATAATGGACAAAATAAAATCAAATCTCTATTGAAGAAATAACTGAAATTTTAAAACTTTTATTAATAATTTTCCAAGATATGGACTTTCTAATAATAGGTAAAGATATTTGATTTGACTTTCAAGCAACCAATATGAGGGAATTCACAGATATAGTGATGTCGTTGAAATATAGCATGATTTTTGAAGTTTAAAGTATACGAAACCATCAAAAATGTTTCTATATTACAACGATAGCATGTTAGCACGTAAACGGTGAGTTACATTTAGCAGCTCGATTTATATTTAGCTTTTCAACGATTTTCAAAACTGTAATTTGTTTATCACGAGATCATGCCAAATGCCATATAATTGAGAAATATTTTGGCGTTACTATAGTAAGATTTGGTATTGCTGTAGTATTCAAGTTGATGTAAAAATATTAAAATAATTGAAATGATTTGGTAAAATCTTTAATTATAATTCATTAATAAGTATTTTTTAAATTATTTTACTCGCTTGATTAATCGAATAATTTTTAAAAATTAATCGTTTGATCGTTCGATCCAAAATAGTTTAATCGTTTTTTCAAACAAAATACAAGCCCGATTAAATGACAACCCTAACTGGAATGAATAACTTACTTCGACCATATTGGAACATCAGTACGTATGAGTGTTATTAAAACATGAATATAATAATCATACGCCTAGTGTTACTCTTGCCATTCACTAGAGCAGTGTTGCACCCTAGAATTTGGTAGTTTTTAGTCGTCTAAGGGGATTTTGAGGGAGTTACAATTTGTAATTGGGAAATTTAGGGATTTGTATCTTTCTTTTAGGGATTTCTGGGAAACTTGGCATTTCTTGTTCTCGCAATCCAGGAAAATTGGTAATTTAAACTAAAAATGTTAAATAAAACATTGTCAAACTGCAGTTTTTATGCCGAACTCTTGGGTCGGACACTATTAACTTTATAATTTTTAAGCTTTGACATTTTTATTTTACTTCTTTAATTTTGACTATAAAATAAATAAAATTTTCTTTTCCATGTTCGATTTTGTAAAAAGTTTGACAGATTTTTGCATACATTTTTACTATTTGTTTAGATTGTTAATGAATTTTAAGGCACTTTACTGCACTGTTAAAATAAAATTTAACATTTTGATAAGGAAGACAGTAAAATTCTAACGAAGTTAGTATTTTAAAATATTTAATAAAAAAATTAAATAAGAACTTTAAAAATTAGCAGATTTTGAAAAATAATTTTTAGATTAAATTTTTTTTGTTAGTAGATTAAATCCAGTTTTTTTTTAGACTATTTAGGTGGATATTTGTCACAGAAGAGTGAAGAACTTACAAGTCTTTTATTTTTGAATGGTCTTTTCTTGGATTGCCCTTTAGAAATATAAAATTATGCATTGCTTTTTGTAACAATGCTTACAAATTAATCCATTATATTAACGTACAATTTTGTTTTGAAATACTTATATGAAATAATTGGAGTGCAACGGCGAAAGTTTGGATTTAACCCACTGGACAAGGGATACTAAATCGAGTACTAAGAGGAATGAGTGGAATTAGAATACTAACACAGTAAGCGAAATGTAATGGAGCGAGCCAGGTTTTAATGATATTTATCGACATGAACATATTTTTACTATTTCACCGATTTGTTTTTCTATTTTGTCGACTTTTCTCCACACTCAGAAAAATATATTGTCAAATGAATTAAAAAGTGTATTTTTGTAATTACAACCAATGAATTTGGAATTACAACCATATTAAGATGTGGTTTCTGAACATTTTGGGTAATGCAACAAAGAATCTTTTGCATTAGCTAACTTTTTCGTGAAAACGAACATTCAGTGGTAAAAACTAGTTTCAGTAGTAGTAACCAAATTTTTGTTAAAAATCTGTAAAATTGTTCTCTGTGTACGTTATAAAGTTTTTATAAAATGTATTTGTCAATTTTAATTATTTTTTATTGAAGTATTTCAAAAGGTTCATGGTTCGATCGGTCAGATTTTTAAAAATCTAAATATACAAATTGTATGATAATTAAATTTCCCTTTTCGAGATTTCCGGGAAAATTGATATTTTGGTTTACCAAATCGAGGGAATTTGGTTCGGGAATCCTGTGATTTTTAAGACTGCAAATTAATATAAAAATATTAAATAATATATTGTCTAAATACTGTTTTTAGGCCGTGCTCTTTGGTCGGAGTCTAATTTATAATTTAGCATGATTGAAAATTTTTATTTTACTTCGTTCTTTATGTTGAGCTTACAATTTTATTTATACTAATTTTTTTTTTTAATGAAACTCAAAGATTTGAAAACAACACATATTTTTAATAGGAACTTTTTTTCGTGTAAGACTTTTGTTTACAAAAATACACACAGAAAATAAATAAGTTGGAAATCGGTTGAAAATATAAAAAACCATTTGCTAAATAAGAAATTATACATCGATTGTAGCATTTTCTTAATTCCAAAAGTAAAAATATTCTTCCATTCACTAATTTTATAATACAACTAAATTTATTCTGCAATATTTTAATAATTGGTAAAACCAACCAATACTGAATTGAAAAAATAATTGTGGTAATGATCGGTTGACCCAACCGTTATAAATAAATAAATATTAATACTTGGAACTACCAGTGTTTAGTAAGAATAGATTTTCAATATTCACTAAATAAAATGTCAATAAAATTATGGAAATTTTATTATGATATAAAAAAAATTAATAAAAATAAAGGCCTTATTAGTTTTTACTTTCTGTTTTACTTTCTGTTGCCGTTTGGAGGGTACGAACAAATCTTTGTACCCTCCAAAATGAACAATTACAAATGAAACAACAAAAATATATTAAAAAAAAAAAAATATGTTAAGTTGTGAAAACAAAATTTTGAGGTGAAAAACTTTTTTGGCTGTGTAAAAATAACAAAACTATTTTTGAGGTGAAAAAAAATTTTATTTTGTGGAGAAAAAAAAATTGCGGTGAATTTTAAATATTATTCACCTCTTAGCGTCTGGTGGAAAAATATGACGTTATATTTTATACATCAGACACTACAATGAATTCTAATAATATACAGTGCATTATACACCAATTTGTATGAAAAATTTAGAGGTACTTTCACATTGCCACTAATTACTTTTGAACCACTGGACCGAATTTGCTCATTTTCAATACCAAACTTTTTGGAAAAATGTACATAAAGCTATGTAAAAACGAGCAGTGCGTACTAAGAAAATTAGCTGATTAAATTATTAAAAATTATTAAATTATTAAAAATTATTAAATTATTAAAAATTATTAAATTCACTAAATTTTTAATATTTTTTGAACGTCCTATTAATTTTTGCTGGATTGAATTACGTTTCTCACAGTTTTTTGCGAATTCAATCCTTGTGATTGGTAGCAAACAAATTTGTTCGTGAACTCATTCGATTTTAAAAACACGCAGCTAATAGTCAATTTCACATTTTTGTAAGATTTTTATTATTTGTTTTTTTGAAAATCAAAATTAGTTAATAATAATTATAACCCTTAGTGATTGATTTCAATAATTGGTTTAATCGGTTAATAAAACTCTAATATAATCACCCGTAATCAGTCGCACTCAGTGAAATCATGTGATTGAATTCACAGCATTTGGTTCCAAATTAGTTCATTTCATAATTTGGTTCCAAATTAGTTCATATAGGATTGCAAATCGAATTAATAATTATTGAATTTTAAAGGGACCAAGAAATTCATACATAGAAACATTTGTAAATCGTACTAAATGAGTCATAGGAGTATCATTGTACATCTGAGGTTCAAATAGTACCATAAAAAGTACTATAGTACCAACTTTATCATTCCTGATTCAAATATTGAAAAAAAAATTTCACAACAAACCAATACATACGCACTTTAGGCTGTCACTTTACGTTGAATTCTATTTTCAATAGAATTGTCCGCAACAGAACAGAAAGAAAAAGTGAAAACTAACCACACATACAGACTTTCAATTGAACAGAAACAAAACAGCTGATTCGTAACAGAACGTACAAACTAATTCTGCCTTAATGTTAATCAACATGGAAAAAATATGAAAAATTAAGAAATTGGAGGAAAATGTTGTTCAGGTTAGTACCAATATAAAAATAAATATAATTCTATTATTCTAACAAAAATATTGGTCTTCTTTGTTTTAGTTGAAACAATCTGGGAAGAACACCCGTATTAATTATCGTCGGTAAGTAAAATATAATTCAGAGCTCGAACATATTTTAAAGAATGCATGGAGAATTCATTAATGCACTTCTGGAATCTCAGTAGGAAGAATTTTTCAGCGAAAAATAAGGAAACTTGCAGCTGAAAATTTGAAGGCGGTATATTTAGCATGGTAATTTTTGTTTTTGATTTTTGTTTTGGTATTTTTTAACATTATACATATGTAGAAAAATAAAATAATAAAACAGGAGTATATTGGAAACAGTGTTTTTTTTTTCATAAGTAATTTTATAAAAATTTCGACTGTCTATACAGTCCTAATATGGTAGACATAACTGCAAATGGCGATAGCTGTAACCGAATAATGTGATAGTAAATGTGACTACATAAATTCGGTTGGCGACAAATTCGGTTATCACAACGAATATGTTCTATGTGTGTATGATTTAATATAAAAACATTTCCAATTTTTTTTTTCAAGTGGGATCCTGAGCATTTCGCAAAAATTTCCTGCTCGTCTGAAAAATAAAAAAGTGTGAAATTTTACATTTCCTACACAAGTTATATAATTTTATTTTATTATCTTTAATTATATTATCAATTGCCTACCTACCATGTACCATGTAAAAATATTGTTATATACACATATGGTCAAAATAACAAGTACACTTGCTTATTATTTCTTCATGTTTAATTTTAGTTAACCTAACTGAAAGTAATGATGGTAATTCTTTTATATTTAAATAATTTTAAATATGACAATGCCTTTAAAAGTAAAAACGATACTGGGACTTCCCCGTTGATTTTACTGTGTGTCAGTTTTGTACAGGTTGGCTTTCAGTACTTGGTCAAAATAATAAGTACATTGAATTAAATTCTTTAATATTTTCGCAGTCTGCTCTGTCTTTTGGAAAGGCTAGTTATTGTATTGCTGTGTGTAGTTATTCATAACGAAATAATAAATAAAAAAATCTGTGATGCGTCGAAAATGCCATTGTTCTTCAGAGAAGAGAAATATTGTTTCAAGACTAAGAAAGAGAAAGTGGTCAAAGTCTCCGTTCTATTGCGAAAACTATGGATCGGTCATTATTTTTTGTCCAAAATGCTTTAAAGCCTAAAAATCTAGTTGAAACTCGAGGAAGACCAAAAAAAACATCAAAAATAACCAACATCCATATTGTAACTCTTGCGAAGAAGGACCCTTTTGTATCTTCAAGGACCATTTTAGCAGATATTGGAAATGTAATCTCTTCGCGAGCGGTTCGTCGTAGACTAAAAGAAGCCGATTTACCCGGACGGATAGCCAGAAGAGTTCCTTTGCTCAGACAAAAGAATTTAAAGGCTAGGTTAGCCTTTGTAAGAAGTCATTCTAATTGGTCAGGAGCAGATGGCGAAAAAAAAATGGAGAAATTTTTGTGGAGCGATGAAACAAAAATAAATTTATTTGGAAACGACTCCGCTCGGAATGTTCGACGCCCTAAATGTAAGGAATTCCATGTTCGCTTCACAAAAAAGACAGTTACGCACGGTGGCGGCAATATTATAGTTTGGGTTTGTTTCTCGTGGTATGGTGTCGGTCCAATACATCGAATTACCGATACTATGACCAGATTCCACTACAAAGATATCTTGGAAAATACGATGTTGACCTATGCTGAGGAAAATATGCCACTCAGATGGACCTTACAACAGGATAATGATCCAAAGCATACTTCTAAGTTGGTAAAGGATTGTTTCCAAGACTATCATGTAACCATGCTTGACCGGCCAAGTCAATCTCCGGACTTGAACCCTATCGAAAATCTTTGGGGAGAGTTAAGGCAAAGAATAGGAAAGAAAGTTTTTCAAAATAAGGATCAGTTATGGAATTTTGTCCAAAAAAAATTGGTATGAAATACCCGTGGAGACCTGTCGAAATATTATTGACAGCATGCCAAAAAGGGTCAACAAAATAATTCAAAATATTGGTGGATATACCAGCTACTAACGGAACTCAACAAAAACCAATAAATTTAGCCGATAAATTTTGGATTATATACTGTTTTGCTTATTTTTACTAAATGTACTTATTATTTTGTCCAAGGATTTTTGGTTGATTTCTTACTTTTTAACCAAGACTGAATTTAATGTTTGTTATATGTTATTGTTTTCGTATTTATTTTATTTCATATGTTGTTATAAAACATAATAGCATTTGCTTTTTCTTAAAGTTTAATTAAAAATTTGGCTGCAAGAAATTAAAAAAAAATATATTAGGCTGTAGTTTTTATTTTGACCATATGATACATACAACAAATATAATCTCCAAACAAATACAAGTTACGCGATAAAACTTTCGGAATAGTTAGAAAAATATCAAATCATTTTTTATAAACAATAATATCGTAAAATAGATATTGGAAGATTTTTAGATAAATGGAATTTTTTATTACATTTAAAATTTGTAACTTTTGTGAATTTGAACTTTGTTCAAATACTCCATAAAAATATATTGATATAGTCAAATTTCTAGCATTTGCAAAGTTCAGGTAATGAATTATAATAAATATACTAAAATGAGAGTAAAATTTCTCATAGCGACTGTTTTTTTTCGAAAATTTAAAAAAAAATGTTTGTCTCTTATAGTCGTCTGCCATTCTTAAGATAACTCTTATTTTTTAGCTGAACAGTTGGCTTGGA
The DNA here is from genome assembly GCA_021234595.1 of Delia radicum. Classification (NCBI taxonomy): domain Eukaryota; kingdom Metazoa; phylum Arthropoda; class Insecta; order Diptera; family Anthomyiidae; genus Delia; species Delia radicum. Next base: position 145,022,772 of record CM037852.1, read on the forward strand.
AATCATCATATGCCCAAAATGCTAAATTGTTACATTTTAGAGAATTTAGACTTATTCAGTTACAGCTTCGAAATATTTTAGTATTTAGTGTTCGGTAATTTATAACTTTAAATTTTTACTTAATTAGAATCATGGTTTTTATTTAAATGTTGCTATCGTAAACTATTCACAACTGAGTTTTTTTTCGATAAAAATAAGTCCTACCCCTAAGTGTATGAGTAAGAGTATTAAGGGTGCTTGAGTACAAGTATGTGTAGAGAAGCATATAAATCTTATAACGCGCATAAGGAATTTAATTTTCAAATAAAATTGTTACCAAAAAAAGTTTATTTTCTATTTAAGCTCTACAATCCCAATGGTTATGGTTTCTTTTTTTTTTTTGGAGGTTAAAATAGAAAATTACTAACGCAAAATTTATGACTCAACCAAGTGAAAAACCACGGGTAAGAGGCAAAAAAGGAATTTTTATATGAAAATGTTATATGGATGTACAAAGCATAAAACAATTCATATATTGTAAGTTTCAGCCAAACGCATATGCGTTATAAAACTCTTTTTTACTCTTCTTCTTAATATGAAAATATATGGAAAACTTCCAAACTTTTCGACACTATGATGTAAAATGAATTCAATATTTTTTTGTGTGACATGAATAACGTTCTGTAAATGTGTTAGACGACATTTAAAAATGCTAAATCCATACGCGCTAAGTATTAATATTTATAGGAGCAAAAATTATGCCGGATTTAAAATTTTGATATAAGGATGCATTTTGTAGTTACAAACATTTTGTTTGTTCCATAAAATATAAATTCCTTGGAATTTTTAGATGTCTTTTCGAGTTTAGTATTAATAGCATTAAAATCTATAATGTACATCAAGTTTTGGCGTAATTGCTACAGCGCTCTTATTGTTACAATGCGAAATGTTTTGTGAAAACCTGACACTGAACCCGCTGTGAATGAAGATATTACTAACATTGTACTAGGAAAACACTATTTTGTCTGCAAAGCATTTGTTTTGACAGTACCAGCCGCAAAATTCTTTACCAATATTGTTTTTACCAATATTACAACCAATTAGAAGCATTATATAACTTTACATTTTATTACATTTCTCACAAAAATGACGTAAAAGACTAACACCGAGCTGTGCTGCTCTTTTTTAAATGTGTTTTATTATTTCTCAAAATTAATTAAATTTAAGGAATTTTGAAAGCACCAAATTTTAGTCCTATTTCTAACTTTGTGATGTTTTGATGCTGAACTTCCTAGACCCCCCGGGGCGGCGATATGGATCCCCAAGGTGGGGTACTTTTTGCATAACAAATTTTGAGTACTCGGAATTTTTTTGTTTCCCATCCGATTTTCAAAAAAAGTATGGGCGAATATCATACCGTAATGTGGGGTACAAATCATAAAATCTAGAGTCTCTGGCCCTTACAACGAATTTGTCATATTCAGTGATTCTTAAAGATTCAAGAATACGATTGCGAAAGAATTGAATATTTGTTCTCCAAACTTCAATATCATGAGTTATACGGATTTCACTTCATAATCATCTGCAGGTAGCCAAAAAGTGTTATGTAGAATGGTCTCATCAGCAAGCAGTCGAGGCAGTCTATTGACAGGTAGATTTAAAACCTTTCTTACATAACTCAAATGCAAATTCAGTGTCTCTAAAAAAAGCGAGGGAAGACCAGTTTCAATATGTAACATATAATTAGGTGTATTTTTGGTGAGATATAACATTTTTTTCAAAAAAAGAGCAACAATTTCTCAACTTCATACAAGCTAAGATAGGCCCAAACCTGTGCACCATAAAACATAATCATAAATGGCTGCAGAATGCAAAATTTGAAGTTTGTTAGAAATTTTTGGAACATTAAAAAACAAATGACAATGTTATTTGAAGTTAATGAAATGTAAGTCGTCCTTTCTTTAAGTGAAATTGCATTTTAACTACATTTGCAGTGGTCTTTATGTACATAGTACTTTAAGTGCACTGTTATCTATCGGGTAACAAGACGTAACCGACCATAGTGGATGCATTGCCAGCACAGTGCCGATTGAATTTTTCTGTGTAAGTAACTATGTTCTTAATTGTGAATAAATCGCATCATAATGTGATAAAGAGATAACAATAGGTTTAAACAGAGGAAGCGTTCTATTTGAAATATTAATTGTTCATAGGTATTAGTTAACACTGTCTCTTTTGATTTTTTTTTTTTTTAATAATGTTTATTTATTCACAAATTAAATAGTTATTAAACAGACTATAAATAAACAATTAGTGGGTATATTATAACTAATAATACACAGTCCCAAATATCGGGCTCTCAAGTATACTTTATAAAACATATAATATAATTTTTGGTAATAAATATTGAATAGTTATTTACATTTGTATATAATTTGTAATAATATATCAATTGAAATGTAAGAAAAATTTGAAAAAAAAATTTACTTTATTATTTTAAAGTTTAAAAGAAAAACAGAGAAAAAAAAATAAAAATCAGTTGGATAACCACCAAAATTTTTTGATATTTGTAGCGTATTTGTCCGCTAAATAAACACTGGTATCAAACCTTGTATTCTCCGAAGTAAGTAGATTGGATGATATAGCCTTGACATTGGCTCTTCTGTAGATATGATAAATTATGGGTACACCCGTTTGATTTTGGATGTAGCCGTATTTATCCAAGAACAAAAAAGCCTCCGGTGGTATAAAACCTTTCTGAATAATGTTCGATATATATGTTTCGTCAACATGGTAAGGAGGCAAAATTAGGTTATTTTCATAACATTCTGTGCTTCTTAGAATGTGATTCCTTATCAACTGTATTATAAAGTTATTAATTCTACTTATCTTTGATACATCATACAGTCTTCTGCTCGAAATATACTTTGTAAAATTGCTAGATGGTGATCTGTACAGAGATGTGCAGCTTCTCAGACATTTTCTCTCAAATAGTCTCATTCGTTCCATGTAAGAAGGGGAAATATTATACCAAATTTGGCAACCATAAGCTTACATTTTTAAAAGGTTTTTTTGAGCCGGAGGTGCAATACGCTAGCCACTTTAAATATAATTGTGAATGTCAGAGGCAAAAAACATACAATTTCAAAAAATTTACGCTAATTCCTTAGAAGTGCGTGATTTTCGAATCACGTTGATGGTTCGCTGACCTCAGTTTGGTATACCTAATACTATATAAAATTCCACCATTTTTCAAACACTGTTCTCAAAACGGAATTACATTAAACGGCGTAAAACCTTTACAAAAAACTGCGAAAGTTTAAAAATAGAAAAATCTTGGTTTCACTTGTCACAGAGATATGGAAATAACATTTTCACTGAATGTATCTACCAAGTCTAGTGAATCCATTTTATTTTGGTGTGGATCTGAAAAATAAAAACTATGAGCAAAAAAAAAAATGAATAAGAAACTCTTGTAAGTTTCAAGTAATTTTTTTAATTTTACGACTTTTAAAACGAAATCAATTCTTTGGGTGAAAACATTTCAAATTTTACAGTCATAGAAATAAACCTGTAAAAATAGCTAAAAAAAAAAAGCTACTAAAAATTAGTTAAAAATTACTTTTCAGAAAAAACTGCTAAAACTAGCAGATTTTTTACTAAATATTAATAATATAAGAATAGCAAAAATAAATATGATGAATTTACAAATATTAAGTTATATTTGAGCAGAATTTTAGTTAATTGAAAGTAACAAAATAATCTTCTAAATTCAGAAAAAACATTTACTAAATATTAGTAGACAAAAAAATCCTTAAAATATGTGAAATTTTTAAATTTTTTTTTTTAGTTTTTCTTTTTTTGTATGTGAATAAAAGTCTGCCCTTATTAAATCAGTAATCTACAGTTTATTAGCAAACATTTCTGTTCATTTTAGCAAAATAAACTATTATTCGCATTCTACTCAATTTGAGGTAAATATAACAAAAATTTTGTTAATATTACAGTTTTTTGTTTGCTATTTTGAGTCTACAAATATTTGGTAAAAGTTTTTGCTAATTTTACAGATTACTAATTTCAATTAACTAAAATTCACATCGAATATAACTAAAATTTTGTAAAGTTAATAGATTTATGTTTGCTGTTCTTATTTTATTAATATTTTGCTAAATTTAGCAGTTTTTATGGGCAAGGTCATTTTTAACTAATTTTTAATAGCTTTTTCTGTTTATTTCTATGAGTGTAAGTACAGCCAACATTACTCTATCCATCATCCCTCTCCATACATAAAACCTTGAGAATTAAGACTCGTCTTAAGTCAGTTTCAACAGGTGTCGAACATTTTTGAAGCAGGTCATATAAACAATTTTGAATTTTTGTAACTATGGTTAAGAAACCACACATACTACAAAGCTAAAATGAGGCAAAGGAAATCTTTTTATTTCCTTACCGCTATTTTTTCACAGTAATAAAAGTATTTAAGAAATATTTAATGCTTTAAAAATCTTTGAAAAAGAAATACTTTTAACATTACTTTTTATGACACTTTTTTTATTTAACAAAAACTACTGAAAACTTTCATGGCCAGTGTTGGTAAAAGAAATTTATAAAAGTTTTTGCGAAAAATTTAAAAGATAAAGAAACTTTTTTTTTTTGTTCGTTACTTTTTTCAAGTTATAAATTTTTCTTATTGATTTTATGGCTAAAATGAAATTATAAGAAATAAAACTATTGTTTTAATGTATGTTTTAACATTTTTGACAAGTAACTTTTTTTTTCTTCGAGACTGCTTTTGTTTAAGTAATTAAAAAATGTTGCCACATATACAAATTAGCTTCATAATATTGTTTGCAAAGTAAAGTTGGGTTTTTTCATTCAAATTTGTTTGACAAAGGAATAAATAAAAAAAAAATGGGCAATATAAAAATATTTTTTTAATTTTTTGTAGATAAGCTTTTGTTTTTAAGTTTTTATCATTTAAAAAATCTATTAAAGGGATTTTTTATTTTATTAATTAATAATCATATAATTACAAATTATATAATATTACCCTAACCGAGCACTAGCTAGAGGCACAGACCAGTGCCTCTGGTTGGAATCGAACCCACGACCCCCGCACTAATAAGCCAGCACGCTACCAAATAGCCTACCGGGGCGCACAATCATATTATAGGGATATTTTCAAAGAAATTAATAAAAAAAAACTACATGTTCAACCTAACCCCTTCTGATTTTAGTAAATATAGTGTTTAGGTGTTTGTTTTTCTTTTCCGAAATTCTTAATAGTTCGTTAACGTTAATTTGTAAGATATATACAATGTTTGAATTATTACAACTTTTTAACGCGTCAAATGAAAAGTAAAATCTTAGTGTCTTTTAATGATCAAATCATCTTATTTTGAAATTAACTTAAAGTTTCACTTACAACATATCAAAACTTTCAACAGGGAATCAAAAATAAACTAAATTTGTCCAAAAGTATCTAGCATATTTAGTACATAATTTTGTTTATAAAGGGTGTCCCAAGAAGAGCGCAATTTTTAAATTTTAAATAAAACACAGATATTTAAAAAGAAATCGTGAAAGTTTATTATATCGTAAAGTAGACAGAATGACGTTATGTATGGAACAATATATCGTGCAGATGGCCGCCGCGGCTTTGCTGGCATGCACGCGATCTTTTAATGAAATTTTCAATGACCGTTTTGCATGAATGCTGCGGTATTTCATTAATGCAGCGTCCAATTTCCTCTTTTAAGGCTTAAGTCGTCGTCGGCTTATTCGCGTAAACCATCGACTTCAAAAAACCCCAAAGAAAAAAATCTAGTGGTGTTAAATCGCACGATCTAGGCGGCCAATTCTGATCTCCAAAACGCGAAATAACACGACCGGGAAATGACTGATGCAGCAATTGAATTGTTTCTCTGGCTGTATGACATGTGGCGCCGTCTTGTTGGAACCACATGCCCTCCACATTCATTTCTTCAATTCTAGGCAAGAAAAAACTGGTTATCATTTCACGATACCGAACACCATTGACTGTTTGCGCTTGACCTGCCTCATTTTCATAAAAAAATGTCCAATGATTCCTCCAGCCCAAAAACCATACCACACAGTGACACGTTGAGGATGCATTTGCTTCTCGTGAATCACTCGAGGATTTTCCTCACCCCAAATGCGACAATTCTGCCTATTGACGAAGCCATCAAGATGAAAATGGGCCTCGTCACTGAAGATGATTTTATCGGCAAAATCAGCATTTTCATGTTGTCTCTCCAATACCCAATTAACGAACTCCCTTCGCTGTCCATGGTCAGCTGGCTTCAGTTCCTGAGTCAATTGAACTTTGTATGCATGAAGATGAAAATCTTTCGTCAAAATTCGCTGCAAAGTGGATTTGGAGACACCAATTTGCTGAGCTCGGTGTCGAATTGAGGTGGATGGATTTTGAGCGACATCATCACGTACAGCTGCGACATTTTCGGTCGATCGACCTGGTCGATGGCGCGTTGTTGTCTTTACATCACTAACAGACCCAGTTTCGGCAAATTTATCCATTAATCTCTTTACAGTTGACTCTTTTGGAGCATTATTGTGACCCCAAATTGATCGCAACTTGCGAACTGTAGCCGCAAAACTTTCACAATTTTGGTAAAACAATTTCACAATGAGAATGTGTTGTTCATTCGTGTAGCGCTCCATTTTTACTAACCTCGTACCTTCTACTAGCAACCAATAACAATTGTTCAAATGTCAAACAATGACACTTCGAATGTTGCCAGATTTAAAAATTGCGTTCTTCTTGGGACACCCTTTAGTTGCATACGACAAATTTCAACAGTTTTTGCCAAGCATGTTAAAATCGATATGCATATTAAACAGGATACCACATGTACCCATGAAAAAAATACACATTCCCGATGCCCACACTTGCTTACATATCTCATTGCCAAATTTAGTAACTGCAATACCAAACTCATTCCAACGATAGAGTTAAAAACGCAAGTAGTATTGTAATCAATTCTTTAAATTTAAACCAGAAAGCATGAACTCAATAACAAAGTAATTATTTACTTAAAAGAAAATAACAATGTTATTAACTTATATGTATAACTTTTTGTACTCAAGAAGTAATCATATACTTTTTCTTAATAAAAGGACGTTATTGGAAGTAGTTCCTAATTTTGAAAAAAGAAGCGATACAATTTTAAAGAATTTATCTTATATATTTTTCAAAAAAAAATATTTGCAAGAAACTAGTATTAAGAGCAGAAATTGCACGTTGCCAAAATTTTGTTTAACTTAGGTATAAATTAGGGAGCCGTACGTGAGCAGAAAATTGTAAGTGAAAGTTGAAATTACTGATGTTATCGTGAGTGAGTGTAAAGAAAATGTTCAAGGATGACTGTGCGTGAGTTATATTTTTGTTTTAAATTTCAATTTTTAATTGTTCTTTTTTGTGAAAAATTTATATTTTCGTAGTTTATAGCTCCAAAATTATGTGGGTTTGCCATGTTATCATAACAATTCAATGTTGCATAATTGTAAAAAATTTTTAATCGACCTTTCTTAGTTTTTATTTAAAATTTTTTATTAGAAGTTTTTCTAATCAGACTTTCAAGGTCATGGTTTTCAAATGCTAATAAAAGATTATTTCATTTTTCAATCCGACGTTTCGTTGGAATTTTTCCAACATCTTCAGGGATTTGATTTTATTGAATATATAATCTTTTTGTCAAGTTTACATTTAAATTTTTTTAATAAAATTGGTAAAATGCGAACAAACCGTACGACATTAAACACAATATTATAACTAAAAATAAATGTAAAAATAAATAAAATAAAATATCACAGATTAGAACTCTTCTTAATGTATAACAGTTGAAACTTGTTAGGATTTTATTTTTTCCGGATGATGATTGATCGTTATATTTGGGTGACTCAGAAGAATCACGTGTGAGTAAAAGTTGAATTTACTCAAGTCAGCGTGAGTTAGTGGAAAAATATCCTGAATGAGTGTGCGTTATAACGATTTTCCCTCGTAAGTACGCGTAATTGTGAATCAAAATTCAGTCACGTTCTCTTCTCTGACGCGCCAACCAGCTGCTCGATAAGATGCAGCTCGAAAAACCCCCCAATATATCGAACAAAGATGGGGAAGCTAAAGGTCGTGCAGATTAATCTGCAGCATTCACGGATTGCTACAGACAACCTGCGGGTTCTTCTAGCCGAGGAGGACCTTGACATAGGCATCATCCAGGAGCCCTGGGTCAATAACTCACAGGTTAAAGGGTTTCAGGGTGCCCCGTACTCAATACTATACATCAATCATAAGGGTAAGCCAAGATCCTGTATAATAGCTAAAAAGAACATAAAGATTTTTCTATGCGGAGGACCTTGACATAGGCATCATCCAGGAGCCCTGGGTCAATGACTCACAGGTTAAAGGGTTTCAGGGTGTCCCGTACTCAATACTATACATCAATCATAAGGGTAAGCCAAGATCCTGTATAATAGCTAAAAAGAACATAACGATTTTTATATGCTCTCAATTTAGCTCAGCTGACCTTACTGTTGCGAAGGTTGAAATGACAGGTGGCCGCAACATCACTATTTCCTCCTGCTATATGGCTCACAATCGAGACGCCCCGCCAGAAGAAGTAAGGTTCCTGTTGTCCTCCACTGCTGCAGAAGATACTTTGATCCTGGGCTGTGATGCCAATGCCAGGCACACAATCTGGGGTAGCACTGAAATCAACGAGAGAGGTGAGTCTTTTCTTGATTTTATTAACGATAACAATCTCAATATATGTAATTCTGGTACTAACCCAACTTTTATGTTTCCGAGTTCCGATAACTATAGGGGTTGGGAGGAAGTTCTAGATATCACAGCTATCTCAGGTAGTGGAAAAATATCCTGAATGAGTGTGCGTTATAACGATTTTCCCTCGTAAGTACGCGTAATTGTGAATCAAAATTCAGTCACGTTCTCTTCTCTGACGCGATTAATTAATAGCACTTTTGTAAAAAATGTTTATAATCAGATATTATAGTCAAAATATTTTTTATTTCTATGTATGAAAATTTTTATACACTGAATAAAAAATTTCATTTAAAATCATGTTTCATATAATTTAGGAAACTTTTACAAATATTAAATTTTTTTTTTTAATATTCGGAGGAAAAACTTCATGAATTTAATAAAAATTTTCTTTGTTTTTTGGCCGAAAAAATTATCTGTGTTATTGAATTTTAAATGATGTTTTTGGATTTCAGCTCGAATTTATAAATTCCAATTGATAGTTTCCGGATTTTAAATTAAATATTACCTGGCTTTGAATTAGATATTTCTCAAATAATTTTTTCTGAAGTTTAATTAATATTTTCTGATTTTTCAATACAACGAACTTTTGAACGGTTTTTTTTTTCAAAAGGAAACTTTGAATTAAAAATTAATATTTTAGAATTTTCGTTATTTTTTTTTAATTTTTTATATAATTTTTTATTTTTAATATTAAATGAAATTTTCTGAATTTCAATTGATGTTATATACATAGATTTCAATTAAAACATTAGAATTAGTTTTTATTAAAATTCAATACACCAATTTTCGGTTTGAATGAACGTTTTTAAATTTTAAATTTAGTAGTTTTTAGTAGTTTTTTTAATGTTTTAGTTGAACATGTAAGTTGCAAATGTAAGTACTTCCTATTTTTTTTAGGGAACTATTTTTTTTTTTGTGTAAGTAGTTCGTAGTGTTACCATGGAACTATTTCTTTATTAAAAAATGTATGTAGTTCTTAGATCTTGCACATCAAACACGTTTTCAATTTATTTTTTGATCAATGGTTATAATCTTTAACTTCAAACTCATATATATATTAGTTCTCATGTAGTGAGTAAACTAGTTCATATGAATGTTTGATGTTTGGCATGGGATTGTTACCGCTTTCAAAACGTGTTCTGATGATGGGAACCTAGAAAATTCCCGAAATAGATCTATCAACACATTCCTGAAAGGGTCAAATAATAAATTTGAAAACAAAACCCTCTATAGAATATTTGTTAGGACAATATCCTAATGAAGAAATATAGAGTATGGCCTCGAACTTGAATAATTTTCATTTTCATAGTTCTTAAAAATATTAAAAAAAATAATCAATTTTAAGAATAAATTATTTTAGTCTCACACCCTGTTAAAAGAATCGAGTAGGTAATCTAGTAAGGAATGCATTCTGCCCAACATGCTTGATTACCCCATTACTTTTTTGGAAATTTGTTGCAGGGTAGTTACACTACATACTAAAATTTTTTTAAATTTGAAATCAAACCGTCATAACTTTTGCTCCCCTTGTAGAAAGTGATTGACACAAATGGATTTCACGTGCCATAATAGTTTTGTGTTATCGCGTAAAATCTTAGTAATGTGCCATGAAGTTAAAAAAAAAAAATAAACACCAATTTAAATATTTTTGAAAATAGACCAAATATTACATTTGACACATTTGTGCGATAATAATAATTATTAGTATTTTTAATTTTTTAAAATTTTTTAATTAAAATACAATAATAGAACAAGTACAACTTTGACGTAATTGCAAAATAATTTTTAGAATCAATCAATTATACGTATTTTAAGATATTATCGAATTAAGGACGTTTTTCAGTTTAGTTATCCTTTTTTTTGCAACATTGTTTAAAATAAGAGTATTTGATCTATAAAGTGACAAAAAATTTATAAAAATTCTTAACTTTTAGCAGTGACTAAACGCGATTTTTTTAGGCGAATATTTATACAAAATTTTACTAAAATCAGAAGAGGAAAAGTTGAAAAGGTCGTCTTTTTATGCTCATTATGTTTAAAAACCCGATTAAAAAAATTATATAAGCCATATTAAATTATATATAATAATATATGAAAATTGGTGGATATAATTATATATTTATTAATTATCGACCGATTTCAAGTTCACCTGTTATCGAAAAAATAATGGAAGAAGTCGTTTGCAATAGGTTGACGGACTTTACAACTAAATATCAAATAATTAATTCAAATCAATATGGATTCCAAAAAGGAAAAAATATAAATAAGCTTCTTTGCAATTTTGCAAATTACATAGATGAGCAATTAAGTAAAAGTCACCACTGCCTAACGATGTTCATAGACTTTAGCAAAGCTTTCAATACCTTATCGCATAGCAAATTAATTGAAATGTTAGAAAGAATAGGAATTCGTGGAAACTGTATAGAATGGTTCAAAAGCTACCTTACACTCAGAAAATATTTTGTCAAAATTAATAACAGCTTGAGTGAAGAAACCGCTTCTGGTTTTGGTGTACCACAAGGCTCCAAATTAGGTCCCATTCTTTATATCATTTACTCTAACGAGCTAATTAACTCGTTAAAAATGTGCAAAACATTTGCTTACGCTGACGATACTACTATCGTAGTATCCCACTAGAATGTAGATTCCGCAGCAATAATAATGCAACACCAGCTCGATTTAGCGATAAGATGGTGCCACGACCATGGTCTTATAATTAATTCATCCAAAACAAAACTTATGCATATTAAACCACCACATTTGCTTTATAGAGAAATATGCAAACTTTCTGTGGAGTGAAAGTTTGCATAGAAAAAAGTTATCAAATTTCGACTACAACGAGGATCAATGCTCCACTACAATCGAAATTGTTAACACCTACAAATACCTTGGCGTGTATGTGGACCATAACTTTAAATGGATGGTACATATCGAAGAAGCTCGGAAAAAATTAAGAAAAGCTGCATTTATGCTGCGTCACTTAAGTTACAGCTCGAGCAAAACTGTTGTAAGACAAGCATATTTCTCTTTAGGCGAATCTCATCTTCGTCATGGTATAACAGCCTGAGGGCAGCTCAACATACTGCGATAAACTACAAAGAATACAAAATCAGCTGCTTAAAATACTAAAAAACCCATTACTAACTACATACCCAACACTCTAGCAAACAACGTAACGCCAAATAATGACAAAAATGTAGTAAATAATGTTGAGAACGACTACAACTCCACAAATAACATAAATTACTTGCAAAACGTCATTAATAGCGGCTCTATAAAACAAGACCCCAATGAAATAAGTCCCCAAACCAAAAATGAAATAACGCCCCATTTTTTTGGGGCTTTATTTCATTATGAAGCAATACCCCAAAAAAAAAAATGAAATAAACCCCCGACCAAATGAAACGAAACCCCAAAATAAAATGAAATACCACCGCAATTTTTAAGCTTTATTTCATAATGCAGTAAAGCCCCATTTCGAAAATAAAATAAGGCCGCAATTAAAAAAAAAAAACAAAATTATATACTACTTTAAAATATTTCTTTATTCCTAATTAATACATAGAAAAAAGATTAATACACACAGAGAAATAAAATGCCAACCGAATTGAAAAGTGTATATTAATGGTAACAACTTATAAATGCAGTTAGTACAACGATATTTACATTAGATTTCTGAATATTTTCGGTGTTGAAACTACAATTCAGTTGAACTAACCGAACTTTGTTGTGAAAACTAATGTTAAGTTGTGCCAACCCACATAAATTCGTATAACCGAATTTGAGTCGAAGAAACCAAATTTCAGTTGGCAAACACCTACATTTTTCTCTATGTGTAATATTTAGTATATCAATACAGTTTTTTTTTAATATTTTTTAGTAGTATATCACAAAATAAAACTAAATTTATAAATCGTATAATCGCACGCAGAAAAAACTTCTACGGAGGAAAAAACCCTTAAGAGTGGCCGAAGGCCTCCACACAGAACGCGGCAGGCGGCTTCGCGAAATAAAGTTTTTTTCTGCGTGCGACATAAAAGAAACTCCAAAATTACAGCACGGTATAATCTCACTTACTAATAGCAAATAACTATTTATATTAATAACTTGATAATTCATGCAGAAATTTAGATTTTTAAGAAAATGAAATAACACCCCAAAAATATTATTTGGGGACTTATTTCATTTCTCATATTGGGGCCTTATTTCATTATGAAATACAGTCCCAAAAAAAAAAATTAAATAAAGCCCCAAAAAATGATATAAGACCACAATTTTTTTTATTAGAAATTTTTGGGGCCTTATTTCATTTTTGGTTTGGGGACTTATTTCATTGGGGTCTTGTTTCATAGAGCCATTAATAGCAACATAACAACAACATCAACAACAACAAACAATAACTTAAAATGCTTCTGATCGTGCAAACAACACAAATCGTACAACAAATAACAACAATTCTTTAACGAGCAATATTGTTAAAGAAATACAAATCCTAAAAGTTAATAGCTTTAAATAGCTTTAAAGTTAATAGTTTACAACACAACATTATCGATCGAATTCTACAATGATTCCAGATTTCTCAAAAGAATAGATCACAACCACCAGACCAGAATTAACGTCGAAGGAAGATACCGTGTACAAAGACACAAAAATCACTACGGAAAAAGTATCTTATCTGTAGTTTTACCATCAATTTTCAACAAAATGTCTAGTGAAATATTTAACACTACAATCAATACTCACAAAAGAAAAAAAATATTTAAAAACTTTTTTATTAACAATCAATGAACTATAAACTTTCATATACTTTAAGCTTTTTCAATATTTAAAAACTTATTTAAGTTTTCTCATCCAGCAACGAATGCTCTATGTAAATTTAAATTTAATATCTAAATTTTTACCTGCAAGGTCATTAATGTAAATAAATTAAATTTTAAATAATTAAATTTAAAAAAAAATAAATAAAAAAATACATCTAAATACAAAAAAAAAAAAAAAAAAAATATATAATTATATATAATTCTATATCAACTGATATAATCAGATATAATTATATCCCAAAAATGAGTATATATAATTCTATATAATTATATAAGGCAGATATAATTATATATTGGACCATATATAATTATATATAATTTTATATAGCACCATATAAACCAGTTTTTTAATAATCAATTGCATATATAATTATATCTAATTATATATGGTGCTATATTTTGAAGAATCTACGAGTACTTTATATATTTCATTAAAGTTAATAACTTTTATATAAATTTTTGAGAAAAAAATTTAAACAACTTAAAAATTCATTTACTAGTTCTTGTTTTGTAATTTATTATTAAATTTTTTTTTACATTAAATTTATTTATCATCATAACCCAACGATTATTGTCATTATTTATATATTTTTTTTTTTTTTTAAATATTTGTTTTACTTATATTTGTGTGTGTCAACAAATCTTTTGTGACAGATGCTGTCATTGTGTGGTAACATAAAATCACACTTAACATGATAAAGTCACAAACAATTTGTTATTTTTTATTATTATTATCAACAACATCATTCATATATTTCTCGCAATCATAAATTTATACATTTATAATGTTCATAAATAGACACATGAAAGGTTCACCAGAGTAAATGTACGCAGAGGCAGAAAAATGATTTATTAACTATTACGTAATACTGGAATTATGTAAATCAAATAAATTAATTTAAAATTTAAAAAATATTTACGACTATAAAACATACAATTTTTAAACATTTTTTTCATAAGTAATACAGTCAGATTTGTTTTCTTATCATTTCTTGAACTACTGAACCGATTGCTTAGGTGTCTTTGAAAGATTTCTTCAGCTTTGTCATTTTCGACTGATGCATTATAAAAAGTTTTTGTTGTTGTCCTTGAATATTGTAAATTGTTTACACTCATAGAAATAAACCTGTAAAAATAGCAGAAAAGCAAAAAAGCAAACTGATAAAAGTAACAGATTCTTTTACTAAATTTTAGCAATAAAAGAATATCAAAAATAAATCTGTTGAATTAATAAATATTAAGTTATATTTGAGCTAAATTTTAGTTAATTGAAAATAACAAAATAATCTACTAAATTCAGCAAAAACATTTAATAAATATTTGTAGACAAAAACATTTTTAAAGTTTTAGTTTTTTGTTTTTTTTTATGCGAATAAAGGTATGCCCTTATGAAATCAGCAATCTAAAATTTTTTAGAATAAATTTCTGTTTCTGTATCTGAAAAAAAAGTTCTTTCGAGGGAGTTATCCCCACTCTAACTCACAGTTTTTAAAGAACTTTAGAAATGTTTTAAGGGAGCAAAAAATAAGGGACACTTATTATTTTTTTTAGCCACCCAATCTAATGTAAAAAGTGTTAAAAAGTGAGGTGAAATTATAATATATATTTGTACGATTAATTGTAGTATCAATTAAAATAATTTTAAACCAGGGGCGTATACGAAATCGGTCCAGTGCTTCAAAAGTTATGGATGAAATTTTGTGTGTGGTACCTCTAAATTTTCCATACAAATTGTTGAAAGAGTATAATACACTGTATATTCCCTGCAGGAAATGTCAATAGTGAAAAAGTATTGATTCACTATTGACTGTGTCACCAGTACTACTAACCAAATATTCCCCAGGCAATGTAATTCGCTATAGACATTTAACATGTACGTGTCATTGAAAATCTCTAGTGACATTAGAACTATTGACTAGGTAGTGAATAGGTAGTTCCTATGGGACCATGTGTAGACATTGGAACCAAAAATTTACTAGTGAGTTAATAAAGTAAAAAGTGTAGACGCTTAGTTGACAATGTCAACAAAATAGTAGACAAAAGTGGAGACTTGGAGACACTTGACCCCTAGCTTCCTGCAGGGTTAGTACAAAGCTCGAAGCTGGTAAAATTTATCAAAGATATCTCCAACAACAGCGATCATTCTGAAGGCTGTTTCTGTTTCTGATTTTAGCAAAATAAACTGTTATTTTCATTCTACTAAATTTGAGGTAAATATAGCAAAAACTTTGTTAATATTACACTTTTTGTTTGTTATTTTGAGTATGCAAATATTTAGTAAAAGTATTTTCGATTAACTAAAATTCACATCAAATATAACTAAAATTTTGTAAAGTTAACAGATTTATTTTTGCTATTCTTATTTTAATAACATTTAGCAAAAAGTCTGCTACATTTAGCAGGTTTTTCTGCAAGGCCATTTTTAATTAATTTTGAATAGCTTTTTCTGTTAGTTTTGCGGGTCAATTTCTACGAGTGTAGTTTTCTAGTGTTTTATTATTATAACGTAATTTTAAGAAAATTTTAAAAATAAGCGGAAAGTGATAAAAACTCAGTAAAAATTAATCTGCAATAAAGAAAATTTGTTATTTAAATTTATTTTTAATTTGTGTTTATTACATTTGATTGTATATTTAGTTCAGTTTGTGCCAAAAATGATCTATATTTATGAACGTTAAACCAAATTAAAGTCGAGACTTGATTTTTTCTCAATAATCCTTCTTGCTAAATTAATACAAACAATTGTGATAGAAAAAACTTAATTCACCGAGACAAATGTAACATATTAGGGTTCTAAGGGCCTTATTTTTAGAGGAACTGCTTCAAAATCCGTGGTTAATCAGGTCATTATGAAACGTGATCACTAAGGTGGGTCGGTCCACATACAAGAAAAAAAATGAGCCAGTCACCCCCTAGGAGTAAAGATAAGATAAAGACGATTCTTACCACGATACCACACCACAACTTTGCTGAAGACTGCAAAAAAAAATTCACAGCATTTTTCGAGCTATGGCCATGCGAAAAATAGAAGAAAATTGCAAAAAAGTGCTCAAAATCGAATTTGGCGAAAAAACTATAGAGGCTCATAAAAAACAAACGGCAACCAATCTAGCAAAATCCAGAAATTACCGTTCTCCTCTCATCGAGTACTTTCGGCTGGGATAAGTGTTTTTTTGTTTGGAGTCAAAAAGTTGAATATTAAGTCACTGTGTTATTAAACACTAGTCAACCACATAATATAACCAACAACTTTTTGTGTTGCACCAATCGAAAAATAAGAAACAGGAGAGTAAATCTTCCGAATTCAACTAAGTGATCGATTGAGTATTTTTAGCAATAATTAGAAAACAAAACTGACATTATAGCTATGAAGCGCCCTGTATGTATCGTTTAAAATAAAACTTTAAAATGTCTATTTGTTAATTTAAACGGATGTTTGCATAATAAACAACAAAATAAAATTGCATATAATAATTTTACTATTTCCTACTCACACACATTTAATATTGCATACATTAAAAAAAAAGTTAATTTCTAGTACAATTACAAATGCACACACAATATAAATGTCAACAGAGAAATAAACACAAATAAAAAAACAAAATTTAACGAAAACAAAATTAATTTTGACAATAAACTTCTATGTCATTGTATAAGTGTATGAATTTACATACACGTACCCAGGTAGAAATTCGAAATTACAAAAGCTGCAACTAATAATGTGTTAGAAAAACACTGTTTTGTTTAAAAAGTAAGTGTTGTTTTGCCAGTGCCACGGCCATATGCCCAACATATATGAGAAGGTTTTAAATATCGAAACGTAACATTTTCTTTTTTCGGCGATTCATTGTTATATTTTCTGTGTTATTAAAGGAATACGAGTTCTAAGGGTTTCTTCAATATATGCATCCCCTGGACACATGTAGCATTGTGTAATTACTGGATTGCATATAAATTGAGCAATCCAAGTAAGTGGGGAACCTTAACCTTCTTACGGGTAAGGCTGCCTCAGGGTAGTCTTAATAAAATTTACCACAAATGCGTCAAATGAGAAATTAATATATTTCGATAGAAAACTAAATTTGCTAAATATTTTGCGAAGAACCTTTTCGTGTGTCGTCCACGGTTTAAAAGCGAAAAAGCTTCAAAATCAAAATTTGGTAAAAATTCAAAAACTAAAAAACCAATTTAAGTTAATAAAATATAAATAAGATTGAAGCTTTAATTTTAATATTAAGTCCTTAATTTAGTCCAAGGACTCACAGGATTTTATCAGGATTCCTCTAAAGGACATCGTCTTAACTTATAAACTAATAGACGGATTTTTATGAAATTTTGAAGACATTAAATATTAATAGCAAAGCGTTGAAATTTGAGACATATAAACTGAAGTTTAGATACTTTTTCGCCTAAATTTGCTTTTTCCATGGTTTTCGTTGCAAAACATCGTTTGCCAGTTAGAGGGTTAACTTTCTGCTCAGCCAATTCTTTAATTGTTCCTACAGTAAACATAAGTTTGGAATTTAGGTGAATAGCACACACGCAGACTACATGTGTCAATCAAAAAACACAATCTTCTGGTCTTTGTTCTGAAAATTTTTGAAAATCCCATCTTGAAATAATAGACTATGCAATTCTTTTAGGTTACAAAGCATAAGTCTCTTCTGTTTTTTTTTTACTTTCTCCCCATTGCAGCATTTACCAGGTTTTTAGTCTTTTTCTCTAGGCATAATGTCACTGTTTTTGTACTTTCCAAAAAATCTTGGCTTCTTCTTCTCTCTCTGTCGAAAGATTAGATGGCCTTTTCGGACTTGGACAAAAAATAAACGCTTTTTTCAAATAAGCTGTTTTGCTTTACGAGCCATGAATTTTGTGGTTGAAAAGGTGTTTTCTAGTTTTCTAACACTCCAAGAATGTGGCACATATGTTAGTACTTGAATTTGTTAATCTTTGCCAGCTTTATGAGCATTGTAAATTTCGTTTATGTGATTCAAAATATCTACACCATAAGTATTTTCTGAGTTAAGAAATGTTTTGCTAGATGTGGAAATTATATAATTTAAAATTTCTTTCTTTTTGCATTTATTTAAAAAAGTTATTTATAAACTTAATTTGAGATTAATTTAGTGCTTCTAAGCACATATTCAAATAAAAAAAGGCTGTGTATGCTCCTGCTTAGCTCTTCCTTTGTTTCTTCCGAAAATGAGACTTCATCACATTCAGAGAAATCATCATCATTGTTGGCCACTTTTGCCCCTGATGTGGAATAACCGAGTTAATTTTAAATCATCGAAATCGTTTTCCTTTTTATATTGTCAATATCTTTATTTGATCCATTAAAGTAATTCTACATGAAGCATAGGTTGTCCCAAAAAAAATAATAATTTGGATTTTCTCGGAAGATCTTTCCTAATTTGGATACTCATAAGGTAAAGTATTTTTGAGAATTTTATCAGATTTTTCGGAAGTGGTTTAGAGGTCGCGCAAACCGATTTTGTACCAAAAATCGAGCTTTTTGGGCTTTTATTGAATTATTCTTGAAAATTGCTAAAAAATCGGTAATTTTTCGGCTTCTGAGTAAATATTCTTAAAGAAAATTTTCCGATCTTTAATTTTATGTGCAAAAGTAATAAGTTTCGGCAATGATTTTGCACATTTTGATACATTATATAACAGTTTTTGTAAATTTTCAACAAATATGAAAAAGAATGCTTTATAACTTTTAAAATTTGTATGAAGACTAAAAAAACTAATGATGCAGTTTAAAAGATTATGAAGTTTTAAATAAATTATCAGAAAAAACAATATAGTTTTCTCTTACCGTTCTCGAGTTATACCCTTTTAAAGCTTTGCACCCATTGTATGAAATTTTTAGTACTATAAGATTTGGGCATCCGATTTGTTGTAAATTTTTGATTATGAGATTTGAAAATGTATTTATTGTATGTCAAAGCTTAGTTTTAAGTGTTGTCAAGTTGTGGACAGCAAAAAAAGTAGCCAAAAAGCCGTTATCACTAGGTGGCACTGATATGGCTCGAACTAAAATTCATGATTTATTGGATTTGCGGAAACTACAACCCTATTTTTGGCAGATAGTCTAATCAGCTGATAAGCTTTTGTGATCAGCTGGCAGAGAAATAAAAACAGTCGTTTTCTTTCAAAAAATTTGTAATTATTACAAGAAGTCTCGTCTTTTTAATAAAAATATTTTGTTAATCTGAAGTTTTATTGCTCCGGTAAGTTGAAATTATCATAAAGTAGTCCAAAAAATATAGGGTAATATTTTTTTAAAATAGATATGCCTTTGTCGAATACAAGGAATGTGTGGTGTGTGGGCAAAATGATTGATGACCTTGATACTGCCAAACCGCCGACAAACATGCAAATACTGCAAAGATTTTTTAAATTACATTTAGTGGAAAAGTGCACTATTTCCAAAAGCGCCAGAATAATAGCAAAGAGTTTCAGAGATTTGTGGAATACAAATCAGGAACCGTGCAATATTTCTCGCAAAATAATAATATTGCACTCGAAGTGGGCAAAGTTATGTAAGGGTAAGTCTAGAAAAACCAAGCTCGAAATTAAGAAAAGAAAGGACTTCGTGAACGACTTGAAGAGCGCGTTCTGCAATATAGGTCAACCTTGTAAGTTGTAAATGATGTCGCAGAACGTGGGGTGGCCTTGGCTAATAGTCATATCAATATCACAACTTCTGAAACAGACTTTTAAAGTTTTCTGCAGGGGGTAGAGCAGCATCGCAAGAACTCTAATAAATGATTTATAACAAATTTATTTTTCTTTGTTTTTAATATAATTGTTATGTATGAGTGGTAAGTAACTATTATTTTATTTGTAAAAACATTTTCTAAATCCAATTATTTAAAGTTTAAACCAATGCAAACCTAGTTCACACCTTATAGTATTATACATTTCATACAATGTGTACAAAGTTTTAAAAGGGTATATCTCGAGAACGGTGAGAGAAAATTCATTTTTTTTCTGCTAATAAATTTAAAACTTAATAGTCTATTAAACTGCATCATTAGTTTTTTTAGTTTTTATACAAATTTTAAAAGTTATAAAGCATTATTTTCCATATTTGTTGAAAATTTACGAAAAACCGTTATTAAATTGTCAAAATGTGCAAAATCATTGCCGAAACTTATTATTTATGCACATAAAATTAAAGATCGGAAAATTTTCTTTAAGAATATTGACTCAGAAGCTGAAGAAATATCGATTTTTACCAATTTTCAAGCAAAATTCAAAAAAAGCCCAAAAAGCTCGATTTTTGGTAAAAAATCGATTTGCGCGACCTCTAAACCACCTCCGAAAAATCTGAAAAAATTCTCAAAAATTCTTAGCCTTATGAGTATTCAAATTAAGAATGATCCCCAAAATTTTTTTTTGAATGGGACACCCTAATGAAGCACAAACAAAAATTTTAATTAGTATTGAATCGTTTTTTTTTTCTTTTTCTTTCAATTTCAAACATTTTTTTAAGAAAAATTTGAAAAAATCAATTGATGATGTTTCAATTTCAAATAAAACCTCAACAAATTTTAATATTTATTCTCTGATATAATATAAAAAATCTCGGGAAATTCCGCAAACAATTCGCTGGTTTGCGGGTCTGAAAGAAGATCGGTATTCCCGACACAAAAACTTTAATTGCAACCAATTAGAAGCATTATCTATTTATACATTTTATTATATTTCACACATTTAAATATGATGTAAAAGACTAATACCGAACTGTATTGCTGATTTTTAAATGTGTTTTATTACCCAGCGAAGTAGTTCAAAAGAAACAACATTTTCATTACACACAAAGTAGCTACTACTACTGATTTTTCTGATCTAATGCTGGCCTTTTCGATCAGTTCCTAAACTTAGCATATAATGTCATCATACACAAGGCTAACTACTAGAAATGTCACGAATGTTCGGTTACAATTCGATATTTGACATACTCGAATGGAACCGGGAGTTTGTGTCTTTTTTTTTTTTTTTTTTTTTTTGCAGTTTTTCTATTTATTGAATCTTCACTCAAATAATGTGAACTAACAATAAGTTTACAAATCTTAAAACTAACTCTTAATTATTATGTCCAGCCAGTGCCAGACAAATTTTTGACGATTGAATGGAGATAATCTATTGCTCCTTGATAGCGGACCAGATCCGCCGTGTCCCTCCTTCTAAGACGTTGGTGGCCATGATTATTAATTAGGTTACGGGCTAATAAGTTGGGATGAGTTTCCAGTTTATTTAAATAAAGTTGACTGTGTCTAATGATTTCATCTTTGACCAGGGTTACATTTAAATCTTTATGTAAGTTGCAATTTCTGACATACCAGGGTGAGTTTGTGATCATTCTCAAGAACTTATTTTGTCTTCTTTGTATTTTTTCAATATTTGACGCGGAGGCAGTACCCCAGAGCTGGATTCCATAGCACCATATGGGTTTCACGATAGAATTGTAGATGAGTAACTTGCAGTCCAGACCCAGTTTAGAGTTTCTGCCGGTTAGCCAAGAGAGTTGCGCCGTTTTTAGTTTCATCTGGGTTAGTTTAGCATCTATATGAGTTTTCCACGTGAGTCGACGGTCAAGGTGAATACCGAGATATTTTACAGATGTGTGTTGAGGTATATTCTGATTATTAATTTTGATGGGTGGACACGTCTCCCTTCTAAGCGTGAAAGTGATGTGGATACATTTCTGCTCATTCACTTTAATTTTCCACTTATCCAACCAAGCTTCCAATTGTGAAATGTGGGTCTGCAACATTCTAGACGCTATGTTTGAGTCATCATGGACGCTTAAAATTGCGGTATCGTCAGCGAATGTTGACGTGTGGGTATTAATATCTAACGGCATGTCTGAAGTATAAAGGACATACAACAGAGGGCCCAAAATGCTGCCCTGTGGGACACCGGCTTGTATTTCTTGGGGAGGGCTGACAAAGCCATTTTCAGCAAGAGTAAATTTTCGATTCGTTAAATAGCGTTCAAGAAGCTTGTGAGTATTAGAAGGCAACAAACGTTTCATTTTAAAGAGTAATCCTTTGTGCCAAACTTTATCGAAAGCTTGTGAGACATCGATAAATAGAGCAGAGCAGTATTTTTTTTCCTCGAAAGTTTTTCTTACAGTAGAAACTATCCTATGAGCTTGTTCAATGGTGCTATGCTTTCTCCTGAAACCAAATTGGTGAGCTGCAATGGAGTTGTTTTGGTCAACAAAAATAGACAGCTTTTCCATAAGCAATTTCTCGAAGAGCTTTGACAAGTTGGATAAAAGACTAATAGGCCTATATGATTCTACTTTTGTGAGATCTTTGCCTGTCTTTGGTATCATTTTAACGAGAGAGACTTTCCACTCTGTAGGGAAGTATTCAAGGCGAAAAACAGCGTTGAAAATAAAGAGAATTGTTTTTATTCCTATGCTGGGTAGCTCCATAAGCATCTTATTGCTGATATTGTCAATACCAGGGGCTTTTTTGGGGTTTAGTTTACAAATAGCCTTTTCGATCTCTCTCATCTCAAACGATAATTGGGTATCTGTTTGGTACTGAGGAACAACAGGTGGCAACTCAGCTACAGATCTTGTTATGTTTGGCGTGAATACTTTTTTTAAATGTTCTACAAACAGATTCCCTTTTTCGGTATCATTTCTGGCCCATTCTCCGTTTGATTTTCGCAAAGGGGGTTTACAAATGACCGGTCTTTTTAAATTTTTTGTAGCACGCCATAGTGAATAATCAGTTCTAGATGAAGGATCCAAATTTTCAAGATATCTGTTTAATGAAACAGTTCTTTGGTGAGCAAGTAGCTTTCTTAAATTTTTTGTACATTCTTTCAACCGTACCTTAAGTTGTGGGGATATGTGCTGTTGCCACTCTCTTCGAGTTCTCCTTTTTTCATTTATGAGTTGTTCGACGTCTGCAGATAGGATCATATTTTGTCTGTTGGGTCGAAGAGGCTTAGTAGCAAGTTGAGCAGCAAGTTTAAGATTTGATTCAAAGTTTTGAACCGAGAGGTCAACATCTTCTGGAGTTCTTAACGGTATGTTTTCCGAGCAATGTGTACTGATAAATTTTTTATATTTCTTTTAACAACTATTTTTTAATCTAGATGTCGCTTTAAATTTGAAAAATAATGATTACAAAATATCAGACTTAACAATAGTTTTCTTTCTTTTCAGTTGAACGAAAAACTATTATTTCGCTTTGCTTTTAAAGCTGTTTAAAAGTTTTTTTAATTATAACCGTTTAAGCGCTCCTACAAATATGGATTTGTAAATAAGATGTGACTTGGCAATTAAATTAATAACAGTTCAGTTAAGTTCTATGAAAAAGGAGACCCAAAAATACAATCTTTCATAACCTTACACATAGTGCTTTTAATAAAGTGAAGTTTGAGGAATTTGCATTACCGTATTACCGTATCCGTATATGTGATGATTTTACTACATCTTTTTCCACTCTTTTTTCGCTGGGTATACATATTTCTCGAAATTAATTAAACTTAAGGTATTTTGAAAGCATTAAAATACTAACGTTATGACAAGGTGGGCAAGTTTTCTCAAACCAACGGTTGTCAACTGTTATCAATATATTAAATACTGTCTAGATTTCTAATCCCACGTTCTGCCAACGCATAACCGACCGTCGCCGACGCTTTGCCAACACTGTGCCGATAGTATTTTTCTACCTGGGATACTGTGAAAATAGTTAATCCCACGTTCTACCAACGCATAACCGACCGTCGCCGACGGTATGCCAGGACTGTACCGAGTGTATTTTTCTGCATGGATACTAACGCATATCCCAAAACACATTCTCACATGAATACCGTTATTCAATTCATACACACTTAACATATGAACTGTTGCTACTATTGCGAGTGAGTCTTTCTATTTTCTCCCCCTTAAAAACAATCAATTTTGAATTGTATCAAGAGAGAAATAAACAAAATGTACAGTAAACAATAAAATTTATTGTTCATTTCATTTGAAATGTAAATTTGACAAAAACAGTTTGTAGAAAGTATAGAAAACAATCACAAAAAAAAGAACAAATCACATATTACAAACACATACGCATGAAATGGTAAAAGACACATACTTACACTCCAAATAATAAAATAGTAAAAAAAACATGTTAGCTAATAACACAATTTAACTATTGTGTTGAAATTTGTAGTAATTTTAGTAATTTGTACTAACATATTTTTATGAGTGTATTTATACGAGGGCTCTAACATCTTAAGTTAGTATAAAATGTGACTGTTAATAAATTTGTTACTTATCCAGGTATTTACAAAAAATAACAGAATATGAATCGAATATAAACTTCTCAATCGATCTCTTTTAAGAATATTGCAATTAAAATTTAAAAAACCACAAAAGATGAAACATTTTACAAATAATTTTTAAATTTCTATTATTTAAATTAATGCCTTTTGTTTAATTTTATGCCACTTCCATAACTAAAGTAAACAAAAAAGACAAAAATCTTCTGCTTTCACAATCCGTTTAACGCATTAAGATCGAGTGATTAATCCGCTAGACATTTTTCGACAAAACTTGGAAAATGCGTATTTGGAACAATACTTCATTAAGAAATATTTTTATTTGTTTGGCTCACAGTTATATTTTTAACAAGATATTGTGCTTGTAATTACTCTGTGCCACAAATTTAGGATTACTAATTATTTCCGGAATGAGTCCCACATGAAATGAAAGTACGCTAACCGTAGGTCAAAAGCTTTGAAAACTAAGCTCGAGTTTAATTGTTTTTTACTTCTAAAGTTTCTCTTTCTTTTTTCGATTTCAATGCAATAAACTACTCAGGGGACCATTATGAAAAAATGTCCAATATAGATATCATTAATTACATATAATCACATTTACAATTTCGTATCACACCATATCTCATATAATCCGAATCATCTTATTTATAGTTTCATGCAATATTTATAGTTTCATGCAATTTGATACAATAAAATATAATTTTTATAAAATTGTTTGGAAATCTGCATAATGAAAATCTCTATATAAATCAATTAACTGGAAAATTAGAATTGATAACAATTTAACTCATACATGTGTGATGCCATCCATATACAATATATTGTATAATTTTTTTTTTTTTTTTCACAAATGCTATCAGTCCAAAAGGTCTGCATATATTTCCAGTTGTATATGCTGAACATTTGAGACTACTAATAAACAACACACGTAGGGCAAACGTATTTAAATTTCCATAATTTTCGTTTGCTTATTTTGCTTTATATCTCATCGACTAAAAAATGTTTATGTCCAATGTCTAGTGAAGGTTTTATTCTATGGAAATATATAAAAATGCGAATAATGAAAAAATTTAAAAAAATTACTTTTCACAAATACAAGAAAATAAGAAAAACTAGACGATTTTTTTAATTTCAAACAGCCCTGAAATTTTTCAAAAAACTGAAACAATCACAAATGTAACTATCGTGAAAATCGATAGCTACGCGTGCAGGAAAAACCATCGAAAACTATTAACAAATTACTATTTTTTGTTTGCCTTCAAAGTCCTGCAATTTATATATTGAACATATCTTGATAACGCGGCTTGACTTAAAGAAATTAATAGGGTCCTGACCATCAATTCTATGTATTTCGGCCATGCTGATATCAACGGCGCACAGTGGCTGAAAATCATGTTTCATTGGCCAAAAATTCTGTAACTTTTGAACCGATCAAAATATTTTAGTAATTTTATTTTAAAGGACAGGTAATTAGTTGAACTTGGCTCAGTTTTAATTTCATTAAAATTTATTGAACACTTCTTAAGAAATTCAAGGTCAAAGTTGAACTTTTGATATTTTTTAACATTCAGCGTGAAATATAGTTTTTTAATTTTTTTATTTATTAAAAAATGTCATATTTGGATTTTAATAATAATTATAAACATTTTTTGCGATAATCTGAGTTTTTAATGTTAACACTCAAAAAAACAAATAGTAAAATGAACTGAAAATTTTGCTATTATTACTTAAAAACTAACCATTTTTGCTGTCAAATTTGCAAATTTGTTTACATTAAAAAAATATTTGCACTTAAAAAACGTTAGTAATATTATCTAAAAATGTTGCTATTACTACAGAAAAATTTATTATTTCTGAGAAATTTGTTAATTTTAGCAAAATAAATCTGCTGAACAGTAGCGCAATTATTCTGATTTTTTTTTTTTTTAATTTTGATATGAAAATATGGCTTTTATATTTACTGAACCTTTCTTATTTATTAAAACATTTCTTATTATGTTTATTAATATTTTTACTAATTCTATGTTTTTCGTACTTAAATAACAATGAAAGGCTATTATAATTATTATTCATTTGATTCAAATATTGATTGCAAATATTCCATATTCTCTTCTGTGTTACTTCTGTGCTGTAGTAGTTTTTTGACTTCTTCACCTAAATCCCGATGTTCCACTTTCCATTGATTTTGAATACTTTAGATGAACGGATCTGACATAGCCAATAATATATTAAATAGATCTTCATTTGTGGAATTTCGTGAAATTTTTCTAGTATTGTAATCCTTATTCCTTTTTTCCTGAGTTTCTTCTCATAGATCTCAAAGTGGTACCAAATGATATTTAATGACATCTTCTCCATGATAAAGGATGTTGTGAACTGTTGCAGACATATTTCGACATGGGTACTTGGTTGTATATATTTTTGCAATTTCCTTAGCATAATCTCCAAATTTTCTAGAGTCAATTTGTTCATTGCACGCACGTACTTCTAGGATTATTTTAAATCTCAAAATAAGGTTTAAATCCACTCCTCTTATTTCAGATGCTGTTTCTGGATCTGAAAAGAATCTTCTTGTAGTATTGCCATCATTTGTATTGCCTGACTCTTGTTTTGGCTGATCTATAATCAATCCAAATTTGCGATATTCATCTTGAACATGTTTCTTTTTTGAACTTCTTAACTGCATGTTGGCTTCATTGTTTCTTATTGTTCCTGAAGATCCCAAAATCCAAATAATAACTGATTTTAAGTATGTGTTCCATAAATCGTATTCTGGCATGTAGCGGTGATAATCCATATTCATATGCATCAATATTACATAATGATTCTGTTGGGACTTGGTTTAATTGGCTTGATGTTGCTTGGCATACGATGCAGCTGGATGCAGCCTTCGTATAAGTCAAAGCCTGGCCTACTTTTCCATCTATCATTGTTAGCTTAAAATCGTAGCTTACTTCAATTTGCTGTCCATTTAATTATAATTGTAATGTTCTTTATTTACTTTATTACTTTCCTTAGTGCATTGCTAGGTAAAAAAAATGGTATAAAAAGAATTAATAAAAAATCCCAGGTTAGAAATGAATTACTTCCTCTGTGTATTTTCATTCTTACTTACAAATATATAAAAGTGTTGTGTATTTTGTAAGCAGATATTATTACTGGTAATACAATAAATAATGACTATTTGATGCTATAAAATACATAAAGCACAAATTTAACACACCATTGTTTACTTATAGGGCTGTTTAAACTACCGTCATTTGATTTTTTTTTTTTTTTGAGATATTTTAAAGGGTCCGCCAAATAACTTTTTTTTTTTGAAAATTCTATAAAAATAAACTACTGAATATTTTCTCAAATTTCTTTTTTTATTTGAAAGTACAATCCTTCCGGTTAATAATGGAAAATAATTTCATTCAAATGGCTGTCTCGGCTGGCCATGCAGTAGCCTACACAATCGGTCCAATTTATAAGCACATTATCGATTGTGTGCAGCTGTATTTCACCAATGGCTTCACGAATATTGTCCTTTAAAGCGTTAATTGTCTCTGGCTTGTTGGCGTAACACTTATCTTTGACGGCACCCCACAAATAATAGTCCAACGGTGTCAAATCGCAGCTACGAGGTGGCCAAACGACATCAGCTCTGCGGCATATAATGCAATCTTCAAAACCAGGGCGCAAAACATCGAGTGTAGCTTCGGCTGTGTGGCACGTAGCGCCGTCTTGTTGAAACCAAATGTTGCCAATATCCTCCTCTTCAATTTTTTTGAACAAAAATTCGTTCAAAATGGCCCAATAACGATCGCCATTGACTGTAACGGCAACTCCTTGCTGAACATGCAACATTACCATGATTCTCAAAGTAATGTCGCAATATTTCCCAGCGTTGTACAAGCGTGTACACAACCATATTCGTTCAGCGGAAGGATAAAACTAATTATCTGTCAAATCAGACATGAGCTAAGTGTTACCATTCACGAAATAAGCACTAGTTGAAAGAAAAAACGTTAGATGGCGGACCCTTTATTAAAATGAAAAAAGTGTTCTACCGGCGGGTCGTGGCGGGTGCAAAAGCATATATAGGGTTAAAGAGGGCACTTTCACCTTTCTCCGGGTGGTATACGTTTCTTGCCAACTTGTTTCCATTAGAAGTTCTATTTGACAAAAATATAGTAGTTTAAGAAATATTACAGAACACCCTAATAATAAACGGTAGTGTTGTGACCACTTACAACAACTAAAGACTACAGTCCTACCAACCTTATAAAAAAGAATTTAGGTCATTATCGATGATAATTTGCTAGTAGTAACCATTTATTTTTGATAAAAATACAAAAAAAATCACCTTTTTCTGAAATTAAAAAAACAATTAAATTTGACAGCATGCCATGCCCACAATTAGCAATAGTTTGACTTAATTTTTTGGCTACCTTAATTTGGACATACTATCTACAAAATGACGTTAAAATTTTAAAAATCGGTGACAAAAGAAAATTGGACTTTTGGCCAGTGAAATCAAATTTTCAGCCACTGTGCGGCGTACTTTATTTTTAAATATATGGTACAGTTTTTCCGCATTTATGCGGAATCCCATAAATCTTATTTCTTCCTGTTGAAATCAAATGACAAGACCTGTATTTATATTTATGGTACATATTTGATTACCAAAGCTTGAAATTAAACTCGCTGTAAAGTGTTTTTTTTTTAATTTTTTCGGTTTTCGCGAATTCTATATCAAACAATTATATCGATTAGTTAATCAAAGGTTCACGCTGTGGAAAGAGTTATTTAAGAGGATTTATATTTCACAGAAAAAAAGTTATTTTATCAATAAAATTCGCGATTTATGAAAAAATGTTACATATTACCATAGCTTGCCACGATGACCACAAGATCCATAAAGCAAATTGTTAAGGAGACCAGAAAAACTTTGGAAATGGTCAGAACTTGATATCTTGAAATATTTTGTTACCATATCTATAGATCTACGCCAATTGTAATTAATTTTCTAAAAATTTCAAATGTAATTCAAAAACGCCAATTGTAATTCCAAAATTTCATTTGTTATTCAAAAAAAAAAAAAATACCATATGTTTTTAAAAAAATTCCATGTGTTTTTCAAAAAGTCGCATTTATTTTTAAAACACTAGCAAATGTAGATCAAACAATCTTATTTAAAATTAAAAAATAAAATTACAAATTCAAAAACCTTACAAATGAGAATTTAAAAAATACCAAACTTAATTAAAACAATAACAAATGTAATTAAAAAAATAGCAAATGTAATTAAAGAAATACCAGTTATAGTTAATTATTTTTTGAATTCAATTTTTTATTTTTTGAATTTCAATTGTATTTTTTACTACGGATTTTTTTTTTTTTTTGTTTCGAATTACAACTGGTATTTTTTTAATTACAATTGTTATTTTGTGAATTAAATTTGGTATTTTTTGAATTTTAAATGGTATTTTTTCAATTAAATTTTTAATTTTTGTGAATTACAAATGGTATTTTTTTAATTTCATACGGGGTGTTTGAACTACATTTGCTATTTTTTGAAAAACAAATCCGATTTAAAAAAAAAAATGTGAGTTTTTTAATAACATATGGTATTTTTTTGAATTACAAATTAGGGCTTTGAATTTCAAATGCTATTTTTTGAATTTAAAATAGCAAAAGATTCTATTTGAAGTTCAAAAAATAACAATTTAAATTCAAAACCCTCATTTGAAATGCAAAAATACTATATTTTATTAAAAAAAATACATTTTTTAATAACAAAAATTTGCAAATCACATTTTTTTTTTTTTTTGAATAACAAGTGGAAATGGTGAAGAATATAACTATTAATAATCAAAAATTTGCAATATGTGAAAAAATGGTATACAGACCAATTTATTTTTAAAAGCATTATGAAAAATTATGATTTGGTACTGTATTTATTATCATATTTTAATGAAAATTGGACCGTTTTATCAAAACAATATTATTTATAAGTTAGAAAAGTTTTAAGGACATCAGAACAATTTTTTAAGAAATGTAAGGATAAAATATGAATGTATCAGCATTTAGTAAGGGAATGTATCCAAATGGTGCCATAGACCTGGTATTTGGGATATATAAAAGAAACTAAATGAAGTATACAAGTACATCAGCATATAGTCCTGCGCATTTTTCGCCTTTACATCATTTACGTCATTCTTAAAAATGTTATATATCAATTTTCAAAACAACTGACTAGGCCCATATTAGGGAACATGTACCCTAAAATGGTCCTAAATTACAATAGCTCTCTAAAAGCATATAAAATTGTTAGAAAATGAAGTAGATTCGACAAAAATTTGTATTTAAATCAAAACTTATTTTTATTTTATTTATTCAAGTGTTTTATGTATCGCCTAAAACAGCATAAGGGGTTAGCATATGTTATGATAACCTTTTTAATGGCGGAAAAGAAAGATATTTTTTTTTGTGAAACATATTAAAAAATTGCATAAAATTGACAAGAACAGGTTCTATTTGTTTTATTTGTGTTATTAGTTTAAGGACTCAATTAGTTTTCTTAAAATTGTGAATAAAAATCTTACTGTAGACAAAAATCTGCCTTGATAAATTCTTTAAAACTTGTTTGATATTCACTTTTTATGTTTTTTGGAATGACACAATAAAACCAAGAAAAATATGTGCATTCAATTCGAAACTTTTTTAAAATAGGAAATTAAACTCGATGACAGTTTCCAGTTTTGATATATTGATGCAACAACACGAAAAATAAACGAAATGTCCACTTTAGGGAACAGGCCACAATTGTGTACATTCCCTTACACTCAAAAAGAAAAGTCAGTAAAGTCAGCAACATGTTTGCTGTTAGGTTCCTTGCAGAAAAATTGCTAATATTAGACAAACATTTGCTTAATTTTGCATAATTTTTGCTGAATTTACAAATTTTTTTGCTGATATTAGCAATTTTTCTACAAGGGTCATCCCAGCCAAAATGTTGTTGACTTTTTTTAGTGTACATTTTATAAGTCAGTAATGTAATTAAACAAATACATTAAATGCGATGAACTATCGCTTTATTTATAATTCATTTTTACTCTTTGACAATCTCAGTCAAGTATAGTGTCCAAAAGTTTTTAAAATATATTTTTAAAGTCGGTTTTATTTTGGAAATTTACCCTTTTTTAAGTTCCTATTTTAAATACAATAAAGGAATTTTCACCAATTTGAAAAGCAAAAATACAACAATAAAATGTCGTAGTCATTGAAATTGGCCAATAAAAACTTTGTTTTTCTATTTATGGAATTTTCAAAATTGTGCTAAAAAAATCATAGAAAAAGATTAATGCAATTAATTTAAAAAAAATATATTGAAAAAATTACAAATACTAAAGAAAATGTATCTTTTAAAATATTTTTTTTTTAGATAAAAACGAAGAAAAATAGCAAAATGTTTACATAAGTATGTATAAATATGCTAGTTCAATTCTATTATGTAAAAAAAACGCGATTTCGATAATATGGTGTGTATACGTTTATTCGCCTCTGGTGCGGAAATAATAATACGAGACGGTTTTAAGTTAACTGGTCATTGTTACTTTATTTACAGTCTTATTTATAGTTTAAAATTATTCTAAAATGCTTACAATTAATTTATTTTAAGCAAAAACATAACCTAATTATTTAACATGCAAAAATGAGTAAGCATTTTTGCATAAAGAACTTTTATTGGATTAATAACCAAATGCAACTGTCATTGAACTTGGTCAGTAACCCAATCCACATTATAAATATATTAATTTAAATATTAAGTAAAAAACTGAATTTACGTGCTCCAAAATTTTTGTTGCAAATTTTCTGTTTTATTGAAGGAATTCATAATAAGAAAACAAATATTAAATCTATTTTCTTAATGGTTAACTGCCAGAGCAGTCAAGCCAATTTTTGTGAGCAGGAGTGTATGATTATATTTAGCTTCGAGCAATGTCCAGGGTGCCTAATCTCCTTAGACGGTGATGCCCTGGATATGTAAGTAAATTTTGAGCTAAGTGGTTAGGATGAGCGGTTAATTTAGACACGTATTTGATACTCTGCTTTTTAATTTCGTCACGGACTACAGGGATGTGGAGATCTTTGTGGATATTGGAATTACGTATGAACCATGGAGCACCAGTGATAAATCTTAATAATTTCAATTGTCTTCTTTGTAGTTTGTCTATGTTCGAGGCTGTTCCCCAGAGTTGAATATCGTATGTCCAAATGGGTTTTATTATGACTTTGTATATAAGCACTTCAAAGTCCAAACGAAGAGTCGAATATTTATTGAGAAGCCAGTTTTGAGATTAATTTAAGTTAATTTGGATTCTATGTGATGTGCCCAAGTAAGACGTCGATCTAGGTGTAATCCGAGATACTTAACATGATTTTGATGTGGTACTACAGTGTTGTTAATGGTCACATTTGGGCAATTAACCCTATTAAGAGTAAAGGTTACGTGAACACATTTTGAAGCATTCACTTTTATTTTCCATTCATCGAGCCATTTTTCTACATTATGAATGTGAGACTGAAATTGAAAATTAGCAATTTTGGGATTTTGATGGACGCTCATAAACGCCGTGTCATCAGCAAATGTAAAAGTGTGAGTAAGTGGATAAGTTGGCATATCTGCGGTGTAGAGAATATAACGCAAAACTTTTTAGTAGTTTGTGGGTTTTGGATGGCAACAGAGCAATTATTTTATATATAAGACCGTTATGCCATACTCTGTTGAATGCTTGAGAAATGTCTATAAATAGAGCGGAGCAGTATTGTTTGGCTTCAAATGTCATCCTAATGAGAGTAACAATGCGGTGGAATTGTTCTATCGTGTTATGTTTTTTTCTAAAACCAAATTGATGCATGGGAATTAATTCATTTACCTCCATGTGGGATGATAACACGTTGTAAAGGATTTTTTCGAGGAGTTTTGATAGCACCGTTAATAAACTAATTGGCAAATAAGGTATTGCAAGACTTTCATTTTTTCAAGGCTTGGGAACCATTATTATTTCCGAAATTTTCCAAGAAGCAGGGAATACATACACGTTGAAGATAAACAAAACACTTTTAAGCGCACCATCTGGTAACTCACAAACCATTTTTGGAGTAATCCTGTCTAGGCCTGGAGACTTTTTCACATCGAGGCTCTTTACGCTTTCTTTTAGAGTAGAGAATCGGATTTTTATAGGAGAGGAAATTATGTCGTTTATATGTGGGAGATTTATTGATGAGGTTGTATCATTGGGAGTAAACACTTTTTCTAAATGATCAGCAAAAGTTTCAACCTTCTCAATGCTGTTTTTAGCCCACGCTCCATTTTCGTTGCGTGTGGGTGCTTCATAAATTGTGGGTGGTTTAAGCTTTTTTGAAACATTCCACAAATTATAGTCTGCATTTAGTGTTGGTTCTTAATTTTGTAGGTAAAATTTAAGGGAGGACTTCTTATTCTTATTTTTCTTTGACATTGTTTGAGTTTACTTTTAAGAGCAGGGGATCTTGTTTGTTGCCACTGTCTACTAATATTTCTTTTTTCTATTACGAGATCTTCAACTCTTTTTGAGCTGCTGAAATCGCATCGCTTTCTGTTTTGGGATTTTGGAGTAGCCACTATAACTGCTGAGGAGAGTGTATCAGAAAACTGATCAATGGCTTCTTGGACTTCATCCCCGCTTTTTAATGAGAGGGTTTCGGGTTAATGAGAACTGATATACATTTTGTATTTGAGCCAGTTCGTTCTTCTATTGGGAAAGTGATATGTTTCCATCACTAAACTAGGATTGGATGTGACCAAACTAATAACAGTTGGAGAGTGATCAGATGACAGGTCCAGATAAGATACTATCGATATGTGCCCTCGTTTTATGTTTTTATAACTGCGAAATCAATTAGGTCCGGGATTTTATTTAAGTCTGAAGGCCAACAAGTAGGCTGACCGCCAGAGACCACATCAAGCTTTGATGAATGTATTGCATTTAATAGTTGTCGTCCTTTTGAAGTAATGAGTCGGGAACCCCAATTGTACCATACATCGAAAATAGAGAACGCCATTGAAATTAGCGTGCCTGTTGGCCATAATCTTATAAATTTTTAAATGTTATGAGTTTGTCCTCCTGTGTAATTGAGTCATAAAATATTGCAATAAAAAGAAATAATTCATATCTTCAAAGACACATACAATCTTCATTAACAATATTTTGCAATTATTTCCATAACAATCGAACATGACCTCGTATCTTGCAGACATTTTGCAAAGGCAAAGTTTTTAAACAAATACTGTATGACAGTATTTGTAGGTGCTGATGAACAAAATGATTTAAATCATTTTTACATTTACACACTCAACAATTAAGTTAAATTGTGTGCACTCACACACATACAATCAGAGATTTGTGTATTTGTATTTGGACAATATGTCAAACCTCAAATAGAAAATAGAAACAGACACAAATTACTTTGACCAACTTAATTACTCATCTGTGCAGGGGTGGCATTAGATGCAGTTATTTAATGTTTTTGTCCTGCCACAGTTTCCGGTATATGGAAAAGTTATTTTTGTGCTTAATCTAAAAAACAAATAGTAAAACTAAAATGAAATAATTTGCAAATTTGGTCAAAATTATTTAATTGTTATTGTCATTGTTTATGGATAATATTTTATTGTTTGTTATTGTTATTATTATTATTATTTTTTTTTTTTTGTGCACACTTTTCATTAATTGTTTTGTTTGCTCATGTGTTCTTTTTTTTTAGAAACAATTAGATAAATTAAGCAAATATTTTGTTATTGGATAAAAATTTGTGGTAAGGTTTCAGTTCTATATAATTCAATTAATACTACAGTGGAGTGCGGTTAAAACGGACTCAATGGTACCGGACAATTTATTTCGTTATAAGCGAAGTTCGATGTAAGCGTGGTAAATATTTTCCAAAAATTAATAAAATTACAGTATTTTTTTTTCTTAAATTCTCCTAATTTTTATATTTTTGTTTGTAATATTAAAACAATTCTTCCATTAACCCTTTCACTGCCGACTTTTTGTGTGTGGCAAAATAATTTTTTTGACTTATGATTTATTTTTGGGACCCTAAAAATATCCTAAAAAAGTTAAAGAAAAAATTTTACCCCTTCCCCTTTATACCGAAATAACTTGTACACTACAGTGTACATTGGTAGTCAACGGTGGCAGAGCTCTATTACTCTATAGTACTTGATACTTACTGTTCAATATGCAATTTGAAAATAAAAAAAAACGCAAATTATTATTTTTTTACAAATATTTATTAAAAAAAGAATATTTTAATTCACGAAAAGTTAAAAAAAATATAAATACAAAATTTATGGTGAGTGATAAGTGAGGAAACAGTTGTTGTTACATTGTATACATAAGTGTGCTTTACATTTTACGCATTGAATGTACGTTCTTTTTGTGCAACTTGGAAGTTTGCAACGTTCTGGTGCTGTAGAATCATGAAACATGGGAAAGTGACCAACTCCATCCAAGCGAATGTCTCTTACAGGAACCGTAAAACGTCTCTTGTCATCCTGATTGACTTCGGAAAACGGATTATTTGATGGACGACCAACTCTTCTGACAGAGGGTTTTTCTAGTAAAACCAATGTATTGCACACCTGCATTCTAAAGTTCATGAGATCAATTTCGTCTTTGGATTGAACACCTGCCATGGCTGCATCTTTTCGGTATTCGAGCCATGAAGCCGTTATGACAATATCGAAAAAATGCATAATTAGGTTACTTTTTACTACTCAATACTTTTTTGAATCATGCTTATAATAATCAATACTTGTAACGGTTCTAATTTTTTCAAGCGGATTTGTATTTTGGTGGTAAAATAATGACACAGAATAAACAGACCCGATACTTGTTTCAAATGTCAAACAAATAATCGTTTGCAAAAACTTTAATTTTTTCATTTTGTTCTACTTTTTGTGCTAGAAATAATAAACTAATATAACGCTCCTGAAGAAAAAAAGATGCCATAAAGTGTTTGCTATATTAAGTTAAAACTAGCTGAAAATCGCTCTATCTTTCACTAAAATTGTTGTTCCCCATTATGTGTTATAAAACCCTACTGTCGCATCTGTTTTAGTCTGTAATAATGCCTTTTTACTAAAAAATACAACCGCGGAATTCCCAAAAAAATAACACAAGTACCAGGTACTTTAACACAAAATGAAGCCATGCTTAACATATTGAGTAACAACCGTTGACTACCAATGTACACTACAGTGTACACAACTTTTAACTCTTGCCGAGACCCAACCGATCGCTCAATTTCTTTCAAATAAAAACTAAAATGATCGTTGAAGTATCTGCTTTAATAAAAATTGAAGTACCTAAAAATTATTCTAGCGAAGCTATTAAAGCTCCAAAATGATAAAACTCTCAAAATCCGAAAATAGCAAATATTGGCATGAAATATCGCGAATAGAAACAACCCATATGTATTTTTCCTCCCCAAAAAAAAATTATAGCTTAGATAACATCCCAATAAACATATTTGTACACAAAAATTAATAAATATTTTATTCGGTCATATTTTAATTATTTGTCAAAGATGTGTACACTGTAGTGTACTAGGGTAGTGAAAGGGTTAAATTACCTTTCAAAAATTTCTTAATACTTTTACTTGAAATTTCAAGTAAAAAGCTCAAGTTTTTTAAAGTTTACTGCTCTTTTTTTTCATTTTAATACCACGATTTGTTTATGTGATCGTAGAAAGTTTTATGAAAATTCGTAAAGTGATCTAAAGAATTAGTTCGTTATATAAAAAGTTCGCTATATACGAAATTCGATTTAAACGTATTATTTTGTATGAAATATGGTAGTTCATTATACTAACCGGTGTTGGTTATAACCGAACTCCACTGTACTTAATATATATATATAAAATATAAAAACTGAAATATTTTTCATTTTGTTTACTTCACAACTTAAACATACTAGGCGTATGATTATTTTAATTTGTTATTTAAAAATAATAACACTCATACGTACTGTTGTACTAACAATGTGTAGGTATTTGTTAATATGAGTAGTAGTTAGGTACTTAAATTTTTTGAATATTTATATATTTTGCTTAAATTTTTTAAAAAAAAATATCTTTTTAATTCATATAAAAGGATGATTACACAACGCTACATAATCTACACCTAAAATCAAAAACAAGAATACTGAGCATTGATCCGAAGTGTCTTGGCTACGCTGATTTTAATGGCGTACGCAGTTCTTTCACTTATAGGTCAGATTTTTTAAATGACAGCACAGATTGAGGATTTACAAAAAAAAAAAAAATTAAATAGTTCGGCCATTTCTTACTGGGTAGTTCGATTGCAATAAAACTTAACATAGTGATAAACATGGAGTTAGAGAAGCTTAAGTTTTCGAAATAGGTCCCACAATGTTATACAAGTGATCCGATTGTCAAGATTGTGACATATTATTATTTCGCTTGCAAATGTGAACAAAAAATATGCTTGCATGTTCTATCGCAAATACTTCCATTTTGAAAAGAATTTTTTTGAATTTTTGCCTTTCCTTAGCCGGGGGTCTTGCAAACTGTGCACTACGGTTTCAAGCACAAATTTTCTGGGTCAAAATTATTAAAATTGAAAAAATTCTCTCTTTTGTTTAAAATTAGAATTCATATGGAAATTCTAATCCATTTATGCATATTTTGTCATATTAACGCTTTAATACTTTATTACTTTAATGCTTTTTTATTTTTTTTTTGGTTATATTAATTCATTATTGGAATGAATTTTTTTTTTTAATATAATAATTTTTATAGCTACACACAGAGAAATAAAATTCCAGCCGAATTGAAAAGTGTTTTTTTTTTTTGAAGGGTAACAACCTATTAATTTATTTAGTACAACGATATTTACATTAGATTTCTGAATATTTTTGAATTTTCAAGTAAAATTCTGTTGAATTAACAGAACTTTGTGGTCAAAACTAATGTTAAGTTGTGCCAACCGCCTGAAATTCGTAATAAACGAATTTGAGTCTTAGTTACCGAATTTCAGTTGACAAATAACTAAATTTTCCAGTGTGTAGTAAACCGAACTATTAATTTAATGCATAATGTTTTAGAGCACGTCGCTATTAATTCGAAATAAATCTGAATTTTATAAGGAAAAGTTGTTCTTGAAAAACTGAATTTTCTAAAAAAGTTGGGAAAAGTTGATGAGAATGACAAATTGAAAATGATTGGCAGATTTGTAGGCCTCTTTAAAGTTACACATTTTTATCAAAATGTTTTTTTTTTTTTGTTTGCATGAAACATTTAATATTTTTTCATGGCGCCAATTTTTTTTTTTGTTTAACTGTTTAATATAAAATTATTATTATAATAACACTAAAATTTTTTTTTTTTTCATTTTAAATTTTATTAGAAACTTTATACATTTAACAAAAATATGAAATAAATAGTAAAAAATCGTGTTTTTTTATACTTTTATTAGATTTACTTATAAACTTCAACATCAGTTTGCTCTATTATAACGGTAAATGATTATTTACAAAAACAAAATCAGTTTTCTGTTGTTTTGAATTGTTTGTAATTAGAAATTTAATTTCGCCCGCAAATATGGGTTGTGTTTTGCGAAAATTATTTGCAACGTAAACAACAATTTTATTAATATACTAAAGGAAATCTGAATGCAAGAAATTGATTGGTTAAAAACCGGCACCTGTTTAATCTTAATTTTTGTCGTAATTTAATCAATAAGGTGCCCTCCAGAGGTTATCAGTTTCATGTGAAACTAATAACCCACATGTACATTATAACATGAATATCCTTATTGTTAAAATTTTGTTACTAAGTGATTGTTAAAATCATTTGCTTGCTTTTTGTACATTCTATTTATTTTATTTGTTGTTGGCGTATTTTCATATTTTTGTATTGTTACTAAGTCTAAATAATAATTGTGATCAAACATACACGATCATGTCTACTTTATTATATACGCACAATTCGTATACAAGAGAAGTGGAATGATTCTTTATACCCAATTTAGTGAGAATGGATTATTGTAAATATTATTGTTGTTACTAAGTAATTTTGATAAGACATGCTCAATCTTGTTTTCTTTTATACACACAAGGCGTATAAAAAACAAGCAAGTTGAGTAGATCATGATTTTGCATGTCCAGTTTTATATTTTTTATTTTGTTACTAAATGTTTTTGTTACCAAGAGTAAATAGAAAGACATGCTCAATCATGATCACTGTTTTGTCTATTACTGTTTCCTTGTTTTTTTAATTATAAACACTTGCATTTAAAAATGATAAGTCAGTCTGAATTTGAGATCGTACACTCAAAAAAAAAAAGTTTGTAAAGTCAGCAAAAAATTATGCTGAGTCAGCAAAATTTTAGTCAGGAGGATGCTTGCAAAAAAGGTGCTAATGTCACAAAATCTTTTGCTGAAAATCAGCGAGCTGATTTTTAGCAACAAAATTTGTAGATTCAGCAAAAGTTTTGCTAACACTTAGTAGATTAGAAATAAAAAAGCCTTGCTAAAAATTAATAAATTTTTTGCTGAATTTTAGTAGACTGAAAAAAACGCAAAAAATTTGTAGAAAAATTGTAATTTAGTTAATTTATTTGCTAAAAATCATAAAACATATGTATTTTTGTGATTCTTTTAAAAATAATTTATAATAATAACGAAATATAAAAATTTTCATTTTCCCACATTGACGACATGAATTAATTTAATATCTGAAAATATATATAAATAAATATATATAACATCACAAAAATTTTCTTTCAATTACTTACATCAATGGTTGTCTAAATGATGTTATCGTTTATAGGACGCAACTGCCGAAGATAATTATAGAAACGAAACGAAAAAATTAACAAAAACAAACGAAACGAAAAAACAACCCTTTTTTGCAATAAGAAAAAGGAACCATAAAAATCTACCTAAGATGTGTGTCTTTGTCTTTCGCTTTAATCTGTCTACATTACTGTATATGTTTGTTTGCAATTTGACCACACTTTTATTATTCTATAAACATTTAGTTTAAATAAATAAATATTTTATTTTGTCTTTTATTTAATTAATAGACAATTATTTTCACAAGCCGGTGACAACGCAAAATTTAAGTTGTTTTAATCCTCAATTTTGTTTTATGTATGAAAAAGAGATACAAAAACTTCCATGGTTGATTTTTTTATATGCCTTATTAGAGATGTACTTTTTAGTATCATTTTCCTCTTCTCTACTACATCTTGACATGCCGCGATATCTACTTCATTCTGCGTATATCTTTCAATCTGGTTGTCGTCCACACTATTAATGTGCTTATCAGCACAATTTTTTTTTAGCAAAATAAATTAGTAAAACATTAGTATATTAGTAAAGCATTAGTATAAAACAGTTAAGTGCTGAATAAGTATAACAAAAATTTTAGCTGAAAACACGATTTTAGCAAAAAATTTTGCTAAAAAATAGTATACCTGATTTACAAGACGTTTTACTAACTTTTCTACTAACTTATTTTTTTGAGTGTATGCAATAGCATAATATTATTAATTTATATCAATATTTTTGAATAAATGTTATACTTAAAAAGTAATGTAAAAATGTAAAATAAAATTTATTAAAATAAATTTTAAAAAATAAAATTAATCTTAATTAAATAAAAACTAAAAAAAAAAAATAACAATATTTGAGTTTTATTTGAAATAATAAAAAACCTACGACAACAGTACCTCCAGAATTTAGTTTGTTTAAAAACGTACCAACTATTTATACTTTTCGGAAATATAACGTAACACAGATGATATTAGTTTAAAAAAAACGTAGCCGATTTTTCAATAGTTATAACTCAGCCCCCTCCGAATTCAGAACATTTTTTTTTTTGTTTGTTGTTAACTGCATCAATTTTATAAAAATCAAGCATATACTTCAAAAAAAATTTTAATTATTTTGATAATCAATCTTATTTGAAGAAATCGAAAATAGTTTCTCTGTTTGTTGAACAACTGCAATGTCAATTTATAGTATGTGGAAAAGTGGATATCTAAGTAACAAGAAAAAGTCCTAAAATGTGGATCGCAGTGAAAAATGTCCCAGTTCTGGAAATTATGTATACTTTTCTGAGAACTTTAGTATGAAAAATTTCAAGAAATTTTTTTTACTAGATTATTTTTTGTATAAGCTTATTACGATAACAATTGCACAGCTTCATATTACTTGGATTTCCTAAGTTCTGATCTGCCTGTAGTATGTTATTATTTTTAACTTTTATAATAAACTAGAGGAAATTTCTTTTCGGGAAACTTATAATAACCATGAAAGTGGCATAAATCACATTTTCAAAAAAAAATCCGATTAGGGGTGAAATTTTTAAAATTTTTACTTTTAAACTAACAAAAGCCCCATTAAAAAAAAATGTTTTTTATGTTATATTAGATAAAATTTATAAACTTTTTATCACAGTCTCAAGTAAACCGTGATCATAAATAGACGTACATTGTGTTAATAAGTTTCAAATATCAA
Organism: Delia radicum; assembly: GCA_021234595.1. NCBI lineage: Eukaryota > Metazoa > Arthropoda > Insecta > Diptera > Anthomyiidae > Delia > Delia radicum. The sequence goes on from CM037852.1 coordinate 145,065,284, forward strand.
ACAAAATATTATTAAAAACAAACTGATTAGTGACTAAAAAGGGATTAGTTAATCCCTATACTAACAGTATAAAAAAATAAAATATATAAAAAAAAAAAAAAAAACAACAACATAAAACGGTCATATATTGAAGATGTTACTGCCTCTAGTAGGCATAACATAATGAAGAAAAAACCTAAACAACAAAAAAACACTGCCTCTAGCAGTAATTTTTTTGCACCACTTCAAACACTTGATGATGAAGATGATAATGAAATTATAATTAATAATTCAAAAAAAGAACATATACCTCCAATAACAATATTAAAGTGCAAAATTTTGGAAATACAAGATATGTGCCTTCATTTAAAAATTTCAGATTTTTCTATTAGAAAAATTTCAATCGGCCTCAAACTATTCTGCACTAGTAAAGAAGACTATGAATTAATATGCAAATATTTAGTATCTAAATATGAATTTTTTACATATGGAGCAAAACATGAAAAACCATATAAAGCAGTTCTTCTTGGACTCGATAAGTTTGATCCAAATATAATAAAAAAGAAGTTGAATGATATGAAACTGTCATGCTTAGATGTGAAATTAGTCACAAAAGGCGGTCCTCATAATGAGCAGTCCATATATATCGTTTACTTTCAAAGAAAGTCTATAACAATTAAGGAACTGAGGCAAAACTATTCAGTTATCGACTACATCAAAGTTAAATGGGATTTCCAACGAAATAGGTCTTCCAGAATTACTCAGTGTCATAATTGCCAAATGCTAGGACATGGTTCTAGTCGGTGTAACGTGAAAACTTTCTGCGCCAACTGTGCAGGCAATCACAAAACATCAGACTGTAAGTCTGACACTATTATGTGTGCGAACTGTAAAGGACCCCACAAATCTTTATCGCCCGATTGCCCAAATAGAGCAAAATACCAACAAATGCGACAAAAATCTCAGCCTAAATCTTTTAAACCCAGGCAACAACATTCAAATAATATTCGCTTTAATAACAACAATAATACCAACTATAGTACTGATTTTCCTAATAGTCTGAATCAAGGTGCTAATATTAATAATAATCGAGGCTGGAATCAACAGCCCAAAAATAATAACCTATTTTCCGTTGAAGAAATTAAAAATCTTACACTTGAATTAATCTCGAACTTAAAGAGATGTAACTGTAAAGCCGATCAATTCGAAGTGATAACATTACTCGCATGTAAATTTTTGTATGAGTAATTTAAATATAGTAACATGGAACGCCAGAGGCATCCGCCATAAAAAAGAAGAACTTTTCAATTTTCTACTAAGTAGAAATATTCACATATGTTTAATAACAGAAACATTACTAAACAACTCCATTTCTATAAAACACACAGACTTTTATTGCTATAGAAAAGACCGCGAAGATAATAGAGGGGGAGGTGTAGCAGTATTGATTAGAAAAAATGTGGAACACACACTCTTACCACCTCTAAATACATTCCTTATTGAAAATATTGGCGTTAAATTACGAACAACCAACGGAAACTATATAAACATTTATTCCTGCTATTTTCCAGGCGGCTCTGCTGGCAGAGATAGCACCAAAAAATTGCAATTTAAATCCGATCTACGAAAATTTCATAGTAGTAATGAAAAATTTATTCTTGGTGGCGATTTTAACAGTAGGCATAGCTTATGGGGCTGCCAAAGATCAAACTGCTGGGGAAATATTCTGTACGAAAAACTAAATTCCGAAAACTTTTATTTATTATATCCAAATGATCACACATATATTCCATCTGATCCAAGAAGACGAGCATCTACCCTTGATTTCTTTTTATCCAATTTAGAGAGCAGCCTTACTCCAGCCAGTGTTATAAATGACTTGAGTTCTGACCATCTTCCTGTCAAAATAACTATAAATAGTGAATTTACTCCTATCTACAGAACTTTTTACGATTTTAAAAGAGCGAACTGGATAGATACACTTCATTTATTAAACGAAATCTAGTAATTCCTAATGAAAATGCTAATAATTCTGAAGAAATAGATTATTTCATAACGACATTTAATAACACATTATTAGCTGCTGTAAATTATAGTGTTCCTAAAAAAGTAAGCACATTTACTACTCAAACTCTACCACAACACATTAAACATATGATACAGATCAGAAATATGTATAGGAGAAATTGGAAAAGATATAGAGACGTTAATGACCATACCCGAACAAAGGAATATAATTATAGAATATCAGAAGAGATAAAGAAATATAAAAACATTTCGTGGAGCAATAAGCTGGCAACTTTGGAAAAAGGTTCCTCTCCTTTTTGGAACATTTCAAAATTTTAAAGAAGAAACCTACAAACATCCCAATACTTAAACATAATAATGCAACTTACAACACGCAGCTAGAGAAATGTGAAATACTGGCTCAAATGTTCAGTTTAAACCATTCAATTTCATCAAATCTCAGCGATCAATTAACCACAACAGATGTTAACAACGCTATTAATCAACTTAGAGCCGTCGAAACTATTCCTGATAACGATATATTAGTTTCAGCAGACAAGATATCATTGATAATAAAGAGACTTAAGTCAAAAAAAAGTCCTGGTACTGACGGAATAACTAATAAATGCCTCAAAGCCTTACCAAAAAGAGGATTAAAGTTTATCACAGTAATTATAAACTCATGCTTACGACTACAATACTTCCCTAAAATATGGAAACACTCAAAAGTTGTGCCGATAAAGAAACCAAACAAACCAGAAGATTGTCCTTGTTCCTATAGACCGATTAGTCTCTTATCATCTTTAAGCAAAATACTGGAAAAGGTCATAAAGGAAAAAATTACTGATTATATTGATGCAGAACGTATATTGCCAGCACAACAATTTGGCTTCCGTAAGGAGCACAACACTGTCCAGCCACTTATTAGAATCCGAAACCTTGTAAACTCAAACTTTGCACAAGGAAAATCAACTGGTATGGTCTTACTAGACATCAAGGCTGCATTTGACTCGGTTTGGCATAATGGTGTTATATATAAAATGATAAGATTAAATTTTCCAACATCTTTAGTTAAACTAATACTTAGTTTTCTTTCAGAGCGTAGTTTTAGTGTCTTCATAGGCTCCAACCACTCAACACAAAAACCAATATTAGCAGGGTGTCCCCAGGGTTCCTGTCTCTCACCTGTATTATATAATTTATACACAGCAGACTTTCCTATATTAGATGGTTGTGTAACATCCATTTTTGCAGATGACACTGCGATTCTCAGCTCAGAAATATTATCAACCGATGTATTAGCCAATTTACAAGCAGCACTAAGTGAAGTTCATACATACTTTACGAAATGGAAAATTCTCATAAACCCACAGAAAACTCAGGCTATTTATTTCTCCAGGAGGTTTAAACCCTGCTATTTACCACAAAGTCCTATATACTTCAATAATAGTACTATCCCCTGGATGGATAAAGTGAAATATCTAGGTGTCATATTGGATCCAAAACTCAAATTCAAACACCACATCCCTTATATGATAGATAAAGTCAATATTATAACGAGATTGTTATATTCTTTAATTAACAGAAACTCAAAACTAAACGTACACAACAAAACTTTAGTATTTAAATCAATTTTTCATGCAATAATGTTTTATGCTGCCCCAGTTTGGTCCACAACAGCGCAGTGTCATGTAAAGAAGCTGCAGATTGCGCAGAATAAATTATTAAAAATGATTCACAATCTGCCTTGGCATTACTCTACTCAACGATTACACACCTTAGCCAAGGTTGAACTTGTAAATAATAAAATCCAACGATTGACGACTAACTTCAACTACAGATGTTTACATTCTGAGTACACGCACATCAATGAGCTTGTCACATCATAATTTTATTTTTTATTTTAACTATTTTATCTAAAATCTAAACCAAAAAAATGTTCATAAAGGTTTTTTGAAAATTTTCTCCTTAACTTATTAATAATATTTAAATAAATACTAAATTATAAAATTATTGTTATTATATATCTAAGCAGAAGAGGATAAAAATCCTAAACTCTTTAAGAAAGTCTGTTAAATAATTGTACTTACTTATATTATACAAAAATAAAGAATTGAATTGAATTGAATAAACTTTTTACTTTGAAAGTAGCATAAGTCCTACTAAATTTGTATATCTCTTATCTCAGAAATTTGAGTATTAGGAAAATAATGATATAGAGTCTTTTATGAGTCATAACTTCTGAGCACTTTAAAAGAAGTGTGTTGGCTCTCATTTATTGTTCAGGCACTAATCAAACTTATTGAAACATGTTTTATAATAGTAAATTTCCCCGAGTAAAAAAAGTTATATATGGTCTTGTGTTTTTTATCTTTAAATATATTATAACATGTGATTTTTAGTATCATGTACAGCCATATATTAGTATATGTTTTTTATATGGTAACATACACAACGATATATTTTAATATATTGTTATATAATATATATAATATATGTTATATAATAAGATATGGTAGATTTACTGTCACATGTAATAATACATTCTGTTATATAATATAATATGGAATCATATATATGGTGTAATATAAGCAATATAGTTTAAGATATAATAATATCCAAACTCATACACAAAATATTTTTGTATGTGCTATAAGCTACTTAGATATGGTGCCATATGTATACTACAATAAAAACAAATCTAAAAGTGACTTTTTTCAAAAAGTTAAGAAAATGTAATAAAGATGTGCATTTTAATCAAAAAAAAAAGCGATAAAAATGCGCATTTAAAGCAGAATATGCAAAAATATGCATTTATAGCAAAATATTCACAAATATGTGCTAACAAACCGATGCCATTTTAACACAAATTCTATAATTCCCAAAGATATTTTGTGTACCCTGTTCTCATACTTAAGGAAAAAATCATGCATTTACTTGAACTTCTGATCCCTGAAGTGTAATAGCTTGATCTCTGCATAGTTATATATTCCATACCAGAAAAATGTAGATCTTGTTTTAGATAAAACTATATATTGCGGAAGGCTATATATTCACCTGTCCCGAATTTAAAAAATGTCGAATTTTGTCATAGAATCAAACGATAATTATTATTGAGCTGTTTATGGATAAAAACAAAAAAAAAAAATTTAGAGTACTACACTCAGAAAAAAATTTAGTAGAAAAAATCTTCAATCGCACTTTACTATTTTTTTTTACCATTATTATTGGTATTAATTTTTACCATTATTTGGTAATGTGGTTTTGCTGAGTAAAAGATGTTAGCACAAAGAAAATAAATACAAAATTCGTTAAAATTTTAAACCAAAAATTACCGTTGTATCATGCAATTTTTTGTAAGACTTCAATGGCAGAGATCATTGTCTTCCACAGCATGACGAAAAATACGGTAAGGAAATCTTGCCACGCCAAAATAACTAAGTAATTAAAGAAAAAAACTTTAAAAAATTAAATAGCTCTTAAGATGATGAGGCATTCCACTTTCTGTTCTTTAAATAACAAGAATTCATTAACCCTCTAGCCGACAATCCCGCCTCTAGGCGGGGTATACTAAACTGACCATAAATGCTCCAAATGAGTATTTTATAATAAGAATCTAGTCTATTTCGATATAAAACCAAAACCATATAAAACGAATATAAAACCAGCACAATATTCTAATAAAGGAAATAATCTAGGCCTCGAACTTGAATAACTTTCATTTATAGTAATTAAATGTGCTAAAGTCCCAAAACTTATTTAACAAATTGTGAAAAACAATCTGATGTAGGCGTGTCCCTATCCGGATTTCATTCCTGCCCAAGGAAATCTTCAGGGGACTTTGTTATTAGAATTTCTAGAGATATTTGTTATGTTAAATCACAAACTCAATGAGAATTTCTTGTCCTCGTCTAGGAGCGAGATTCAAAATTTAAAATATCAAAGAAAAAACAAAAACAACAACAAAATATTGTCACAATTGGCTTTGTCATCTTCCAAATACTACTCTGTTTTTTTGACAGACCTAGCAATGTAGTGACGTTTATTCAAGTAAATCAACAATAGAAAATCATATGTTTTCTATTAGTGTCAGTTACATTTAAATTTGCACAAGCACCTGCATATTTGTTATTTAAATTTATTTTCATCGGGATAAACATTAATTGCATTTATAGTAATTAAATGTGCTAAAGTCCCAAAACTTATTTAACAAATTGTGAAAAACAATCTGATGTAGGCGTGTCCCTATCCGGATTTCATTCCTGCCCAAGGAAATCTTCAGGGGACTTTGTTATTAGAATTTCTAGAGATATTTGTTATGTTAAATCACAAACTCAATGAGAATTTCTTGTCCTCGTCTGGGAGCGAGATTCAAAATTTAAAATATCAAAGAAAAAAAAAACAACAACAAAATATTGTCACAATTGGCTTTGTCATCTTCCAAATACTACTCTGTTTTTTTGACAGACCTAGCAATGTAGTGACGTTTATTCAAGTAAATCAACAATAGAAAATCATATGTTTTCTATTAGTGTCAGTTACATTTAAATTTTCATTTTCATTATAATATTTTTAATAATATTTAATATTGTTTTTTTTTTTATCAAAAAAGTAATTTTTTAATCAAACCATTTCTATTATGCTGTTTATACTGATTTCTAAAGAGAGTGAACCCATTAAATAATTTAGTGAAATTATACATAAAATTTACTTAACACAATAAAAAGTGTATATATAATTTGCTGTTAAATGTTGCGCTTAACATATTATGATGTGAGCAAGATTATTCAAGTTCAAGATCATCTGTTTTCTGTTAAACAAACAGCCGTGCAATGTTTAGTTATTAATTAAAAAATGTCTTCATCCGTTAATTTAATGCAGACTTTATCTACTGCCAGGTCCTTATATGTTTCATCTCGCGTCACCGAAAATGTTCAGAGGACCATTTTAGAAGGGGTAGAAGATTTACCCAAATAATAATTTTTGAAGTAAAGAGATCAATGCTTTATCCGTATTCCTTTATTTACTGGATGATAAGTAAAAAAATTGGAACTAATTCAAATCAGAAATATAAAATTTTTAACTAATAAACATTGTTTGTGTAAACAAAAACAAATTCTTAACTAATAAACATTGTTTGTGTACAGGCTAGAATCTCTTGTCATAATACACTGTGCTGTTAGTGTTTGTTAAATAAAAAAATAACACTTTATGACTATAGCATTAGGGCCATAAGTCAGTTTTGCCGTACTCTGCAATTTTCAAATGTTTTACTTTTAAATTTCAAAAAACTAAAACCGAAAATTTATTTCTCGATCTTTTATCATAAATTATAATTAATAAGTAAATATTGCACGGTTTTTTGTTTAACAAAACACAAATTGTCTTGAACTTGAATAATCTTGCCCACATCACAATTTATAATAAAAGATCGAAAAATAAAGTTTTGATTTTTATTTTTTAAAATTTAAAAGTAAAACATTTAACATCCCAGCAAAAAAAAGAGTGGAAAAATATGTAGTAAAATCATCACATATACGCATTCAGATGTAGTGCAAATTGAGGTGAAACACGCATGATTTTAACATGGGGTTGTCATGGGACGGAAGTAGTCCAATTTGCTCAAACTTCATTTTATTAAAAGTAGTATGTGTAATAGGCCAGGTCGATTTGTATGGAGGCAAAAAAATCGCTCAACGTTCAAAATCGTATTCTAGGGATCAAAATAAGAAACTTTGACGAAGGAACCATACCTCTAAAGCGAATTCTGATGTCCCGACTTTTGACCCGTAGTTTAAAATTTTGAAAAATCCCACTTTGAGCCATTTAGAGTGCCATAACCGAATCCAAACCAATCGAATATAATTTATACATTAATCTGCTAGAGCGTCTTCCGGAGAAGAAATAGAGACCCTAATCTTAGAAAGACTCCTCCTACTTTCTGAAATATCACTATCCCGAGATTTGCACATTTTGCTATAAAAACACGACTAAAAAGGCCCTCTTTCAACTTAAATTTTAACCCCTTAACGGTCACCTAGAATGACGTTTTATGCATTTATCTGCTAGCGTGTCTCCCGGAGAAGAAGTAGCTCCCATAATCTTGGAGAGATTCCTCCTACTTTCTGAAATATCAAACGGGTCAAAAGTCGGGACATCAGAATTCGTTTTAGAGGTATGGTTCCTTCGGCAAAGTTTCTTATTTTGATCCCTAGAATACGATTTTCCTTGAACGTTGAGCGATTTTTAAATCGACCCGCCCTAATGTGTAAGGTCATGAGAGATTGCATTTTTTGGTGCTCTTTTGCATAGAACTTAATTTGTTGTTTTTAATTAGTGTTTAGGATATGATGGTAAGTCACATATTTTTAATAACTGAAAATATGGATTTAAAGAAGTGCTTTAAATGTTATGAATTTTATGAACCCTTTAAAACGGCTCCATAGCTTTAAAAATATTTCAAAATAATTGATTTCAGTTCAAATGAAAAGAAACTTTTGGTAACTCTGATATTTTAAAATTAGAGCAAAAATTTCGTTCATTTAACTTTGGTATGTTTTTTACGATGTAATTCTGTTTATTTAATGTTATATTTAGTATTTACATTAACAAAAGAGAAATTAACAAAACAATTTAAATAAAAACTATATAATATAGAATTCATGTTATTTAAATAAAGGGACCGCCAAATAACTTTTTTTTTTTTTGAAAATGCTATAAAAAAAACTACGGAATATTTTCTCAAATTTCTTTTTTTATTTGAAAGTACAATCCTTCCGGTTAATAATGGAAAATAATTTCATTCAAATGGCTGCCTCGGCTGGCCATGCAGTAGCCTACACGATCGGTCCAATTTTTAAGCACATTATCGATTGTGTGCAGCTGTATTTCACCAATGGCTTCACGAATATTGTCCTTTAAAGCGTCAATTGTCTCTGGCTTGTTGGCGTAATACTTATCTTTGACGGCACCCCACAAATAATAGTCCAACGGTGTCAAATCGCAGCTCCGAGGTGGCCAAACGACATCAGTTCTGCGGCTGATAATGCGATCTTCAAAAACAGGGCGCAAAACATCGAGTGTAGCTTCGGCTGTGTGGCACGTAGCGCCGTCCTGTTGAAACCAAATGTTGCCAATATCCTCTTCTTCAATTTTTGTGAACAAAAATTCGTTCAACATGGCCCGATAACGATCGCCATTGACTGTAACGGCACACATTCTGCAACATTACCATGATTTTCAAAGTAATGTCACAATATTTCCCAGCGTTGTTCAAGCGTATACACAACCATATTCGTTCAGCGGAAGGATAAAACTAATTATCTGGCGGACCCTTTACAATGAATGGTTATACCAATTAAATATAAATTTGTCAGTCATTTGGCGTAAAAAAAGAAATCAAAGGCATGTTTCACAGCAATCAATTTAAATTAATTCATTACAAATAAATATAAAGGATTATTAAACACCTGGCAAACAGGAATTTTTAATGAATTAGTTTGTTCAGTTACTTGGTAATAAAAGAAACTATTTGGGTTCCATAAAAAACTAAAAATTTGATAACAAACTATCAACTTGTTTTTGAAAGTATCCGCATTAGATAAATTTTCTTTTGGAGTTTCATTTTCTTCTTTCTTTTGGCGTATAAAGTCTTCAAGGAACATAACAAACAACAATGTTTAAAAATTACTGTGTTAGCTAATTGAACAGACCAGTTTTAAACTCCTTTTAAAGTATTTAGCCTTTACCGATGTATATTGGACTTTGCCCACTCGCTAAAAGCATGCTTGAGTATACAAAAAAAAAATAGCAAGGAGCTGTACGACATTAAAAAAATTATTATAAATATTGAGTTTTCTTCAAATATATATTTATATAAAAATAATTGAAATTTCTTGCCAATTAACGTTGTATATCATGACGTTATATGTTAGGTATTTGGAACTGATATAAAGGACCAGCATTAGATCAGAGAAGTTGGCAGTAGTCGCTACTTTGTATGTCATGAAAATGTTGTTTTTTTAACTACTTCGATTTTGTTTTTACTATTTAAATTTTTATTTAAAGCTTTTTTTTTTTTTATTATTAATTAATAATCATATAATTACAAATTATATACTATTACCCTAACCGAGCACTAGCTACTATGGCCTTCGGCGCGTTGTAGCGAAAACAGACCAGTGCCTCTGGTGGGAATCGAACCCACGACCCCCGCACTGATAAGCCAGCACGCTACCAACTAGCCTACCGGGGCGCACTATTTCAAGCTTATTTAATTTATTTAGTGGTAAAAATTTTAAGTCTGTTAAAATCATACCTGTTAAGTAATGATTACTTATCATAATAATTAGTAATTAGATTATTTTTTTTTTTTGAAAGGTGAAGTAATGATTATATAACGATTATTTTCAGATTCACACGATTACTAATTGATTACGATTACAGATAATCCAAAAATAATCAAGACTAATACAAATTACTAGAAAGTAATCAAAAGTAATCAAAAAATAATTCGACTTCTTTCAAAGATTACTTTTGATTGTTTTTAATTATTTTTTTTATTTTTTATGTTTATTTTTTATGTTTCCGAAGCCGATTTTTCCGCAGGCGACAGTATTGAAGATCCGGACGTTAATCCTACTACAAGTAAACGAAAAAGCCCATTAAGTGAGGAATCAGGACCGGCCCTAAAAAAGTCTGTGTGAATTTACAAAAAATAATTTTCAAAGAAGAATTTTACACAGAAGTACAAAAAGTTAGTTTAAAAGTTTTTAAATTAAAGCATACTATGTATTTATAATTTGTATTGTTAGATTTCCGATAAGACAACTAGTGCTAGGTGTGTTGCATGTCATCGAGTGTTAACAGGAAGCGGTGAAGTGACTTCAAATTTCTTTAAACATTTGCAAGTCAAGCATAGTGCACTTTTTAAAACATACAGAAGTTATAAAATAGGTACCCCTTTTGGCGGTAACACGCAATCTGAGTTCGATGGTCAACTGTTACATGCAATGATTGATTGTTCCTTGCCTTTGGTTTGAACAGCTCAAACATCGTTTTGATCATTACGGACAACGGTTCGAATTTTGTAAAAGCATTCAGAGATTATGGTGTGGGAAATGACTTTTACGAAGATGAAATTAATGACGAAATTCCAGTCTTTGATAATGAAAAGTTGTTGCCTACACATGTTGCAGCCATACTCTGAATTAGCTTGCTTCAACCGATTTCGATAAAATTTTAAAAACTGAGCAGCCACTGTATATCCTGCATAAGATGGTAAGTTGCAGAACAAAACGTATTCTTTTACATTCAAAAATAATCGTTAAAATTCGTCAACATTATTAAAAATCGTCAAAATTAAAAAAAATAGTCAAAATTTGAAAAAAATCGTCAAAATTTGCAAAAATCGTCAAAATTATTAAAAATCGGCAAAATTTGAAAAAATCGTCAAAATTATTAAAAATTGTCAAAATTTAAAAATTTGTATTCTGATTCTATTGCTTCTCTTTATTATTTTTTTCGCGTATTTTTCCCTTTTTTGTTGATTCAGGAAGTACTAAAATTGTTATTGAAGTGCATATTTTTTATACAAAAACTATCTAATTTTGTTTTATTTGTTCAGAATTTTTTTACGTTGTAAATGCAAATCTTTCAAAATAAAATGTATGTATAAATTTAAAATTTTTAAAAAATAATCTAAAATAATCCTTGAAAGCAGTCGAATTATTTTTTGATTACTTTTGATTATTTTTGATTATTTTCTCGTAATCCTAATTAATCTTGATTATTTTAGGATTATTTGTAATCATAATTAATTAACAATCAGGAATTGTTCAAAAGGGAATTATGTAATCAATACCATTCTTTTTAAAATGTAATCCAATTGATTACTAATCGTAATCGAAATTTAACAGCTATAGTTATAATACATATACACTCAAAAAAATAAGTTAGTAGAAAAGTTAGTAAAACGTCTTGTAAATCAGGTATACTATTTTTTAACAACATTTTTTGCTAAAATCGTGTTTTCAGCTAAAATTTTTGTTATACTTATTCAGCACCTAACTGTTTTATACTAATGCTTTACTAATATACTAATGTTTTACTAATTTATTTTGCTAAAAAAAAATTGTGCTGATAAGCACATTAATAGTGTGGACGACAACCAGATTGAAAGATATACGCAGAATGAAGTAGATGTCGCGGCATGTCAAGATGTAGTAGAGCAGAGGAAAATGATACTAAAAAGTACAACTCTAATAGACATATAAAAAAATCAACCATAGAAGTTTTTGTATCTCTTTTGCATACATAAAACAAAATTGAGGATTAAAACAACTTAAATTTTGCATTGTCACCGGCTTGTAAAAATAATTGTCTATTAATTAAATAAAAGACAAAATAAAATATTTATTTATTTAAACTAAATGTTTATAGAATAATAATAGTGTGGTCAAATTGCAAACAAACATATACAGAAATGTAGACAGAGTAAAGCGAAAGACAAAGACACACATCTTAGTTAGATTTTTATGGTTCCTTTTTCTTATTGCAAAAAACGGTTGTTTTTTTTCGTTTCGTTTGTTTTTGTTTATTTTTCGTTTCGTTTCTATAATTACCTTCGGCAGTTGCGTCCTTTAAACATAGCATCATTTAGACAACCATTGATGTAAGTAGTTGAAAGAAAATTTTTGTTATGTTATATATATTTATTTCTATATATTTTCAGATATTAAATTAATTCATATCGTCAATGTGGGAAAATAAAAATTTTTATATTTCGCAATTATAGTAAATTATTTTTAAAAGAATCACAGAAATATGTTTTATGATTTTCAGCAAATAAATGAACTAAATTACAATTTTTCTACAAATTTTTTGCGTTTTTTTCATTCTACTAAAATTCAGCAAAAAAATTATTAATTTTAGCAAGGCTTTTTTATTTCTAATCTACTAAGTGTTAGCAAAACTTTTGCTGAATCTACAAATTTTGTTGCTAAAAATCAGCTTGCTGATTTTCAGCAAAAGATTTTGCTGACATTAGCAACTTTTTGCAAGCATCCTCCTGACTAAAATTTTGCTGACTCAGCAAAATTTTTTGCTGACTTTACAAACTTTTTTTTGAGTGCATTTATTTTAAATAAATTTTTAATGAAATCAATTTTGTCAAGAAATTCTCACGGTATCTATTCTTGGTAAAAAATGGATTAATAATAGGTTTTAAAAATGTTTTACTAATTTAAATAGGGGGAAAATGCTAGGTCCTTAAAGCCGTGTAACTTTTTTTTTTCATTATATATAAAATTTTTTCGTTACATTATTTTTTTTTACTTTTAGTTTAAACAACATAAACTAATTCACACACCCTTTACTTTGTTTTAGATACAATTTTATAATAATTTGCATTATTTTTTATTTTTTTTTTCTCATACGCATGTATACGAATATATCCATGTGAATGTTGAAAATTTATTCAATTTAAATTCCCATCAATCTTAATGGTATGTTCATTTTATTCCATTTTATTTTATACTCTTAGAAATTTAGACAATGTGAAAAAAGCATTTGTATTGTTTAGTGGTGGCTATGTATTGTATACTGTAGCAGTATTTCAATGACATTTTGGTTTTCACAGTTTTTTTTTTTTATATGTAAATATTCCAAAAAAAAAGAAGAACATATGCAAAAAAAAAAATTAAACGAAATTGTATTAAAAATAACCAACATAGTGAAATGTAAATATGTTAACAAAAATATTTTAAATTATTGCATACTAAAGCGTAAAATTAAAAATAACAAATACGTAAAGAAAAAATAAAATAAATGTTTAAATATAAAAATTTGCAAATTTAATTTGTTAAGCCGGTGTTAAAAAAAAAAATCCAAATTTTTATTGTTTTATTCTTTATGGGATCTAGGTACTGACCTACATGCTTCTTGGGACAATGTGATAGTAATGAAAAGCTAAATAACTGCTTTTCTTTTGTTGTATATTTTGTTGTTTAATAATTTATTCCCCAAACAAACTAAACAATGAATAACTACAAGTTTTTACATATAAAATAAGTGCAATGTTTTAGAAATAAAAAAACATTTGTTTTTTATACACTCTTGAAAATGAAATTACAGTTAGTATGACCCAGGTACGGATCCTGGGGGGGGAAGTGGGTATGGGGCTAATTCCTCAGTCCCCAAACCCATTAAAAATATTGTTTGTGAAAGCAGAGAAAAAAGTGATTGCACATGATTGCGGACATGAAACTATCATATTATGATCCTAATTATCATACATATGATTCTGGCTGATCATATTAAGATTACGAAAGACGATTTCGTTGTAATTTAATGTAATATGATTGCTATGATTATTATATTTGTTATCATTGTTCGACATTATAATTATAACAATATGCTCTCAAATCACCATACTATGATGCTCTGAGAGTAGTGGATTATAATGAGGCTGAAGATGGCCTAGTCGCTTATGTCGAAAATATTTGTTTCACCTTCTCTTAAATTTCTTGACAATTAGTATTAACTATTTGTAATACACTGAACCAAAAACGGAGATGCAATCAACTAAATTCCATGTTAAATTGATGAATGGCTGATTACTAGACAATAGGGTATTCAATTTACTCAGGTTTGCTTTTGTTCGAGTAACTCGATTTTGAGGTTTTTAATTTACTCGACTAGGCGAGTAAGATTTCAAAATTGCTCGAATAACTCGAGTAACTCGAACAATTTTAATACTTTAATTTTATTTTCCAAAAACTCACATTTTTGTAAGTTTTTATATTTTATTAGTACTAATATAACATAGACATATATAAAAATTAACAAATTAATTAAAAATTTTAGTAAAAAGTATATCTAAAAGAGAAAAACATTTGCTAAGATCATTTATTATTGCGACAGTTTTGTCTCAGTACACTCAAAGCAAAAGCGTTATTATATCAATGAAATTCTTTATAAATATGTTGAAATCTTCATTGATTTTCTTTCAATATAACTGGTTCATAAATATGTATTAAACTGTTTTATAAAAAATATTTGTAAGGTGATCCGTGTTGTAATTTCACTCAGACTTGACACAGTTTTGTTATATTAGTGTGTTAGTACTAAACGAAGAAATAGTCCATTGTGTCCTATCATTTTGGGATTTTGAGATATGTAATTTTTCTAAAAAAATTATAAAGAAGTTTTGAAACAACTTTCATGAATATTTAAGAAGATTTTCATCATATAAATGAAAACTTCATTACTTCTATATGTAAATTTTAATATGTGGAAATTTTGCGTTGGACCGTTATGAATTTCCATATAGGGCTTCTAAAATTGGCTTGTTACAACGACATAAAAGGGACCAACAAAAACTTTTTAGTAAATGGCATTTAAAAATTCCTTTTTGAAAATATAGTATTTATATGTAGTTTCTTTAGATCAAATGGCAACTAAATTAAAAAAAAAAATAATGTTTGATCCCACTTTTAACCCTCAAATCCGCACCAATAATCTTAAACACCCCAGTCTTAGAACTTGTTTCTTTAAAAAATATCCAAGTTTCTTCGATATCGGAGTTTTTCGCATTAAGTTCTTCGTTTTTCGTAATATAATTTCTTTAACAGTGCTCACTTAATATAAAAATACACTTAACATTTAAATATTCACTATAACAGTCACATTATTTTATACAAAATATTAAAAAAATATAAAATAGTTCATATTTTTAAATTACTCGAGTTACTCGATTAATCGACCAAAATTGTTCGAGTTATTCTTTACTCGAAATTGGCCACTTCGAATTACTTGAACAATTGTTAGACATCATTTCATCGATTAATCGAGTAACGGTTAACCGATTGAATACCCTACTAGACAACCATCAAAACCTGTCCGTCAAACAGAAATTTGTTATTTTAACTAATTTATTTAATCAAATTGAATAATTATTTTGCTGCTTCAAGAATGCGCTTTATTAAATTTAACAATGCTCCGTATTTAATCTATTCTATTTATTATTAATTTTTTATTTTATATTTGTGCGCCTCGGTAGGCTAGTTGTTAGCATGCTGGCTTATCAGTGCGGGGATCGTGGGTTCGATTCCCACCATAGGCACTGGTCTGTTTTCGCTACAACGCGCCGAAAGCCATAGAAGCTAGTGCTCGGTTAGGGTAATAGGATATAATTTGTAATTATATGATTATTAATTAATAAAAAAAAAAAGTTTAAGAAAGCTGTCTGCGTTTGCTCTCATAAGGGTTTGTAATTTTAAATCTTGATTAAATTAAATTGATTTTCGCATTCGAAATTTATTTGGTTGTCTCCTTGGCAAAATTTGGCACGCCGAATTACATGCCAAATCAAAAAATGTCTACTTATAACAGTTGAAAACAGGTTTTTGTATAAAATGTTTAATAAAAACAGTAATGAAGGAATTTATAGTTAAAGTGCTAAAGTGTTTTCGTAGTTAATTAGTATGAAGTTAAAAGCTTTAAATGTTCGTTGCTTTAAAAGAAAATGTCTCGAAATTTAACTTCTACAAACATTAAAAAAAATATTTTAAAAAATTTTCCTAAAACTTATGTATTTCCAAAGGTTGGGTTTCATCTACATTTTATATAAAATATTTGCAAAAATTGCTTATTATGCGAGTGTAGAAACGGTAATGACATATAATTATTTTTTGGACTACCAGTAATGACACCAGCTTACTCTTTGCGTTAGTTTAATACAAATAATAATGACTTACTAATAACTAGTTAATTTTCTCATTATTGGAATAAAAAAATTATGCGTTACCCATAAGTACTTATTTTTATCATTATTTTAAATACAGTCAAAGCGAGAACGCAAGCATACAAAATGAAAATTTATTTTTTTCTTTTTCTTTGTTATTAGAAACTCGTTCACTGTAATGATGTACAGCCACATAAATACATTTTATATGATAAAAAGCAAAATTGTTATTAATGGATTAAAAAAAAACACTTTCTTTGTAAAGCGAAATAATCAAAGCATACAGTTAAAAGAGATTTGCTTTATGTGCCAAGCTAACAAAAAAAGGAAACCAAAATAGAGTCTGTTGGAATCATACTCCTTAGATTAGATTATAGTGGCACTATGCACCGCGACCAGAAATTGGTGTTTTGTGCTGCCAGCGAATACACCCTATAGGTTCAAGCTCCCTACGAAGCCAATTATCCTACCAGGTGAACAGTTCCAAACGTCCGATAGCGTCACTATTCGACCACCAAAATAACGCACCCTCCTGTCGGAGAGCCTCAAACATTTGCAGAGAACATGCTCAGAGGTCTCGGGTTCCAATTCACAAAACCTGCACGTATCCGTAGAGGATCGTCCCATCTTGTACAATTGATAATCATACTCCTTAATAAAAGCTGGTTTTATAAAAAAGAATAGGAAGTACGAAGCTGGCTATATATGCAAAAATGCACTCTGCACACTTTTTGGGTCCTAAGGATAGCATTAATATTTTAGCATGCAGCCAATGCAGTCTGACATTCAAAGAAATATACAAGAATAACATAACAGTTCTTTTGTTTACAAGGATATTGAAGGGATTTTGAAGAATTGAAAATTAGATTTTGAGAAAAGCCATAAAAATGAGAAATTAATCCAGCAAAATCAAATATCTTCATGTTGTATATAAATATTTAAGACGACTAATAGCACTAATAGC
Organism: Delia radicum; assembly: GCA_021234595.1. Classification (NCBI taxonomy): domain Eukaryota; kingdom Metazoa; phylum Arthropoda; class Insecta; order Diptera; family Anthomyiidae; genus Delia; species Delia radicum. The sequence goes on from CM037852.1 coordinate 145,082,977, forward strand.
ACGATTGTGTACATATTCAGTTTTGATTGCACGAGCTAAAAACAATGTTTGTATCAATTTTTTTTTCTCGAGTACTTTAATATTGCGTATAAAAAAATTGTATTTCCAAATTTTAGACATGTTTTCATATAAAAATTTGAGTAGTCTAAACCGGTTTCCGAATTATTCGATAAAACCGTTTTTTTTTTTTATTTTTCTGGTTTTTAAAAAACGGGTTTTCAATAAGGGCGGTTTTAGAGTTATACGAAAAACAGGTTTTTCCGTCTGGAATTATTTTGCAAAAAATTGTGATCTTGTGTTTCATATTGCCGGTATTGGGTTCAACGTCAAAATTTAATTATAATCGTAAAAACGTTTATACAAATATAAGCGATATGACTTCGCTTATGTCTATAACGAATTTCATTGCAATCAGAAAAATAAAAACGAAATGGTCGAATTTTTTCCAAAAATTTCTTGATAAATATTCCACTGTGACAGGTTAACAAAAAAATTGCAAAAATTTTTAAAATTTACCCCCCTCCGCCACTGGTATGACCAGAAGTAAACAACACCTTCATAGTCGTGATAATCATCTTCAACATCAAGTTCATTGTTATATTCATCTTTTGATTTATTTTAGCTGAACAAACAAATTTCTCTTGTTTTCTATTTCTTTTGGTCACCAGAGCTAGTGAAATTTTTGTCCAAAAGTCCCTGAATTCATTACTTTTTTATATATAAAAAAATTTTACGCGATTTTTAAAGTTTTTAGTTCTTAAAGAATAAAATGAGGTTATTCATATATTTTTATTGTCTTTTCTTGTTCCATTGTTCATTTTTTTTGTTTGTGCTACGTGAAGTTACTTAAATCTTTTGAATATTGTTGTTTTTATAGTTTTTTCCTCTTTTGCATACGACAATTGCATGTTGTTGACTTTATAATCGTTTGCATTTTATTCTGGCCACTTTTATAGAAAAAAATGGGGTTTTTTCATCTGCAGTTGAATTCTTGGGTTTATTATTGCAACAATGTGCTACTTTTTTTCTGTCTACTAGTTTAAAAGCATGTTTTAACAATTTTAATAATTGCCAAGGTATCCTAACCGCCGTAAATTAATACTCAACCTTTTGTTTAATATTGCAAGTCTAAATTTAAACATACGGGGTTGTCACAGAAAATAAATCGATTTCTGTGTAGATGTTGTTGAAAAAAAAATCCGAAATTGTTTTCTGTGACATATGAGGGCGGGCCAATAAGTCCGTGACTTTTCGTACTTCCCTCGTAGTTGTACGAAGGACTACTGTCAAATTTTGAGCAAGATTCGTCATTTACTTTACATTTAACAGCTGTTCAAAACATACAACATCGTGGATTTTTTTAAAAAATGGAAAAAAGTGAGTTTCGAGTGCTCATTAAACACTATTTTTTGCGAAAAAAAAAACCGTCAATCAAACAAAGGAAAAGCTTGATAAATACTATGGGGACTCCGCACAATCGATTTCAATGGTAAAAAAGTGATTTACTGACTTTCGTTGTGGTCGCACAAGTACAAATGATGCTGAACGTTCTGGACGGCCAATTGAGGTCAATACACCCGAAAATGTCGAAAAATCCACGATATGGTGTTGGCCGATCGAAGAGTAAAAGTGCGTGAGATTGCTGATGCCATAGGCATTTCATATGGCAGTGTGGTTTCGATTTTAAATGATCAGTTGGGTTTAAGAAAGCTGTCTGCAAGATGGGTGATCCGCCGTCGTAATATTCCAAAGAATTAAACCTAATTATAAACTTTTTCTCGTAAAAAAATGTATGCCTTTAATGATAAATTTTAAATTTACGTAACTTATATATATCTTAATTTAGGGTTGCTCCATACTCAATGTTGACAATTATCATATCGATGCCTTCGAAATTTCTTGCAACTTGTTTCATATATTCTCCTAATTTTTATTAAAGTTACAATTCATAATTTGACAGAGCAATTACGCGAAATACAACGAATTTTGCGTTATATTGCTATTCAAAACTGTTAATTTTTAATAACACAATGAAAATGATTGAAAAATGAAATAACCTTTTATTTGCATTTGAAAACCATGACCTGACTAGAAAAGCTTCTAATAAAAATTTAAAATTAAAAACTAAGAAAGGTCGAGTAATAAATTTTTACAATTAGAAAATTATTCACGTTCGAGGCCATGCTCTATATTTCTTTATTAGGATATTGTCCTAACAAATTTATGAATTGACCATTTTCAGGAATGTGTTGATAGATCTATTTCGGGAATTTTCTAGGTTCCCATAATCAGAATACGTTTTGAAAAAAGTGACAATCTCATGCAAACATCAAACATTCATATAACCTAGTTATCTCACTAAATGAGAACTAATATATGAGCTCGAAGTTAAAGATTATCACCATAGATGAAAAATAAATTGAAAACTTGTTCGTTATGTGCAAGCTCTACCTTTGGTAGATATACAATACACGCTTTTTGTTTTTATTCTCCTTTTTATTATATATATTCAACAAATGTTAAAATTTTTCTAAAGTATCATTACAAATTTTACTATTACTTTTTGGTTAAAATGTACACTTTAAACTGATAAGCATTTTGATTTTATTTTTTTTTTTGGGAAGGGTCAAAGGTATTTTTTTTTTGCTAATATATCCAAATACGCATTTTTATAATTCTTAAAAAATGTGTGTTTATTATTGAATAATCATTAACATTTGCGGAATTCAGGGTGTTATCTCGATTGGTCTCTGAGTTAAAGTCAAAACTATTACAGAAGTATGATAATCGCAATAGTTTATACGAGTTGAACTAACGACATGTTATGCAAATGGTACATATGCATATATTAAATTATACCAATCGAGATACCACCCTGAATTATTCCACAAATGTATAGTAGTGTTCAATAAAAAAACGCATTTCCAGATATTGGCATTTGATTTAAATACCCCAAAATATGACCTACGACCATTTCATGAAAAAAATCAGTATGCATATCATTTAAAAGAGTATATTTTAACCTAAAAAAATAAGGCCAATACTTTTGTAACTTGTATAATTTAAAAGTTCTAATCCATTTTGTAACGATACTTTCGTCAAATTTTAATGTTTTTTTTTCATTTTGAATTTTCAAGTCATCATATACCGGGATCCGAAAGGGTCCGGTCTCTGAAATGTATGTTTAGTCGAGCCTGTGTCGAGTATGACATTTGTGGTAAATCCGAAAAGCCATTTTTTGATTGAGTTGACATGTTTTCATTCTTATATTTAAACCCATAATCTGATAACACCAATTAATATCTTATTAAATAGCTCATTATCTCTACTCCAAAAAATATTTAACCTAGTACCGTTTTCCGCAAAGAAGGTATGTTGAATGTATGTTACAATTTGTAAGTTTTATCTTGGGGTACCTTCTTCGCCTGTTACTTATAGTACTCCTCACTTATAGTTTGTTATTCATTCGCTTAAAAGCTTTTTATATATTTTTTATTGTTTGTCGGTAACATTTTTTGTCATCAAATTTAAATTGTCTGAAATTTTATTATGATTCTCAAAAATATACAATATACTTCAAAAATTTTCGACACATTTAGGTCAAATGTTTTCAAAAATTTTATTTGTATGAAATGAATAACCTTTTGCGTATATGTTAGCCGATGTACAAGCATGCCGAATCCATTCGCGTGAGTCATTTAATCTTAACGGTGCAAAAATATGGCGGTTTTAAATTTAAAACAAATTACAAATATCGCATTGCATTTATCACATTTAAAAATAAATTTTGGTCCACAAAAAATATTAAAATACACCAAAAAAAATTGTTTGTCATAAGTATATTAGAACCTGAAAAGAAAACCACAATTATTTTGGAAGAGACGCATTTTGGACCGGTTTAATGGTATTTAGTTTTCAAAACATTGGAAATGATATTTAGTTTCCAGAAATATTGGAAAAAGTCATCGACAGTTGGACTTTCAGATTACACTACGTCCGAGCCAGCCGTGGCGGTCATATGCCAGAAGTCATATTTAAATTATAATGCCAGAAGACTATCTTTCGAATAAAGTAAATTTCATGCCAATCTAAAAAATTCATCTTTGTTTTATTCCATTACAAAGTTATATACCCCTATTAAAAACATCCTTTATATTCCATGTCTCATAACATATGGTATAATAAATTCTAACACTGATAATAATCCATGCGTAAAATTACAAAAAAAATGTCAAAATAACCAAATTGTATGTAAAATACACGAAAATTTGTACATTTTACGAAATAGTTTTGAAGTTTTGACAATAATTTCGTATTTTTATGCATGGAGTGACGATACAATTAAATATGCTGTTTTTACTACAGTGGCAAGTAAAATTATGTCTTACTATACATGATATCATACTTAACTATATTAAATTGTACAAAACTGGATCACATTATACAGGAGTATGTAATATTATTTTTACCCGGGCACTTTTAAATACCAAACATTTTTTCAACAACCAGTGATTTGGAAATTACTTTTTCAGTGAATGTATCTCAATTCTAGTGAGTCCATTTTGTATTGGGTTGGATCTGAAAATTAAATACTATGAGCAAATAATTAAGTGAATAAAAAAAACTCTTTTTTTTTTAAATTGATATTCTTAATTTAATTAATTTAATTTTTGTTTTTAAACACTTCTTTTTTAAGAAACCTATGCACGCTGAATGCAAATCTCGCAAACATTTTTTCCCTCATTTGCAGTTTTGAAATATCGTGGTTTTTATACTTAAATCATTCACTTAATTTTTTTGGTATATTTTGCTTAATTTTTTTAAATTACATCGCGAAATCATAAAATTTTTTTAAAGAATATAAATCTACACCTTTAATTTGGATATAATCATATCGGCGTTTGTATAAAAATCTCGCACTGGCACTGCAATTAATTGAAAATTGTGCTTGTTTTGTTTTATCCCAATAAATGTTATGCATCCTTAAGATTTTAAAAATTTTGTATTTGTAAATAAGCCAGACATTCCTATAAATACTTTTTCATTTTTATATGAAAATATAAAGTCCATTGAAAATGTCCTGAACTATTTACAAAAGAACTTCAAATTTTAACTAATTTACCACATATATATCTTCGTATGAAAATATATTAATAATATTATCTACTAAATTTGCAACTTTTTGCAGAAAAATGGATTTGAATCTAGTAAGTACATATATATCTACATATTTTTGATTTTTTTGTAAGCTGCAAAGTAATAGCGTTTTGTGCAAGCAAGTCATATATTTTTGTCTATCAAGTATAACATGTCGAGATAGCTCAAATGGTACAGAGCCTGACTTACAACCTGAAGTTCCAGGATCAAATCCGGATAATTCAACAAAAAAATGTTTTTTTTATTAAATTTAAATTTTTTTTTCATTAATTTTTAGACTCACTTTTTTTTACATACTAGTAACCACACATTTCTTTATTTTACGTAAGGTGTATATTAATGATTTTGTGCAACATCATGGTAATGCTTTTCTACGCTGCGATGTATGGAAGCAACTTTCTTGCAATACCGGTAAGATATCGTCAAAGTTTCTGGAAATAATCGTCAAAATCGTCTTTTGAAAAATTGCAAAAAAAAAATGTAAAAAATCGTCTAAACGGAAGATATTTATTATTTTAGGGGTATTCATTTTTGGTAGCAAACAACCCTTGTAGATCTGGTTAATGGTTAACGTTTGTAAATTTATCATACTTTATCAGAACCAACAACAAAATATATTGCACTAAAATTTACTGCGGTAAACACGCGTGATAAATTTATCAGCAAAAAAAAAAAAACAGCTGACTATTGGAAAAACTTAAAAACTAATAAATAAAAATATCGAAAAACCTAGTTTAAAGCAAAAACATTTTGCATTTTGCAGTAATAAATTTGTGATTTTTTCTTTTTCTGTAAATTTTAGCATTTTTCTCAAATTAAAGGAAGTTTTAAAACATATGTGGCGAACAACAAAAATCAGCTGATTTATAACTTTACCATTCAATAAAAATTAAGACACTCACGCTTTGTTGTGAACAAATCGAAAGTAAATACAACTCGAAGTAAATATAACACCCAGAATGAAAACCGCTATTATATTTGTTTTAATAAAAATATAAAACACAATATAATTCAAATTTCAAGTGCTATCGTTGTAATATAACACGATTTCAGACACTTGAATGGTTCAAACTTCGAAAATCATAATATCGTACACTTTGCATAATTCTGTGAACACCATTTCAGTAGCTCAATTTTAAAATCTTAAATTGTTTTAAATATTTTGGAAATTCTTTAACAATATTATTTGATTTAATTATTAAATTTGGACTTCCGTTAACGAATTAAAGTTTATTATCTAATTCAAAACGCTTTACATTTGATGATATTGTTTAATGCAAAAGATTAAGTAATTGTTCATTATATTATTTTTTCATTTTGGGTTCGATTATTATATTTCTAAAAATAAAATGTTTTTATTCAAAAATTGTTTATTACTGCAAGTTTTTCCATTTTTAAATATAAATTGTGAATATATGAAGGTTTACTTTCGACTACTTTATATTAAGTTTGTTCGCTTACGCAAAAATTTGTACAAATTTGTAAAAGTTTTTACTGGAAGGTGTTCGTTTACACAAATACTTAGTAAAAAATAGTAAGAAGAGAGAGTAAAGTGACAGGTTGTTGACAAAAAACTTACAAGTTTTTACTGGATAAATTTTTCCGTTCGTTTACTTTTTTGTAAATTTGTCTTACTCTCTGTAATTTTGTTACTGAGTAATTTTTACTGGACTTAACTGGGAAAGTAATCGAACACACTTATTATTAGGCCTTTTTGTTGAGCACCGAATTTATTTTTGGATTTGTTTGTTTCTTTTAAAGTTGTATTTATTCAACAATTCAATATTTTGTGAATAAGAATATTTGAGCTCGAGATCTGTTTGTCTCAGAAAAAAAATTTCATGCCCTCTTATTTAAAAATATGTTTTTTTTATTTAAATCTTACACTAATTAAATTTTATTAAAATGTAAATACAGATATTAAATTAAGCTAACACCAACATAAATTTATAAAATAAATAATTCCGTTATGAAAATGAAAATTTATTCAAGTCCAAGGCCATACTATATATTTCTTTATTAGGATATTGTCCTAACAAATAATCTATAGAGTTTTTTGTTTTCAATGTATTAATTAACCACTTTCAAGAATTTGTTGATGGCTCCAATTCGGGGATAGAGTATGGCCTTGAACTTGAATAAATTTCATTTTCATAACGGAATTATAGGACGAAAAAACATAATTTTTATTTATTTTTAAATAATAATTATAACAAACTTTTTATAAATAATTCAGTTTTGGATTTAATTTTATTTAATTCTAGTAAGTATTTTCATTTACTAAAATTTATTTCAGATCAAATAAATGTTAGATCTCAATAAAAAATTAAGTTTTTAAAATTTTTAGCGAAATTATATATATTCAAAAATGTATCTGATGATTTTATAAATATTACAATAAATATGTTTTACTGGCATATTAAACTAGTGTCAAAAAATAGTCAAAAGTTTTTTCATTCTGTCATTTTATTAAAGAAATTTATTTTATTGTAATATTGATGTATTTGTAAGTGTTTTTAAAAATAGCGCTGCATTCAAAATTTGTAAGCGGCTGTAGAAGGTGCTACGTATCATAGTTCCTAGCAATATTATAATTTTTGAAATCTTGAGAAAAATTTCCTTTCATTAGAGTACCCACACTTGTATGTTCCCAGCAAAAAATTTTCAAAAGGTAAGCGGGTTTGTAATCAAGCATATTGGGCAGAACGCATTCCTTGCTAGATTACCTACTCGATTCTTTTAACAGGGCGTGAGACTAAAATAATTGATTCTTTAGAATTGATTATTTTTTTAACCGAAGAACTATTTACTTTATATTGTAAGAATAACATACATTTTTTAATAAAGAAATAGTTCCATTGTTAAACTACGAAGTACTTACACAAAAAAAAAAAAAATAGTTCCCTAGAAAAAATAAGAAAATATGAAGTATAAATTAGCGCGTCCTTAATTTATACCTAACCACAGTTTACCAAAATTTAGGCAACATACAATTTCGGTTTTTAGTATTATTTTCCTGCAAATAAAAATTTGTTTGAAAAAATATATGAGATAAATTCTTTAAAATTGTATAACTTCTTTTTTCCAAATTAGAAACTACTTCCAATAACGTCCTTTTATTAAGAAAAAGTATATGATTACTTCTTGAGTACAAAAAGTTAGACATATAAGTTAATAACATTGTTATTTTCTTTTAAGTAAATAATTACTTTGTTATTGAGTTCATGCTTTCTGGTTTAAATTTAAAGAATTAATTACAATACTACTTGCGTTTTTGACTCTATCGTTGGAATGAGTTTGGTATTGCAGTTACTAAATTTGGCAATGAGATATGTAAGCAAGTGTGAGCATCATCTTCTTTTTGGAATGTGTAAATTTTCCTGGGTTACTACTGGTACTGGCTTTGGGCCCTAAGGGACGAAAATAGAAAAAAGATGTCTTTTTTTAATTCTGGAGGGGACCACCTACTTTTTTTTTGAAGAACGCTCCATAAAGTGCAGTTTAGCCAAATTTGCTAAAAAATTGTATAATTTTCCTTACTGGGATCCCTAGCGTATGAGCGTTATTTATTTAATGTTGTAATAAATAACACTCATACGCCATAGGTTCCATATTCTAGCTAACTTTATAGAGCGTGTTACTTGAAAAAAACGGTAAACAGGGCATTGACTTTCATGCACTAAAAAATTTAAAATATATGCTTAAAATATGCAGTATAAATGTAAAATTTTTATTTAGTTAGTCTCTTTACAGGAAGAAGAAGAAGAAAACATTTTTATTGAAAAATTTTACGGACACAAGGGATACACCAGACTGCCGCAGTTTCGTCCCCCTCCTGGGACTCGTCAGTGGTTAATTTATGTGTCAATTGAACAAAGTATTTTATATTGTTAATTTGCTCTATATGAAAAACTTTTTATTTTTTGGTGTCGTACTGTGATTTGAATTCACTACCTTAGCATCAAGCTATGCATCGTAATCTCACCTCTTAACCAGTTGAGCCACTAAAGTAATATTCTACAGTAATTAATATAAAAATTAATTACGATTGTCATTATCTGACGGTTGCAAAACACTTTCTAACAAAAACAAAATTTTTAAATTGAAATATACACTGAAAATATTCGCTAAAACTTAAAATCCAAAAGTATGTACTTAAAATTTGACGATTTTTAATAATTGCAATTATAACTTGTGAGCATTGGTTTAAAAGCAAAATACAATATAATGTCTTACAAGGGCAAACAGATTTTCATCAACCTTAGATATATTGTAGAAAATAAAAATTTACAGGACTCTTCTGTTTTTTTTAGCTTCCCAATCTCATGTTTAGGTCAAAATAACCCCTTTTTAGTATTTTTTTGGTTAGGTTTGTGGTATTTAAAGTAACTATAGACACATTTGGTATCAACTGAAATCTTTATTGGAGACACATGCACTGGTGCATACATTATTTCTAAATACTTTCAATTATTCTTGTAATTAATTCTGAAAATAAATGGAGTTAATTAAGGAATTTTAGTCGTATTAATCTTTCAATAATGCATAGTTATGCCTTCTTATTTAATTTAATCGAGCTAATGTCTGAGATTTGTCCGATATTCAATACTATTTGGTTGTTATTCATCTTTTCCAGAATAACCTTATTCCCCTATATTTGAAATATTTAAAAAAATATGGCCACTTGAGGCCCATGGTATAGGCTATATGGTTAACAAAATTTGTTTTGAGTGCTTTTGCTCTGTTTACAAATAAATCTTATTTTCGTAAAATAAAGACTGATTTTCTTACAAAAAAAAAAGTATTTATTAACCCCACTTTTAAGCCCTTAAACGTAAGATTGGGCAGCTAAATACAAATCTCACGCCTCGTTTTTTAGCTGCTCTACAACATTTCCAAATTCTGCGAATTTTGTATATCTTCCTTGTAAGTAAATGCCAATACACTGGTAACACTGTGCTTCAAAGAAAAATCACTCGTCAATTGGCCTAAATTTTAAGTCTAGCTTACTGTAGTACAAAACCGGTTTTAGAAGTTGCAATATACCCTAAAATTTTCCAGATTAATTGAAAACAATTATTTTTTGGGACTGGGGCATTTATTTGTAATTTAGTCAGGTCTTCACCGATACCTGGCCTTTTCAAATATATATACGGTCATTCTTCAGAAAATCGACACACCAATCGGATTCATGTCTACACACAGCGAAATAAATCGACAACCGAATTGAGAAGTGTATTTTACTTCTAACAACCTATAAAATCAGTTAGTACAACGATATTTACATTAGATTTCTAAATATGTTGGGTGTTGGAACTCAAATCCAGTTGAATTAACTGAACTTTGTTGCGGAACTAATGTTTTGTTGTACCAACCGACTTAAATTCGTAATAATGAAATGTTTGTCACAGACAACAAATTTCAGTTGGCAAATAGCTAAATTTTTCTCTGCGTGAACAAATTTACACAAAATTTTGAGCAATCATTCTTCTGAACCTTATTAACATTTTAATTTTTAGTTTTTCTGAAATTCGTTGTAGTTCGTGTTTTATCGGAGCTTAAATTTGGGACTTTTTAGTAAAATGCATGATGTTTAAAACATAATATCTCTTGAACACGTTATCCAATTGTTATAAACTTAGTCTCATAATAAAGCTTATTATGACCTTCTCAAAACAGTTTTGAAAAAAATAAATACTTTTTAAAAAATTATAAAAAATTAAAAATGTCCTTAATTTGCAAATATCTAAAAACGCGTATCTTCATTTTTTATCGGAGTTAAATTGACATTTTATCTGCATCATATAAAAATTTCAAAATTAGTTCGGAATATGTTCCGTGGAAATCTTAATTTTAGTAAACATTGCTTTTCTAAAATATTTTATTTTTTAATAATTAATCTAATTACGCCAATCAGATATTCACGCAGTAGAGAGAGTCATTTAAGAGGAGTTATATTGATTAGAAAGAAAAATGCGCTTTTTATGCAAATTCGCGATTTATATAAATTTTAATAATAATAGCCTTCCATTATGACCCCAAGGTCTAACTTTTAGTATGATATGTAAGCATACGCGGTTCCAGCAATTAATATACAGGGAAATTTCATATGCCTCAAAAGCCACAAACACATGCAATTGCACATGATGACGTATAAAATTGCGCTGTATATTAATTGCTGGTGCCACGCATGCTTACATATCATACTTAAAGTTACACCTTGGGGTAATCCTGAAAAGTTATGGTGCCATGTAATTTTTTTTACAAATCGCGAATTTCGCAAAAAAAAACGCTTTGATAAAATAACTCCTCTTAAATGACTCTTTTTACTGCGTAAATATTTGATTGGCGCGTTGAAAATGTTTCATTATATTAACGAAACTTTCATAAATCGGTTTTCATCAATTATTCATCATATTTATGAAGTTTTCAAAGATATGATGGATATTTTCATAAAAATGTATGATAAATGTTTAAAAAAATCTTCATCATTTCCTAGAAACGTTTCACAAAACATGTGTACACATTTTTGTTTGTTTTCCTAACAATCGAAATTCAGAATTTCCATTTGAAATTTACAATTGAATTGGTTATTATGTAAACTTGATAAGACACATTTATTGTTTTACGTATTTTTGCTGTTTTCTAGATATCCGTTGATTAATATGTGATAGAAGTCTTTCTTAAACACTTATTACAAGTACGTAGTGCATAAAATTCCTGCAAAAGTCATATAATTGCTACTTTTTAACCTTTGAAATGCGGAAACAAACTAAACATAAAATGTGGCTTATCACGTTTTACATTAAGCCTTTCAATTCATCAATAGAAATTAAGATTTCCCATTTGAAATTAAAAAAATGTAATTTGTAATTTCGATTTTCTATATTAAATTCAGAAACTATTATAACATCACTAGAAAGTCAAAAATTTTAATTAGTTTATGTGTTCTAAAGTTGGCATAGAATTTTGTGAATATAACTTAATTTTTTTAAATTCAGCTGAAATAGAAATTCTTAATCGTAATCAATGTTTTTCAATCCTGAATAAAAATTCTTTGAAAGTCAAAATTTGTAATTAATTTATGTTTATGTTCTAAATTCAGCATGGAATTTTGTGAATGTAAATTTATTTTTCTAAATTTCAGTGGAAATAAAAATTCTTAATCTTAATTAATGTTTTTAAATCCCAAATGAAAATTCTTAACTTAAAATTATTTTTTTTTGAATTTTAATAAAACAATATATCAATTGATATTTTCTAAATTTCAATTTGAAATTCTGAGTTTAAATTGATGTGTTCTGAATTACAGCTGCAGAAATGTTGATTTTTAAAAATAATGCATTAAAAATAAATGTTCGTCAGTGGTTGTAGATTTTATTGTATTTGTACGCTACCAAATAAAAATTTCCGTTTTATAAAAATTTATGAATTTGCTTTACCATATTTATAAAGTGTGTAATAAAATTTATTACTTTAATGTCATTTTGGAGAAAAAACTGTAACAAAGATCGAACAAGAAAGTCCGCAATTGAAATCATAATGCCCGAAATACATAGAATTGGTTGCTCATAATCTCATTCATTTTTAAATGATATGATTTTGTCCTCCTGTGTAATTGTTAATTACTCGAACACGCATTATTTTGTCGTTTAATATTTACCTTTTTTCCTCCTCTTCTTTAACTTTTTCTTTTCATCGGTAAAATTCAAAACTAATGTTGAACCAAAAGAGATTTATTTAACTGTATACCATACTTCGGAACTTTTCAACAATATAAAGTTTATATTAATATCTCATTCAAAAACAGTAAAAAAATATCTGCACAATATATTTCAAATCAGTTTAAATAAGAAAATATTTGTTTAAAACCATTGTTAGCAAAAGCCATCGCTATATCAGACTAATGAGCACCTAAAAACTGCTAAAGATTAAGAAAATAAAAAAAATTTCAAAAAATCGCTGCACAGAGAAAAAACAATGATAGACAAAAAGCATCAATACGAAAAAAAAAGTAAAAATTTTGTCTCTGCTTTTTAAAAGTATTACATATTTTCACTATAAGGTCTAAAATATTGGGTATGCACTAGGGTGGGGCGATTAGTATGGAAGGAAAAAAATATTAATTGGCGCTTCGTGTTTCTGATTCTTGGGATTTTACTGAGCAAAAATGTCCACTAGACCATACGTCTATGGTGAAAATCGAGCTTCCAGATTTTGACTTTACGGCAAAAAAAGCCCTATTTTGAAATTAAAAATTAACCCCTTAAACCACACCCACAAATATGATTGATGCATTAATCTGCTAGAGAATCTTCCAAAGAAGAGATTGATACCATAATCTTGGATAAGCTACTCCTACTTCCTGAGATTTGTCCATCCCACACATTGTTACTTTCACAAAATACGGCTAAAAAGTCAAAATCTGGAAGCTCGATTTTCACCGTAGACGTATTGTCTAGTGGACTTTTTTGCTCAGTACAATCCCAAGAATCAGAAACGCGAAGCGCCCATTAAGATGTTCAAATCGCCCCCACCCTAGTATGCACGTTAATAATGTCGATTTTTATGCTTGAAAAATTAATTTATCATAATAACAAAATGAATTGATACATTATTCAAAGTATTGTCCATCGCTAGCCACTACTTTTTCCCATCTTTCTGGTAGCATATGGATTCCGCGCCAAAAGAAACTGCTCCGGTTTTGAGGTAAAGAATGAATCAAGCCAATTTCTGATACCGTGTTCTGAAGTGAAGCGTATTCCAGTAAGGGCGTTCTGCATCGATCGAAACAAATGCTAGTCAGGAGGGGCAAGGTCTGGGCTATAAGGCGGCAGAACCAAAACTTCCCATCCAGTGTTTTCCAAATAGTTTTTGACCGGTATTGCAACATGTGGCCGAGCGCCGTCATGATGGAAGATTACGGCCTCGTATTTGATCGAATATTCTGGTTTTTTTTCGTTGATTGCTCTCTTCAAACGAATCAATTGTGTTCGGTACAGGTCCCCTGTGATCGTCTGACCCGATTTCAACAGCTCATAATACAAAACACCATTCTGGTCCACCAAATACAGAGCATTACCTTGGCGCCATGGAAACTCGGCTTCGGCGTTGATTTGGCTGGTTGGCCGGGCTTGGGGGTTATCGTAATGTATTTATTTTTCATCATCAGTAACATACGATGCAAAAATTACTTATTTTTGTAGCGTTCAAGCACACACAGAGAAATAAAGTGCCTACCGAATTGAAAAGTGTATTTTAATGGTAACAACTTCTAAATTCAGTTAGTACAACGTTATTTAAATTAGGTTTTCTGCATAGTTTGGGTGTTACAATTAACATTCAGTTGAATTAACCGAACATTGTTGTGAAAACTACTGTTCAGTTGTTCCAACCCATTGAAACTCGTAATAACTATATTAAAGTCGTAGTAACTGAATTTCAGTTGGCAAATAGCTAAACTTTTTTCTGTGTGCAGCATTTCCGACATACAAACTCGCCTTTCAACGTCTCTTGGCTTCATTTCATATGGCACCCAATTCCATTGCTATTGAATAAATACCAATGCTTTTAATCATAAGGAAATTGCTTGTTGTGTGACTCCCAATGATAATGCAAGTTCTTTTTGCGTTGACAACAATCTTCGTGGAGTAAATCTTCCAATCCTCATCTTCAAACTTTTTCGGCTGACCAGGGTCTCCTTGTCTTCTGTGTCAAAATCACCACTTTTGAATTGCATAAACCATTGTTCACAAGTTTTTTGAGTTGGTGCATGTTCACCGTAAGCTTCTACCAACAATCGATAACTTTCAGCAGCCGTTTTCTTCAAATGAAAGAAGGTTATCAGACTTCCCCGCAAAACATCTTTTTTAGACACAAAATTCGACATTATTATAGCGATTGAAAAAAATTTGTGTTTACACTTTGGCGTCTATCGAATACTGAATTATAATGACAGATGTTTACCCTCCAAAATACCATATTTGTTATTATTGACACAAACCATATGTGATAGTTATGAAATATGTTGTCCAAATCGACATTATTAACTTGTATACCCAATATTTTGCAGCCTGTTAAACTTTTTCAGGTAAATGTTTATAAACAATTCCTTTGAAATTCTATATATTAAACAATACCTGTTTAATTTGTAATATTAACCTGAAAGAAAATGTTGTTTTTTAAGTATTTTGTAATAACCATAAATTAAGTAATGCGTGAACATTTATTATGTGATTAAGTTTAAACAAAAAATAAATGTAAAAAAGGGTTTCCTTAACCAAATTCACATTTCACTTCACTCCGTCTCTACTCATTTTTCGTTCATTTGATGTTTTAACACCTGTGAGAAGTATTATGTTGAACAACGACAACAAGACTTTAAACCACCAAGCAACGAAGCAAGCCACCAAGTCAACACTAACACTAGCTTATAATGCTTAAGGTATAAATTTGTATAAATTTACAAACAAACACATACATGTATATTTATGTATGTTGGCATTTGCATATGGATGTTCATCTTATAGTATGTTTGTATAGAATACAACAACTACTACTGCTACAAACATTCACACATTTAGATACATATAAAACGTGTATTTTAAACAACGTTTAAAATAAGTGATTACCCTTGACTTTTTGACTTTACCTTTTTTTTTTATTCGCAATAAATGTACAAGTTGTAGTGTATGTTTGTGCTCGTATGAAAGTCTATAATTGTATGGGTATGTGTTAAACACAATGAGAATCCCTTTGGTGTTATTAAGTAATTTACAAGATACTTAAAACAAGAAATATGTTTAGCATTTTAAAAATAATTACACACCAGTGAGGTGTTAAATGGAAAAAATACTTCTTTCAATTTTTAAAATAATTTATAAAACCAACCAAAGAAATATATTTACAAGGAATATTTTTTCACATTTTTATTAATTAAACAAACTCTAGCAATTAGTTAGGAAAAAGTATTTTTTTTTTTTAATTTTAAATTTTCAATTTTATTATATTAAGAAAAGTTCGATAACTTATGTATTTTTTGTGTGCAATAAGGTCTGTTTCATATTTATAACCCAGGTTATGATTTTTTATAGATAAGGCTCATTTTTACTTTTTAATAACCCAGCAAAATAAAGTGGAAGTAGTGCTTGAAGAACCTCTTTAATTTGACTTCCAAAGCATTAGCATACGCACATTTTTCACTTTAATAAAGGGTCCGCCATCTAACGTTTTTTTTCAACTAGTGCTTATTTCGTGAATGGTAACACTTAGCTCATGTCTGATTTGACAGATAATTAGTCTTATCGTTCCGCTGAACGAATATGGTTGTGTATACGCTTGAACAACGCTGGGAAATAGTGCGACATTACTTTGAAAATCATGGGAATGAGCAAGGAGTGCCCGCTACAGTCAATGGCGATCTTTATCGGGCCATGTTGAACGAATTTTTGTTCACAAAAATTGAAGAGGAGGATATTGGCAACATTTGGTTTCAACAGGACGGCGCTACGTACCACACAGCCGAAGCTACACTCGATGTTTTGCGCCCTGTTTTTGAAGATCGCATTATCAGCCGCAGAGCTGATGTCGTTTGGCCACCTCGGAGCTGCGATTTGACACCGTTGGACTATTATTTCTGGGGTGCCGTCAAAGATAAGTGTTACGCCAACAAGCCACAGACAATTGACGCTTTAAAGGACAATATTCGTGAAGCTGCACACAATCGATAATGTGCTTAAAAATTGGACCGATCGTGTAGGCTACTGCATGGCCAGCCGAGGCAGCCCTTTGAATGAAATTATTTTCCATTATTAACCGGAAGGATTGTGCTTTCAAATAAAAAAAGAAATTTGAGAAAATATTCAGTAGTTTTTTTTATAACAATTTCAAAAAAAAAAAAGTTATTTGGCGGACCCGTTATTGTTTCGGATCGCAAAAAATTAGCAAAAACAAAAAATATCGAAGCCAAATTTTGAAAACTAGTTTATTAATAATAATAATTAATTAGTAAATTAATTAATTAATAACTTTACTTAATTTAAATATATCACTTTAATTTACCTATAGAGTTTTTACCGACCTCTTTCTCCAGATCTTTAGAAAAAAATACTGGAAACATTAAAGATCTTACGGCACACTCGTTTTATTGCAGGCCACTTTTCCCTAACTGCAGTTAAACTACTTCTCCAATACTTCTTTTCATTGTCTGATATATTTTATCTTATTAAAGGCACTTCTCGTCAAATTAATTATTAAAAAAATATTTTAAAATATGCAATGAATTCAAAATTGTTAAATGAGCTTTTTTATTATTTCTTATTATTTTTCTTAATCTAATCAAAACATACAAATATTTTAAAAATAATTTATATCTCAGTGATACGAAATCACATAATAAAAATGTTTTAAAAATCATTATTTTATCTTTTTTATTATATATTTGTGTAGCATATTTTTCTTGTTTTCATAAAAATATATCAATATTTTCAACTTAAGTTCGTTTTAAGTTTGTTGTATTTCATAAGTAACTTTGGTGCAAATGGTAGAGCGGTCTACTTTAATACAGAAGATCGTAACTCAGATTCGAGTGTTCAATACTCGCTGGCACCAAGAGATTTTTTTTTTTTTTAATATTTAAAGAAACATCTCTAAAGTATGCTGCACATTTTTATTAAATAATTGAAAAAGACCTTCCATGAACTATTGAAAAATAGCATTCATGCACTGTTTAAAATGCTATTAAAGAAGTTATATATTCACTCCATCCGCCTATGACACGACAATGTTAAAATCATTAATGATTCACCTAAATTTTCACCACATCCGGATCTGTAGATGTGGTGTTTTTACTACTTCTTGCTTAGCTCTTATTTTGCTGGGAAGTTATTTGATCACCATTCATTTCTAATAGCTCAAATAATTTTTTATCCATAGAATTGATTAAATTTTGTAAAATGTCGGACAGTAAATGTCTTCAACAGTGAATGGCAATGCTGCAGTTTAATCAGAACTATTCACTCTTGATAATGTGAACACAATTTACAATGTACCTTCTAAAGAAAACGAACACCATTATCGCCACCAAGATTGCGACGTGAGAAGTATCGTTTTTATTTACGTACATCCAGAAAACAGACTCGATAGTAGCAACAGTATTTGTAGAAAATCGAATGGTTCGGTTTTAGCTATCGAATTTTTCGGTAGTTATTACCCAATTTCTGTTCAGGCAATCGAAATTCTAATGTCGTGCCAGAATTTATGTTGCTATAATCGAAGGGCTGTTGTCATAACCGAAGCATTCGATTGGCAACAAAGACGGTTGCTACTACCGAGTTTGTTTTCTGTGTGTAGGTACCCAGTCAGAAAAAGACAAACGGACCACCACTGGCAAGGCATTTTAACAGGTGGTACAAGTGCTGGCAACAAGTGCTTCTTCAATCCCAAAATTATAAAATCATTAGACAAAAGGTCTGTCTGTTCGAAAAGTGTCGCAAAAGCACTGAGTAACAAAAGTTCCATTGTTGGCAAAAAGTTGGGAAAACCTATTTTATGGGTTTAAAAATAGCAGGTGGTCTAAAAATAGCTTTTATAAAATAAATTTACAAAAAAGTTAATTTATAACTTTTGTTGGTCCGGGATTCGAAGCCTCTCCTACAGATTGGCAGCCGACAGCTCTAACCACTTAGCTAACAAAACATATAATTAAATGTTAGCTTAAAATGTAAGTAAATGATAACTTCTGGGTAATCATTGATTGGTTGATCAAATATGTTAGCACTGGCATAAGGTTTGCTGGAAACATCTTAGCAACGTTAGGAAAACAAAAAAGAAACCCTTTACCAGTGGTTAAAATTTAGAGCCGTTATCAATTTCGAACAGGATAGCACTGGGAAAACACTTTTTGCCAACGTAAGCATAGTGGTATTAGCCGATTCTTTGCCGAGTGGTATCAGCCGATTCTTTGACCACTAAAATTAATACAGTACCGCCAATAGTGGATATTTCCGTCAGGTCCATCAAAATTAAAATTTTCTCGTCCGGAAATATCACCTTGAGTGAAAGAAATGATTAATTTATGAAACAAACTATATCGTAATTTTGGCATATCGCTTTCAAATTTGTGGTCATGTTTGACTTTGCGAATACCATACGTTTGATTTTGTGCCTTTCTAAAAGTCGTGGAACTTCGCTCGTTTTACTTCGCATAATATTTTCGGGTGCATTTAAAACACTCCAAGCTGTGGATTTGTTCACAGAATGTCAAGTTAGGGCACTGATCTCTCTGCAGAAAATTTCTTCAGAAAATATCAGCTTTATAAAACTTTTCCAAAGTTTGCGGGCCTCCATTTAGGTAGTGGTTGTAGATACTCCACAATATACATAATTTATTTTATAAGCGTATTCCAATCCGTGCTTCAAATGTAGACATGGCAGGAAAAAACTTAAAAAATCTCATTTTTTGGAAATATTAATTTTATATTTGGCAATTGTGGGATTGCTTACAGCAAATCTTAAATTCTTTATCTAGAACAGTTTTCGAGAAAATTCTTAAATTTGAATTTTACAAATTCAAGACAGATCTTTGCAAAAAGTGCTCGACAAAATATTTCAATTTTTATCGCAAAAAATACATGCAAAGAAAAAATATGATGGAACATGATTTCATATAGATGCAATCAAACAATAAAAAAAAAACCCATAACAACTAATTACAGTATTGTCAAAAAGGATTACTGATGAAGGTTGTGTTAACAGAAACTGCGCAGTCTAATTCAATAAAAAATTTACAATGTAGTTATGATTTTTAGAAAAGTATGCTTAATCTTCTCTACCACGCCTATCTCAAATTATAATATTATTATCCTAAAATTCATAAATATGATTCTGACTGATCGTATTATGATCATTGAGAACGTTTTTAGCATCATCTATAATGATCATAATATAATAATAAGGATCATATTGTGATTGTCAGGTGTTTCAACCATAACATGATGCTCTTGAACTATCATATTATGACGCTCTTTCTTCTGCTTGTATAAGCAAGAATAAACTTTTGGTGTTCGCACTTTTGGTTAGAGCTTGTTCCGACGAAGCGTGTTTGTGAAAGTTTCGCCTTAACTTGTGCTGAGTCTAAGAAAACAACCTAAATTATTGAAAAAAATTGAAACAACTACAATTTTTAATAGGTACAGCAATATTTTTAGAAACTATTGTTTTTAGATTTGCGATATTTAAAGTACATAGTCTACTATTTTTTTTTTATTGACTTATTGTTTATTCAAATTAAAACTTTAAGATAAATTCTCAATTAGCTTAGTTTGAGGTGCCCTAATCCACATGAATTTGTAAAGTGTGTGGTTGTTTAAATACAAATTTTGAACACAATTGTATTCGTTTATACTACTTTCAATTTTGGAATATGTAGAGTTCATTGTATTTGTAGTAACAGTAAAACTATTACAGTGGCGGTCTGTTTTTTTATGTGTCGCAGTTTGAGTAATTTACGACTAATACATAAACATCGTTGCATAACATACACAAACATAAAATGCATTCAAAACTACATGAATAAAATCATTCATACATGTATACTAAGGTGGCCCAAATAAAAAGGTTTGATTTCACGGACTCCACAACCCTTAACCCTTTACTGCATGGTGTTACATTAGAGGTGTTAAAAAAAATTAAAGTGATTACTATAGAAAACAAATGCGCTAATTGGGTTAAGTTGTATATAAAAATGTTTAATATTAAAATTGGTTCCGACTGGATAAAGCAAAGTCGAGGCAACAATCGATAGAAAACTGAAACTGTGTTTTATTTGGGGATAAAATCACTTTTTTCGGTTTTTTCAAAAAAAAGTTAAAATGTTAACAGTTTTTTTTTTCATTTTCATTTTTTAATCGATATGTAGTAAAACAGTGTTTCCAAAAAGGTATAAAAATCCCAAGTCGGCTAAGAACTAGCCCAGTAATAAAAATATTACTAAATTGCTTATTATTATTTATTTTTTTAAACAAGTTGGATTTTTCATGAACATCGTTTTAAGGTAATTAGAAAAAGGCCACAAAAAAAAAACGGCGTTTTTGGAATCTTTGAAAAATGCGAGTATCTTAAAATCTACAATTGAGTTTAACATTTTGATTGCAATGTAGCTCAGAATAGAGAAATTTGTTTATATAATCAGGATTTCAAACAATATTTTTACTTACATCTTTTCATACATATGTATTTTTGTATAATTTAAAGTTTTGTTACGGAACATGGCGTACACTCAAAAAAGTACAGAATTTTTTGAATGTAGAGCAAAAATAATTAAATTTAAAATCAAACCTAAATTTATGAGAATTTCTTCTGGAGACAAATTATTAATTCTTTAAACTTAACTTTTTCTGCGAGCTCAAAATGTTTATGCCGAAGGTGGTCTAGAATTAGGTATTGACAAAAAAAACAAATCAACAAAAAGCTGTAATAATGTTTGAAAGCACTATATTTCCCATTTCAGATAAACCTGTTTTTAAAAAAATATGTAGACAAATCTAAAATTAATGCAACACATGGCTAAAAAATTTTAGAGAGGTCAAGACCTTAGGACAAAAACATATTTTTATAAATCCGAATCTGATGTCAGAATTTATCCATCACATCAAGTTTTCGATATATTTAGAAAACCCCGGTTTTTTTTACAAAATTTGAATATCATCTGAAATTCTCCCTATTATTTTCAAAACTCAGGTTAAACATTTCCATTATCGAATGAGGCTGACTTTAATATAAATTTAAAAAACAAGGTTTTTTGTTATATTTGGGACGCTATAACATCGCGTATTATGCTATTGAAAATTAAATCTGTATTTTGATAACGTGCCGAATATAGCAAAAAACTGAGTTTTTCTACGTTTTATGTTAAGATATCTGAAAAGGCTGATGGAGTAAAAGAAATGATGAGGTCAGATTCGGATTCAGCAGTCCGCAAGCCTTTAGAAAAGTGTATACTAGTCCTAGGATCATGATTCCTCTAAAATTAGACATGTGTTGCATAACTTTTAAATTCGTCTACAGATTTCATATAAATAGGTTTCTCTGATATTGGAAATATAGTGCTTTCAAATCTAATATTCAATTTTATGGAGTATTTTTTTTTTTGTCTATAACTAATTATAGACTACCCTTGACGAATTTAGCTGAAACTTGTCACACAAAGTTTTTAGACATTAAGGATTAGGTGGACCATTGTTTAGATCGCAAAATCCAACTTTCATATATTTGTGGACCACTCTAATGCATACACATGAATGTAACATGCTAAAAATATTTAAAATGTATGAATTAATAGCAATACAGTGCATGTTAAACAAATGCTTTGCAATCCAAATATCATCTTTAAATCAGGATTGTACTCAATCTATCTCGAGTTTTTGTAAGCAAGGTCCAGACAAACTTAAATGTTTGATTAAACTTTACTATTTTTCAGCAAATTTTTTGCTAAAATTATGTTTTCATCAGACTTGGGCGACGTCAATTACAGTTCAAATTCATTTACTTGTGAAATTTTTCTATATCATTAATAATTTCTAACCTACGCTCACACTTGAATACCAAACATGGGGATAAGTAACAATATCTAGATATCTAATTAAAGCACAATTACACCCAAGTACATGTAATTGGACTTAAAAAAGTAATTCGATTGTAATTAAATACACAAATAATTTTATTATGTCCCCTGTCTGGTGTTGACAAAATTGAAAATTTTCCTAGGAAGCGTTTAACCCCACAAGTGTGACAGTAGGTCTGAAATTATAAATGATATAGAAAAATTTCACAAGTGAATGATTGTGAAATGTAATTGACGTTGCACAAGTCTGGTTATTAGTTATACTTATTCAGCACTTAGCTGTTTTGAACTAATGTTTTACTAATTTATTTTGCTAAAAAAAATTCTGCTGATAAGCACATTACCATTGTGGACGACAACCAGATTGAAAGATATACGCAGACTGAATTAGATGTTGCGGCATGTCAAGATTAGTAATGACGAGGAAAATTATTCTAAAAAGTAGAACTCTATTAAGACATATAAAAAAATTATCCATGGATGATTTTTGTATCTGTTTATCATACATAAAACAAAATTATGGATTAAAACAACTTAGATTTTGTGTTGTCACCGGCTTGTGAAAGTAATTGTCTATTAACTAAAGAAAAGACAAAATAAAATATTTAAATTTAATAAAGATTAAATGTGTATTTCTAAACTAAATGTCATAGAGATCTTGTGTGGTCAAATAGCAAATAAATATGAAGACAGGTAGACAGACTACAGCGAAAGGCAAAGACACACATCTTAGGTAGATTTTTATGTTTTATGTTTTGTTATTTTTTAGTTTCGTTTCTATAACTATCTGCTGCATTTGCATTCCTTTAAAAGATAACATCATTTAGACAACCAGTCAGCAAAATTTTTTGCTGACTTTACTAACTTTTTTTTTTTTGAGTGTAGTGTCTTATTATAGTTTCTTTTTCTTTCCCATGCGAGAAATATTCGTTTGCAAAATAATTGCAATTATAATTTTTTGAAACTACAGCAGATTCTAGTTTAAAATTATAGAGTATCAATTACATTAAGCATTAATTATCGTTAGCGACACAAAATGTGCTATATCAACTGATGTTCTGATTTTACAGAATTCGGTATATCTGAAACAAATAACCAGTATGAGGGCGATATACTCCGCTCCCCCCAAACCGAATAAAAAAATAAAAAATATTAATCGATACAAAATAACTAAAATAACAAGGTTTGTAATTTTAAATCATGGTGAAAATTAAATAGGTTTGCACATTAATTTTGGTTGCCCGTAGACTTTTGTCAAAATTTTAAATGGCCAATTTTGTATCAAAAAATGTCAAGCCTATTCCGGAAATTTGTTAAAATAACAGTATGTTTTATGTTTTTTGTATAGTAATGGGAAATAAGCTGAAATTAGGGAATTTACAGTTAAAGTGCTAAAGTGTTATCGCAGTTAATTAGTATGAACCTTAAGGTTTTAACTTCTCACAAAATAATTTGAAAAGTGAAAAATAGTGGCATTAAATGGCAAATGCCAAAAAAGCTTGCCCTACTTACAATCCAAAAGATTTTTGAGAACTTTTTACCGGCGACGTAGTTTTTATATATCAACATTTTTTTATATTGCGCTCTTGTTGTTTGATTTTACAAAAAAGAGCTCCAGCATACTAAAAAAATGACACAGTGCGGCAGAAAACAATACCTGGAAATTGATATACTATTTTCTGGTAAATGTTGTCCGGGAACAACAAGAATCTGTTCTTGAAATTTGCCAAACACCTCCAAAATTTGAGTTACGGGTAAAAACCCGCTTTTTCGTACATTTATGCACTTAGGAGCCAGTACTTAGTTGAATATCATGAATATTTTTAGCGGATTTAGAAAGAAGAAAGTGAGAACTATAAAATGGTATATATATTATTTAAGTTAACTTGGGGAAATCTGTGTGAATTTTTTTTATAAATATCGATGTTTCGGTAATACTGATTCCGAATAAATACCGTTATCGATACCAAAATCGAAACAATCATTTGTACAATTCAATTGGCAACCTTGCCTTAAAGTTCTTACAGAAAAATTTTAGAACATATTCAAAAATTATCCCCTCCTAAAGCTTGAGTGGATACACCACTGAACTAGCTTAATACTAAAATCGAAAGGCATCATGCAATTTTAAGGAATTAAAATTTTATGGAGCACGCAAAATAATCTTAAAAATCATACTTATATAAAATTTTTAATTTTTCATATTTAAAAGTATTGAATATGAAAAATAAAATACAACAGCCAAAAATAGAGTTTTCCAAAATAATCGAGGTTTTCTTCTTAAGTTCTAATGTAAGACACAAAATGTCTTTGATAGTGTATTTTTATATTTTTGGTGGTTGTAATATACATTTTTGACATATGATAAATAAATGAGATCTATAAAATGATCCAACTTTAATAAATCCAAGCAAAAACTGTAATTTTAATATTTTTAATTTGTTTTAACTTTAAAACCGCCATAATGTTTGCGCCTTTAGAGATAAATGATTTACGCGGATGATTAGCATGCTTGAACATCGGCTAACACATTAACAGCAGGTCCAATCGTGTCACAGAAAATATTTTTTATTTGGAAATGTTGAATCTCAAGTTGTATAAAATTTAAAAACAAAAATAATAACAACAAACAAATGTATGTGCAAATCCCAGTAAAAAAGTGCTTACCTGCAAGCAGGTTTGTAAGGGAGTAAAGCCAAAAAAAAAAAACCTACTTAACATATGCTATTTATATGGCGAATTCCCTACTTGGTAATGCTTCCAAGTCGGAATTGGACAAAATATACCGATACAGATCGTTTATAATCCACGATATGAAACTTT